>JAFNEN010000466.1:0-600000 GCA_019343175.1 Oedothorax gibbosus
TACGTAGCAGTTTTTGAAAATGAAAACCCCTCGCCCCCCTTTAAAATTTTTAAAACCAAAAAAAAGGGGAAATTTTCCCCCAAAAACCGGGAAAAAGGAGAAAAAGTTTATTTTAAAAAAAAAAAAGGGGGGGAAACCCTAAACAAACAATTTATAAATTTAACCCCTTTTTTTAAAATTTTGTAAAAAAAAACCTTTTTTAAAAAAATCTTCAGTTTTTTTTGTTTTTTCTAAAACTAAATTTCCCCAAATTAAAAATATTAAAAAAATAAAAAATTTTAATGTAATCAACGATGTAAAATTTTGGGGAAAAAAAAGGGGAAAATTTGAAAAAAAATTTTTAAATTTTTAAATTTTCAAAAAAAAAGGGGGAATGTTTCTATCAAAAGGGGCAAATTTTATCCTACTTATTTTAAATTAAATTTTTTCCCCTTGCTGTTTCCCCTTTGGTATTTTTCTATGGTTTCTTATAATGACTACGTCGTAACTATCTTAGTTACATTTTAGTAGACTATCAAATTCCTTAAAAGGGTTTGTTTTTTTTTAAAACGTTTTTCTTTTTTAAAAAAATTTGGGGGGGCCGGGGGTGCCCCCCGCCGGGGAAATTTATTTTTTTATCAAGGTTTTTTGGAAAAAAAAAATTTTAAAACCCAAAGGAAAAGAGGCATTTTATTATGTTTTTGGGGGGGGGGGGTCATTAAAAGGGTTTAAAAAAAGGGGTTTAACCCAAATTTGGGCGGGGGAAATTTCCCAAAAGAAAAAAAATGATTTTGTTTCTTTTCAAACGTAATTTAACCAAAATTAATTTTTTATTCAATTAACTACCGACCAAGCAGTGGATATTGAAAATTGAAAATTTAACGATAAACAAAATTTTTCGCGAAGAAAAAATGCCTAAAAATTTAAAATTCTTAAAAAATTATATTTGGTTTTTAAATTTCCTTTTTTAAAAATCGTTTTTTTAAAAGAAAAGGTTTTTTAAATTTTAGAATGACGCAAGACTGTCTTTTTTTAAGTGGACCTTTTTTTTTTTTCGGTACCAAAATCCCAAAATTTGGGGGCCCCTAAATAAAATTAAAAAACTAGTGGATACAAAATTTAAATTTTTTTTTTTCAAAAAATTTTTTCAAATCAAAAAAGGCCTTTTTCCCCCCTTGGGGTTAAAAAAAATTTGATTTTTTTAAGGGGCGAAAATGTGAATGCTTAGTATTGCCATGCAGTTTTACTAGGGCAACAGTTTTTTATTTTGCTTTGAAATAATTTGTTTATAAAAAAAAATTAAATTTTCATAAAAGGGGCGCACAAAAGTGTTTTTTCCCCAAATACTCCCCCTTAAAAAACAAAATTTCAAAAGGGGATGGTGCAATACGTTTTTTGGGGAAACATATATTTGTTTTTATTGATTGCTCGTTTTTAAAACCCTGTTTTTGGCAAAATTTTTTAAAATTTTGATCAATTATTTTGAAAATTTTTTTTTTAAAAAGGGGTTTTTTATTGGTTCCCCAATTGGGGTTTCCCCTTTTCTTTTAAACTAAAAAAAATTTTTTAAAAAAAATTAAAAATTTTCTAAAAATTGGGGGAGTTTGAGGAAAAGGGGAATCGTCTTTTAAAACCCCTAGCTATGCCCCCAGTAAACAAAAACTATAAAACAACCCCAAAAAACAAAAAATTTTTTTTAAAAATTCACTTTTTTGTTAAAAAAAAATTTTAATGCAACCAATTTTAACGCGATTACAAATTTATTTTATCGAGAATTTTAGTTATTAAGTCTAAAAGACGTCATTTTTACCAATATTTTCAGACGCAAGCAATCCTTTATCGACGTTCAAATTTGCAAGTAAATAAATATGATCTTTTATTTTATTTTTTTAAAACTACAATATACTATGAGTTTTTTTTTTTTCTGATTTAAATATGCATTGATAAGTTACGTTATTTATGCTTTTCGATTGTATCAGCCTTTCATTACTTGTGTGCAACAAACATTGCGCCATCTTGTGACAATAATCTTAACATTTTTAAAATGGTCGTACCCACTTTTTTTCTATAAATCATGTCACTGCATTTAATAAAAGCTTTTTAGAGCAGAAAAATTTCGAAAGTTCGTAAAAGTTTGCTCCATTTATTTAAATAAACATAAAAAAAAACTTTTTTTACTGTGAAATGATCATGTTTTATAAATAGTAGGTTTGAAATATTGCTTTTTGAAATGGAGCAAATATCTCATACTTTTGTCGACTGATATTTATTGAAAATAGATGTGGGAGTTTCACTTGTATAAATTTTGCTTGCGGTGGTGTCTCAATAAATCAAATCACCCTGTCTTCCCTTCCTTTAAAGAAATTTCATGTTTGCGGTACAAAATAAAACTGTTAAGTAAATAAAACTTACTTTACATGAATCCATATATGCACAGATAGAATTTTATTTAATAAAATATTCTTCGAATTACAGCTGAATTGCAATACGTAAAGAGGAATCCAGCACAAAGAATTTTTTTTACAGCCTTCGTCTCTAACTAAAATTCTGAAAGGAAGAGGCTTAGTGGAAAATTCTCCAATGGATTTGGTCCCTTTTTTACATTTAGTTATTCAGTTGATGCGTTCGAAAACTTTTCAGAACCTCAACAAACTTTACGTATTTTTTTACTGTAAAATATTTGATAAAGAAAAGTATTTCAAAATTTTACATTTCGGTTTTTTTTGTTATTTGTAACTTCCGATTTTGTAACCCATCATTTATTTGGAATATATTTTTTAATTTTATTTTGGACAAAAAAAATATAAACATTTAAAGAATTCCTTGGTGGATTTGAGGATTTTCTGCTGTCTATTTCTACCCTCCAGAATGATTTTTAACTCAATCACTTACGCCATGTAATTTTAAACCATAGTCGATTATTTATTAGTGGAAGATAATTTTATTAATATGAATACTATGATTATGGAAAGAAAAAATAAGAAAAATTAAAATAATAATAATAACAATGCAGTTTTATTTCGCTGAGCCAGTACAAATTTGAAAAATTTAACCTCTTAGTCATTACACACAGTCATGTTCAGCTATTTTTACATTTTATCAAACATTTAATTTGTATTTTATTCTTTATCGTTCAACATTAAAAGTTTTCAGCAACAACATCTTTTGGACGAAAAATTGAAGCGAGACCTATTGAATTACAACAAACTTTTTTAGATATGTATGTTTATGTAAGAATGGGGTTGTTTCACGATATTTTTTTGTAATTATAGATTTCTCTAAAATTACAAAAAATATCGTAAAAATACTAGCTGCATTTTGGAATCTTTTTAGTGACTTTAAAAAGACGTGAAACGCTTTGCTAGTACTTTTATTTTATGTTTTTGTAATTTTAGAATTAAATGGTATTTTTTCGTAGTTTTTCTAATGACACTGGTGGCAACACTGTTGAAAATAGACATGAAAACAAAACCGCAGAGCTATTGCCAGATCCTCCGTGAAACAACCCCATTACCTGAATGTAAGAACCTGTTATGTAAGAATTTCCTTCGTATACTTGCTAAACCACAATATCTAGTATTCCGGGAAAATTAGTAAATTACATAAGAAATAAATTCTTTTGACTCACTCTTTATGTAAATAAAATACTAATTCAGAAATAGTTGTTATTGTGTCCGTGGATATTCCACAAAATATGGTTGGACTTCCTTTTACACAAATAAGGATGAAGACATACACATAGACAATCAACACTCTATAGACAAGGCAATTAGGATATAGATAATAATGCTATATTGACGAAATAAATATCCATTAGTTGGTTGGATAGGGTAGCTAGTTAATTGCTATGCGTTCAGCGATAGTTGGTTGGTAGACATATATACTCAGGTTTGTGTGCTTGGTCAGAGACCCGCTTATAAACCTTCGTCAAGTACGACAGACACAACACACACGTAAGTGGATCCATCTAATTTTTAGAGACAGAGGCCAACTAGAGGATCCCCAGAATTGACTTGTCACCGTATTGATTTGGTATGGGAACTTAGAGGACCAAGTTCCTCCAAGGGAGGGACTTTGTGACCACGACGGAATTTAACGTGCACCAGTCACCATTAGCGTACACGGGGGTCTTCGGAAGGCAGCGGGGCTCGATCTCGCAACCTCAGGGATGCCTTAGCGATAGTTGTAATTTGGTAATTTAATCGTTTCTAGATGCCTATTTCTAGCCTTCTTTTATTAGCTTTAACACAACCAATTACGCCTCGTAATTTAGAACCACGGTCCAGTGACGAGGTCGACACCTGAGATGGTCCCGAACGACATCGTACGCTAACGCCGTCGGGACTTTGAACTACACAGATTTGAAGAGCACGTCTGTCCCAGTGCACTCGGGGTACCCCGTAATTAAGTCGTCCTTATTATTGCGATATTTGTTATCCGGATATACAGCACTATCACCACAGAAACGGTATATATTATCTTTTTACTTTAGATAATGATGTTTTCGGTGTCAAACAATGAATCGACGATTTCTGCGGTAGTTTACTTGCAGATAGATGTATTAAAATTCGAAACAGCTTTTAGCATTTAAAGTTTATTTACGGGTGAGTTCATTTATACTTTTTAAACTTGAAATAATTACTTCGTTCTTAAGTTTGACTTCAAAATCTTAACACCCTGAAAACGTTTTACAATAGAATACAAACCTTTTGTTTAGAATTCAATTTAAATATTTATAATTTATGTTCAACAAATAGTGTCGATCGTCATTTTTATTCGTCTATAAGCTATTTTGTGACATTGAACAATTAAGGCCTTATTTTTTTTATTTCGCTGAACAAATGTAATAAGACAGGCAATAAGGTAAAACAAGGTTATTAATTTATATAAATATGTATATTAAATCATAGATAAAGCATAGAGTAAAAAGTAAATCGGGGATTTTTAGAATATTCATTAATAAACAGTACACAAACGCAAAGCAATCTAGTATTTTTTTTTTTAAAGAAAGGGTGTTTTTGCTTAATTTTAAAAAATGTATATAGCCTCCTAAAAAATAATCCAGTTCCATAAAATATGGAATGTCTATATACAATGAAATAAAATATTGTTTAATTCATTGATATATACATTACCTTTTATGAAGTTTCATGATGTGTAAAAAACCTATTTACCTCTCCAAGAAAACGCCTTACAAAGGTGGAATTCAAATAAGTCTTTTATTTGTGACTAGGGATGCACAATGTACACTTTTATGCCTTTTACACAGTTTAATGCCGATTCATTAAAAAATTATGCACGTTTCTAATATCCCTGTGGCGCTATCCTTGGAAACCAGTCTTAAACAACTGTTGTCGGGTTGCAGCTTTTGGTTATCTATCGCTAGATTGCCAAATTTTTATTCAAATTTTTTAAATCAATTTACGATTCAAGTTGGTCTCTGAATCCAAAATATTAATTTCATTATATATATTTATATATAAAAAATTAGAATATAAAGAACCCAAATTACTTCGAATCTAGAATCATGTAAAACACAGCAATTCACACTCATACGTAACTTAGGCATGTTTGGCGAAGGCGCCTACTTTACATACCACATATTTGGCATCGAAACAGAATCGACTTTTTTTCTGGTTCATTACGGGGATTTAATTACTAAAATCATCACCATCTTTGCAATTTTTTTTTGCATTGTAGGTGAACCAAGAAAGATGGAGAAGATGCTGTGTGTCAATGATTTTGAAGCGCATGCGAAGAAGCATCTGAATCGCCAGGCATGGTCCTTCTACAGTCAAGGAGCAGAGAGAGAATTTACTCTGAGGGAAAACCCCCGAAGTTTCACAAGGTTAGTACTGAGGAAGGCACAGTATTCGAAATATCTTTTCGTATATTTTATACTTAAAGCTTCTGATTGATGCAGACGTATAAACCCGTCATCTGGCAATCAGGTTTTCCATTAACATACAAAATTTTTAAATTCTATAATTTTACTAAATTTTATAATTTGAAGTATGTAAGAATTATTTATAATCTACTGTTACAGAAATTTAATTTTTTCAAAAAATAAAAAATTTAATTTTTGCAATTAAAAATTTAAATTTTATTTTCATACAGGGAAAACAAGTTTACACTTCAGCCAACTTGCTTATTTCTAAGAGGAATAGAGCTGCAATTTTTTAAAAGGAAAAAAAATTGAAATACATTTTTTAATTTACAACCATTTTTTTTTCTTTCAAAACGTCACTCAATCTAGTTAAAATAATTTTCATTGATTTTTTAATTTTTCGTTGAACAAATGTGGATGAATATTAAAATGCATATAAAAATCCAAAATTATGTAATTTTTTGGGTGAGAGTGTAAAAATTAAAATAGTTTCTACTTTTCACATGTTTATAAATGCATGGAAACATATTAAAGCTTAACTTATTTATTCCAAAGGTTTTATGGATTTAATTATAGCATAAATTGAAAAATATAACTATCCTAATTGAAGATAAAATTTTCATTCTTGATTTATAAGTGCAATGGTAACCCACAATATACTCCATGTCTTTATTTTGAAGATGTTACAACTATAAAACTTTGCGCCGAGGAGTTTAGTTTAAGGGTTTAATTTTAAGGTACTGTGTAGCCTTAATATACTAAGTATGTTAGTAGCTATAAGTAACACTTTTCATTTCATCCCACGAGATCCTTTGAAAGTTTAAATAAAGTATAAAAATAAAAATTAAATTCATAAAATAAGGTAAAAAAATAAATACACTAGCAGATAAAGTCAAAAAGTATGACCTATTATACAAAAAAAACAGTTTATGTTACGTTAATTAAAAAAAAACCTTTTAGTTTATACACTTAAAATCGAAGACGGTACCGATTGGATTTTTTTTAAAATGGGTTTATTCAATATATAATAGACTTGCATCTTGATAAAACTACTGCCTAGTTTCAATACAAAATCTGATGTAACAGTCAGCAAGACTCAGGGAAAAAGTTGTTCACCGCATTTAACTTTTATTAAAAATATTGAGAAACCCGAAAGAAATTGGCAAAAAAAAATTTAATAAACGGCTCTGCAGGAGACTGAAAATATTTAATCAGATCAACCGAATTTCGCACACAAAATAGTAGTAACATATTGAAAAATTTTCCGTACTATTGGAAATGTAATTTTTAAAAAAAAATCATTAACAAAAAATCAACTGAAATAAAGATCAAATATCCAATAGTATGAAAACGCTGAGTATTTCTCACTGCACTGTTAAAAATTTTATGCTTGGTTTCACCATGATATTGGTTCCTAGTAGCTGCAACGGCTGAATGGTGAAACGTTAAACCATATTTTTAGCCTACTTTTCTTTTTTTAATTCGAAAGAATTAAAAAAATGAAAAAGTAGGTATTGACATGCGGTCGATGTCCGTCTGTCTGTCTGTCTGTCTGTCTGTCTGTCTGTCTGTCCGTACCCCCTTCCAAAATCAGTTCTATCCATCGGATCTTAAAAATTCTTTTTTTGTTAGAAAGCTATGACCTCAGATACCCAACTTTCATACTTTTTGTCCGTCTGTCTGTACGTCCGGACGGACAGAAATCTACTATCGGTCGCCGAATTTCCCATTGAAATAGCATTGAAATTCAATTTTGAGCCATTTAAATCACAGTAGGTATTGAAATGCGGTTGATGTTCATCTGTCTGTCTGTTCGTATGTCTGTCTGTCTTTCCGTCTGTCTGTCCGTCCGTCTGTCTGTCTGTCCGTACCCCCCCTTCCCCTTCCAAAATCGGTTCTATCCATCGGATCTTAAAAATTCTTTTTTGTTAGAAAGCTATGACGTCAGATACCCAACTTTCATACTTTTTGTCCGTCTGTCTGTACGTCCGGACGGACATAAATGTACTATCTGTCGGCGAATTTCCCATTGAATTAGCATTGAAATTCAATTTTGAGTCATTTAAATCACTGTAGGTATTGAAATGCGGTTGATGTCCATCTGTCTGTCTGTTCGTATGTCTGTCTGTCTTTCCGTCTGTCTGTCCGTCCGTCCGTCTGTCTGTCCGTACCCCCCCCCCTTCCAAAATCGGTTCTATCCATCGGATCTTAAAAATTCTTTTTTTGTTAGAAAGCTATGACCTCAGATACCCAACTTTCATACTTTTTGTCCGTCTGTCTGTACGTCCGGACGGACAGAAATCTACTATCTGTCGGCGAATTTCCCATTGAATTAGCATTGAATTTCAATTTTGAGTCATTTAAATCACTGTAGGTATTGAAATGCGGTTGATGTCCATCTGTCTGTCTGTTCGTATGTCTGTCTGTCTGTCTGTCCGTCTGTCCGTACCCCCCCCCCCTTCCAAAATCGGTTCTATCCATCGGATCTTGAAAATTCTTTTTTTGTTAGAAACTATGACATCAGATA
This sequence comes from Oedothorax gibbosus, assembly GCA_019343175.1. Classification (NCBI taxonomy): domain Eukaryota; kingdom Metazoa; phylum Arthropoda; class Arachnida; order Araneae; family Linyphiidae; genus Oedothorax; species Oedothorax gibbosus. The sequence goes on from JAFNEN010000466.1 coordinate 8,394, forward strand.
CCCAACTTTCATACTTTTTGTCCGTCTGTCTGTATGTCCGGAAGGACATAAATCTACTATCTTTAGGCGAATTTCCCATTGAATTAGCATTGAAATTCAATTTTGAGTCATTTAAATCACTGTTGCCAAATCAACAATGGCATGAGAAACTTTATTTATTTAAACATATTTGAAGCAAAATAATATTTTCGTGAATCAGTTTGGAATGACGTCATAAAATGTAGCGCAATTTGATTCTTTGATTATTCATTATTTATCTACCAAGAAAGCGGCAAGGCATACTTTTGCAAGCAATTATGCTTAGTTTTAATTTACATTTCTTATTTTTTAATGCAGTTCGGAGTAGTTTCATTACTTTTGTTATTAATAAATATTTAATTATTCTTCGAACTACAAATAAATCACGAGCAGATGATAAATAATATTTAATTAATTTGCGAAAGAATATTAAGGAAAATAGTTGATTTTGGCTTTTAGAAGTTTAAATTATAGCTGGGTGCTGTGTTTCGATTATTTTTCTAATGTGTATAAATCTAGTGTAGAAACGGCTGTTGATGATATTTACTTTAGGAACCTAGTTTTTTTCCCGATTAGAACTTCAGTAAGTATTTAAGTAACAGGAAAGTAGGCTATTTTAGTTCTTTATGAACTTCTTGTTAGTATTCGGTTGAACCATTTCTCAGGTTTTTGTTTCCAAATCCAGAAAAATGGTTCAACCAAACACCGAAAAAAAGGTGAAACATTTCACCACACAGCCGTTGCAGCTACTAGGAACCAATATCATGGTGAAAAGAACCAATATCATGGTGAAACCAAGCACAAAATTTTTAAAAGTGTGTTATTTCAGATTTTGTATAGTAACAAGGAATTTCCGATATACAAGGCTAGATTAAATAATCCTATTTTTGTTTCAATACACCCTATTCCTGAGTAACCCTAGTGTTAAGGGGCAAAAATGGAACACTGACAAAACATGCTACGTTAAACTCTCGTTTTAAAAAAATAATCTTGATAAAAAAAAACTTATTTTTTACGTGTACACTTGCCTTTTTCAAAATGCGCAATACAAAAGTAAATACGAAAAAATACTTGTCGCTTGTGTGTAGGTATTTGAAGAATCAGTATTGCCGAAGTTTTATTAAGATAATTTTACTGATTTTGAAAGAAAATTACTAATTAAATATTTGAAAGAATTTAAAACTTAACAGTGTAAAAAAATATCCATTCAGCATAGTTTTAAATTCAAACGTTTCTTCGTTTTTGAATTGTCAACGAAAAAACCTACTCTCTAAATAATTTATTAAAATAAATTTGATGTAGAAGCATTTTTCTTAATTAAAGTTTACCCAATTAAAAGGTTTATTTATTTACTCACTAAATTTTCATAATCCTCTTTTATAAAGTGAGTTTTTAATATTCATCAGCATTTGTTTAACATTCTTAGAATATGAAATAATTTTATTCTTCATTACACATTACTAACAATCTAAATACATATTTAATCTGAATCATAAATATATACTGCTTTCCTAGGAAAACAAATTAATCTGTTGCTTATGCAAAATATTTTCCGTTATATTGCTGGATAAAAATTCGATATTTTTATTTATAATTGCGAATTTACAAGATTGAAAGATAAAACGATTTTATTGCAACCGTAATAACATTATTTATCTACAACATTTATAACCAAAAATTACAAAGTCGATACATTTATAAGATAATATTGATTTGTCACTGCAATGTCCCGACTACAAGCAAATCCAGTTACAGATTCATATTTCAGATACATCCTGGTTCCGAGAATGCTTAGAAACACTGCTAAACGGGATCTTTCGGTAACGGTGCTGGGAGAGCGCATTTCCATGCCCATTGGGATAGCACCCGCTGCTTACCAAAGACTGGCTCATCCAGACGGAGAATTAGCAGCTGCCAGAGGTAAATTGGTTTTTACTGTCTTTTTAGCATATTCCATACATTCGAAGTGTTTGTTGATGTTCATCAAACCCCAAATTAATATCGTTAATTGTATGTTATCTATTAAAAATCTCTTGTCATCTATTCTTTACCGTGTATAGCTCTAGTGCATCTTTAAAAAATCCAAACCTCCATGCCTTAAAAATTTATTCATAGTGTTAGGATTTTTCTTTTAAAAGTAAAATTTAAAGTATTAAAATGTGCAATGTATTATATTTTCTAAAAAAAACTTTGTGTTCTTAAGCAGGAAAAGTATTTGAAATACTAACAAGGAACAATATTCGTTTAAATTATCAAACAAAATTATTTATTTTCCAAATTCAAAAGTCTTTTGCATTGCTTTCCCATAAAAAGTGCACATAAAACCTTGAAATTTTCCGATTGTAATACGTAAAAGGCCAAGATGACCAGAGCTAGATTAATAACCATTCAAATTTTAAAGTTGATTTTTACCCTTCATCAGTTTACTGCTCTCCATGAAATCCGCAAAAAAAGAAAAAAGAAAATTAAGTTATTGTTTATTTTTTAAGTTGATTATTTTGTATCTTGAATGAAAGACAGTGTTTATAGCTTCAGATAACAAACAACAGTTTATTAAGGGTAGTAACGCAAGGAGGACTGTGAGGATAAATAATAAATAATATAAAATTATTAAAAATGTTCAATAAAAAAACTTGATACAGCACTTTCTGCTTAATTTCAACCACCAATTCAATTTTTTCTACATTCTTACAGTGCTTAGTGGCGAAGAGATGACGTGTTCAGTTCATAATCCTAAGATAGCAAGAGTTCGCTTCCTGGCCGATAATCAGAACTTAAAAATCGCAATAACATATGTAGTATGATATGTGGCATGTAAAAGATCCCATCAGTACATATTTGTCTTGAGTTCTAACGGCAAAATTAAATCTCCGCAAGATCATGATTTAACATCCACAAAGAGCTCAGAATATTTGTAATCTAATAATCGAAATTGGTATCGAAGTCTTCTTAGATGGTGCCACAATAAATGACTCTCGGTTTCAGCGACTTTTCCAGGTAATAAAAGGCTATAAATAAACTAAATAGTAGCACCCTTTAAAAAAATCATTCTTGCAGCCGCAGCCAAAGCAGGCACCGTGTACACTCTAAGTTCCGTGTCGTCCACACCAATGGAAGACGTGGCCAAATGCAAACGCGACAGTCCCCAGTGGATGCAGCTGTACCAGTTCAAGTGCCGAGATACCACCAGGGAGGTGGTTAAGATGGCAGAGGAATCTGGATACAAAGCCCTGGTACTGACTGTGGACACCCCGGTAATAGGATTGCAGCTGAGAGTGGGGAGGAACGGACTGGACATACCACCGCACATCAGGTGAGTTAGTTTCCTAAAATAGATTGTATGAGCAATAACATGTATAAACTTTGAAGTGGCGCATCCTCCTTGAAAATTTAAAAATCCATATCAGACCAATGTTTTTACTATCAGCCAGAGTCTTAAAAAAAGTCTAAACTCGAGCAAAAACTTGTCAATTTGCCACACATAAGCTTAAATCAGAACTTCTATATAAAAAAAAATGTTTTTAAAAAAATGTATACAATTCCCAACAAATTCAACTGCTTAAAAATAATAATGTAAAATTTGTCCTAATTAAAATAATCTACGAAGTTTACCAAGCTATGTAAGACCTGGCCTAAGTATTTTACGTAATTTTTAACTCCTATACACCTGTTGCTTGTTGCAGTGTCCCGATTTTGGAAAAAGCCATGAAGAAACAGAAGGCGATGGACAGCGGTAAAGACCACTTACGTAACGTGATGTTTTTGGAAGACACCATGACGTGGGAAGACGTGGCTTGGCTCAAGAGTATCACTCACCTGCCCATCGTCCTCAAGGGGATCTTGTCTGGTAAGTATATTTCAATAAGAAAATACATGTGTGTGAACTGGTATATTTTATGAAACAAAACCCAAAGAAATATTTTGAAAAGCATAACTGTTTTATTCAACACGAACACTTTAAAGCCATCCAAACAACTTTTAAACAACATTATTTTTAACTTAAATGAATTCACACTAAAAAAACATAACCATGCAATGTCTAAAGTTTTCCATGTATGTGTAATACTTTTGTACTTCTAGCGGAAGATGCAAAAGAAGCTTTAAAATATGGTGTCTCTGCTGTCTGGGTGTCTAATCATGGTGGAAGACAACTAGACGGAGTGCCAACAGCGGTAAGTGGAACAAGTAATTTCATCTCAGATTGGGATAGCAGTTAGGCAAAAACTTTCTAGCCAAGGGAAAATAAGCAGCTTCCAAGTCTAAAAACCAGGTTTTTATTGGTTTTAAACATAAAGGTAATAGAGGCAGGTTCAAAGACGTTTTTAAAATGCGTCTAACGACCTTGATTGAAAACGGTGAAATCATCAGGGAAGCGCCGTCCATTTTCATTAAAATATATGATATTGAAACACTGGTAACATTATTTTCTTAAAGTAATAACTATGCAAGATCCGAAATCGATTATATGTTCCCAGAAGAAAAACTCTGATTATTACCGAGAAATTTTTAGTGCTAAAAAATTTCACAGAATAAACTTATTGTAATTTTGTCAGATTTTGCAAGTAAAGAAACACTCATAAATTCTTCTTTCGAAATTTGTTGGCAAAAGATTTAAATTGAAATAATTTGAATTAAGGAACACCATATGTTATCTGAAAGTGCTTTGAGTGCAAATCCAATTTCTAAAGAATAAAATAGCCGAAATATGGAAAAGGCATACGGAATATGTTTGCTCACCTATATTTAACTCCGTGAACTAAACTAAACTCGGGGGAGTAACAGCACATTGATATCCAATGAAGGTTATGACCATTTCAGCTTAGGAGACCGGATAGGGGGCAATGGGTTGCATTGCAGTTCCGGTCAGTTGGTCGGACTGACAAGAACTCCCCGTCAGTTTTTCATGTCCAAGTTAACTTGGTTCTCATTTGTTCGACCCACTAAAATGAATGAAAGACTTTTCACCCTTTCCCATGGTCCCCATTTTGTACTCCAGACATATGTGGCATGGTAGCTCGAATATATCATTCAGCCTATGAGACACATTTAACTCTGTACCTAAACTAACATATTGCCAAGTGCTAAAATGTCAAAACAATATGCCTTATCAGTCTTATATTATATAAAATGGGGCTTCATTTTATCCAGTGTATTTTATTTCAACTCATTTTGCAGTTGGAAGTGTTACCCGGGATATCCCGTGCATTGGAGGGGAGTGGTGTGGAGGTGTACGCAGACGGCGGGGTGAGGTGGGGCAGCGACGTCTTCAAGTTACTCGCACTCGGGGCCAGGGCCGTCTTCATCGGGAGGCCCAATTTGTGGGGCCAGGCGCATTCGGTCAGTAGACTTTCTTTAAACATAACTGCAAACATTGGAGTGAAATAATCGTTATACGTTTGTGTTCTCTAAATAGTATTTATAGTAAATCCGAAGGAGTAACTGGAATAAACTTTCGTATTGTCGAGGAAATGTTAGATGGCTTTGAATTACTTCGCACTTCAGCCTACCTGTTTTATATAAGTGTCTTCTTCGAGATTACTAAAATCAGTGTTTGAGCCGCGGTTATGATGCACAGACTTTTTATTAGAATTATGTACGATTAAACAAATGTTGAGTTATAGTATACTAAAAAAAAGATTTTTTTTTAAACTTTTTTTCAGCTCCCGAACTCGCGATGTCGTTGATTACCGTTAGTCGTACTAAGTCCTAAATCCTCAAACTACTTCTTAATATAGGATTTTAATTTTCAATCCAATATTTTCATTTACAGATGTTTTACTATGAAAAAAAATTACTTTTATTTTAATTCTAGGGCGAAGATGGAGTTAATGCTGTACTCAATATTCTTAAAAACGAACTGGACAGGACAATGCACTTAGCAGGTATATTTCGAATTAATGAAGCATTTTTTAAAATCATATAAAATAACTAATGATATCAAGATGAATAGACATGGATTCAATTAATCGCCAAAATAATATAATTTTTTATTCTGTTTAAAAGCAGTATTTGGACTAACCCTGTTATTTTTACTGCTGCCAAGTATCGACCACATTCTGATGTTTATGACCAATTCTAACATCTTAAGAAGTTTATTGCTGCATATCTATTTTGATATTTTAGAGATAATTTTATTAAATTTTTTTTTTTAATAATTCAAACAATAAATTTTTTCATTTTATGTAGTATCTCAGTATTAAATCCCTTCCACTTGATTCAAAAAATAAAAATATACAACAACAAAAAACTCAATGCATTAATATGTAAATTTATTTATTTTAGGTTGCAAATGCATTGCTGATATAGGTCCACATCTAATAGCGAAACGTCCAATAGCCAAAATGTAAAGATATTTTTCGATTGTGTAACGAATTTTAAGAGTCCTGTTTTTGTTCTTGTAAATATGTATTTTCTGACTTATGAGAGTAATTTGAAGAATTGTTAAGTTTGATGAATGAATAAAAATAAGTTTTTTGATATTTTAGTTGATGTTTCAGTATATTAATGTTTTATATATTTTTTTTAAGTTATCACATTACATATACTATTTTTAAGAACCATTTAAATTCAGAATCATCAAACACGTTTAAGTACTTAATCATTCCCTATAAACAAGTCACAGTTTACGATTAACAAAAGTACTTTTTATTTATTACACTTTAAAATTTCAGTTATTCGATATGGCTCTTTCCGCCGGAAAGGTGTGAAAATTAACTCAGACTGAGTTAAAATCGCTCGGTTTAAGAGTGTAGGACGTAGATTGTTTTCTTTTATTTCTTTTACCCACTCCGCAAAAAGAGTGAAATCCACTCCTATAGGGGAAGTGCATTTTCGGCACGGAAAGGAGTGGAAATTAACTCAGACTGAGTTAAAACCGCTCGTTTTTTTAAAGAGTGTATGTTTGACCATAATCTATAACATTTTGGGTTGGATAAATTTTGCATTAAACACACTCACAGTATTACTATATAGAAAACTTTTTATTAAAAAAATCCAAGAATGCGTCTTCCACTATAATCAGTTTTATTATTGTTAGTTTATTAGGCAATATATATGCCCACAATTACATTTCCCTTCTGCTACAGAATTACTTTAGATTAAGGATCTACTATATATTACTGAAAATTTCGATATCAACATAAAAAATGCAAGATAGCGTCTTTAGTAGTATTGAAATTCGTAATCTATAACAAAAGTCTTTCAAATAATAAGCCAAAAATAATAGTTATTTCAGGTTTTAGCTGTAGTTTTTACATGTATGCAGAATTACTGTACATGTAAAAATATACCCATAAAAGATGCAAAGTTTAATCTTCCTTTTTTTGTTGTTGTAGACCTTTAATATTCTACACTAGCTTAGTTGACAGTGTATAACATTAATTAACATTAATTTAGAATACTAAACAAAAAACCGACCGGATCAGATGTCTCCTTTAAATGTCCTTTGTTTGAGGTAAACATTTTAATGATATAGCATGACGTTTACTTCGGCAAATCATACGAAAATGGACTGTTCTATATTGAATTTTAAATGTTAGGTTAGTTTGAATTATTGTCGCACTAGAGCTACACGAGGGCTATTGGGTACGGGCGTCGTAATTAGTGTTTTAAAAGTAGATCTGCCAATTAAAGTGTTAAACAAGAAGAGGACAGGCGAGTTAAGACTTTTAACACTGTATTACACGTGTTTAGCACCTCCTTCAGGGGTGCCTTCAGGGAGGGCCAACGACGCAGACTGCGTCGTTGAAATTTCAGGTGTGGGGGGGGGTGGATTTTTTATAAAAATTATTAATAAACTGCATCTTTACAACAAAAAAACTCAACGAACTCTTATTCTTTCTAAGTATCACCCCCCCCCCCTCCTAGCATAACCTGTATTCTGTATAGAAGAATGTGAACGGGTAACCATATAATTCAGAAAACCACTACGAAAAAAAAAGAGGATAAAGTTAGATGGCGTCTGCCAGACGACGATTTCTGCCAATTATATCCAATACATTTTAAAGTTAAACAATTACAGCCATAGACTCATAAATCTCACTCAATTTATAAAACATTTGGATGAATTGATGGCTTTCGCATAAATTTTGTATAACATTTCTATGAATTAATGACCTTCAGAAAATATTTCTGACTTTTCCCGCCAAATTAGACTCAAGGCGAAAATAGCTAACGGATTGCTTTAGAAACAGTAGGGATTAGGAGGTTACTATAGGGTACTTGACTGCATCGCCAAAATACCGTCCAATATTATTTAAATTATAGTTGAAAGTCAAAAATAACAAATGCATACAAATTTTTTGCGAAATAAATCTTTAAATCATTAAAAAAATTATTTTAAAAAGGCATTTTTTTCACGTGATCATCACGTGATTACAAACACAACGGTTTGGCTTACGTCACTAGTAACTATAAACAAACCGGCGTGATGTTTTATGTTTTCTGTTTAAACTTGATTTTATCTAATTTACTCTTGAAATAATAAATATTGAGATAATGTAAGGCTTTTTACAGAAGCGGATATTTCAAATTTGCCTAAAATCGATTCCAAAGTGGCGTTTCAAAGTTTGTTTATAGTCACTAGTGACATCACAGATACCACGTGACAGCCAGGAAGCGTTTTCGGGAGTGATTTTTCGTCCTAATTTTAAAATTCATTTTTCTGCCTTTTTATGGGGTATTTGAAAAAAAGAAAAAATACGGGTGTAATATTTTTGGCATAAGAATATTTTAAGCCAATAAATTTTTTTTAGTCAAGTACCCTATTGTGTGGGTGATAGAATGTAGTTCTCAATTTAGAGTTTCTCGGTAAGAATTTTGTTTGATTTTTAACTTTATTTTTAATATAATAAATAATAGTAACTATTTTAAGTGAAACTATCGCTGTAAACATTACAAAACAATATATTTGTTGATTTGTTTAATAATGTCAAATATGTTACGTATATTAGATAAAAAGCTGTGCGAAGGCAAGCATTTTTATACATTAAGATTTAAAAATCCCCTAAAAGATTTAAAGGGAAGCAATATGCCGTTTTTCATAGCATCACGTTTTCGGCTTTTTTTATTGTTTAGAAACTAATGTAATAAAATAAATTTTTCCATGTAGCTTGTAATTTCGTATTATAAAAGCTATTAAAAAATCTGCTTCCCTTTTTTAATTATTGGCAACTCTGCTTTGACCTATCAGTAGTAAAATATTCAAGAAGAAAATCAGTAATAATAGGGTTTTATTTCTTAGGACAAAGTTACCCCATTAGATGGTACTTAAAATATCATTTTACTTTTACGTTTCCTGGATATACCGTAAAGATGTGGTGTAGGTTAGTAAAGATGTGGTGTGTGTGACTTAGGTTAGGTACTCCATAAGTCCATATAAATTTAAAATCAAAAAATCCGCACCTTATTATTATTTTTTTTTTTGGGGGGGGGGGGGGATTTTCTAGGGAGGGGTGGGTCTCATTAGCTCTGGGGGGGGGAGGGGGGATCGGCACCTCTGACCTCCTTTGTTGATGGATTTGCCAGATGAGTAGTCCCATTCCTGTTTCAACGCTTTAAGATAATTATTTTGTTGCACATTATTATGATTTTGAAAACAAATAGATGCCATGTTAAACTAAGAATTTTGACGTCCTTTAGTCTATGAGATCTCCTCCAATCGGAGACCATCTGAAACATTATCTAATAATTTGATTTGTAGGAATGGCAACAAGCTCAATTTGTAAACACCACCGGTTTGCGTGAGCAATACAAGTTTTTTAATAAGAATTTTATCGGGAAAAAAAATTAAATAAATATGATTTTATAACATTTTCTTCCTCTAGACAATTCTATACACAATCTAAAATGAGTAAGTCGAATTTTCCTAATCAATGACTAGTATCTGAAGGATAATCGCCACTGATATTAAAGTCGTCTGCCCGTATCCTGAAGTCCACTTAGTTTGTGTATCATAATAGCGTCATTATTAATTTTTACTTGATGTAAATGGCTAATTGACCATCTAGTTCCATATTATTCGATTTTTTCACATTATATTAATTATTCTTAAATATTTTTTTCCTAGACTGAATAATTGTCGATTAAACAATTATTTGAAAAATTAAGTTCAAGATTCCTTCATCAAGTTTGCTTTTTCAATAGATATTCAAAGCTAGATAATCAATATAAATAGATACATTGACTTGTATTTTTTTGATAAAACACTTTAAATTTTTTAAAAAATATTTTTAGTTAAAAAAATATTTAGTGTAATGGACTTAAATAGTTAATTTGTAAAGGTTTTAAACTTTCAGAAAAAACTAAAATTTTAAGTTATATTAAGTGGAGAAAATGTCATTTTTTATAAAAATCTTTAAAAATTACAAAAGAATATTTATCTTTGTAAAATTAATCTTTGATTTTTATTATTTTCTTTATTTAATATTTACTATATTCAAGGGGGTTATGATTTTTTTTATTTTTACAAATGTAATCATATGAAAAAAAAATCCATATTTCCTTATTTTGATCAATCCTATGCATTATAATTAAAGTATATTATGAAATAATAATTTTACCCTTGATAATTAAGAAATTTACATTGACGAAACAGCCTCTTTTAGTTCGTATCCAAATTGACTGCAAGTCAATAAAAATGCCTGAGATAATGCAATAAGGGATGTCTTAGAAAGCCTTTTGGCATCAAGCAAGATATAAATTAATATTATTTATATTGCTTGACATCTCCAGGCATGTACCTACGGTTTTAGATTGGGCTTGTATTTTCATAATTCTACATTTTACAGTTAAATCAAAAGCAAGACAAAAGTAATTTTGAAATAAATTAAATCACCCAGCATATTCTGTGCCAGGAATGTCTAGATTTTTCTGTAAGCTTATTTTACTAAAAGGGGGCTTGGGCTTTTTGATATACAATTAGCAGCTTCCATTCTTTTTAATTAAGATACATAATTACTTGCAAAATTGTTCTCACAATCTAACGGTGCTTCATATGTTTTCCCATGGCAACTCAGCAATAATCTTTTAATTGTTGTGCCCACTGTTCTACTCTTGTATTAAAAGTATCTTTCTGTATACTCTCAAAATTATGAGTCCTGTTACCAATAGTCCTCATATTGTGCAGTTTTTTAAACCAAACCCTTTAATATGTGAACCTATCGTATAGTTGAAAAAGATAACTGGTTTAAATGTTTATGAAAGACTGGAGTTGCTCAATTGGTATAGCATTGGACATAATGCTATTGGCTCGGTCAAGCATGCATTGACCTTGCATTCCTAGTTGCCCATACTTTTTTTCGTATAAAAGGAAATACAGCAAAAAAATCCAACAGAATACTCCAAGTGTACTGTGACACACTTTCTCTTTAAATATCTATCGAGTTCAAAGTCCTGACACTGAATACAATATTTTAACAACAAGGTTGCTTTGGCTGCCAGCTGGGTCAACACGTGTTGGCCACATCACTTGGCTGGGGGTCAAAATTACGAGGCCCGTGGTCAATTCCCCTTGTGTAGCTGTTGAGTGTGGTTCTAAATTACATCGCCAAAAGCCCTTGTAGAGCTCAAGTTCGGCGATTGTTCAACCTAACCTTTAAATGTTTATAAAGCAGGGCGTACATGGAAGAACGGGACATGTGAACCTTTGCCAAACCTCACCACTATTCCTCAAAGACGTTACCGAAAGTATTTGCCCTCATCAGCGATTGGATTTGTGTGCCTATGTGACATGTCAAACTAATCACTTACGAGTGAAAATGCTTTCGTTACCGTTGTTTGGCGTGTTAAGATTTGTTTGGCGAAGATTCACATGTCTTGTCCTTTGGTGTATGCCCTGCTTAAGACTCCAAATTTTCTTTTACAGCGACTCCCGGCTCCAAATCGGACGACATGATGGAGGAAGAAGGCTCCGCCCACCACTCAGGGGAGGAGGAGGAAGAAGAGGAAGGGGGGACAGGTGGCGTCGACTCATTGGAGGAGATGCAGAAGAGGCGGAGCATCCAGAGTGGGAGGGGCGTCACTCTGTCTATGCTTATGAGCGATGGTATACTCGAGGCTGGGGAGGGATTTCTCACCATAGACTATCTGGTGAGACTATTTGATTTAGAATTAAGTTTTATTCTATAAAGCTGGCTACGGATAGAGAGAAGCAAGTTATCACTGGCATTATGTTGTTCTATATCTTTACTTGTCAGTGATTGGTTTTGCCTACATGATGTCATGCACCATGATGTATAAACACCGCCAGCAAACTTTTTTGATGTTGTCGGACCAATAAACGTGGGCATGTACCACCAAGCACTTACAAGAAAAAAACTTGATTAAGTCATTGTAGGGTACATGATTATTCTTGGCGATGGTTCGCCTAACCTTGTCTCTCCATCTGTGGGCAGCATTCACATTAAATTTTATTTTATAAGAATGACTTGGAGTCAAAATTGTCCAAGTTCCATGAATGATGCCTCAATCGACTTCAACTAAGTAACAAAGTGCGACCTGTTCTTTTGATAGTCTCTACAATTTTTGTACGCTTTTCCATCAACAGTAGATATTTTTACATTATTATCAGTGGCTTGTAAAAATATGAACGTAATTTAAAACTAGTACATTGGACAAAAGAACACCTAAATTTGTATGAATGACAAAGAGAACAATTAACGCTTCACCACTAAGTAGAACTGTGTATTTACTGCTGAAATGAATCCCTTAATTTCTTGTCTTTGTATCACTAAAGCAGTAAGCACTCGGGTATGGTAAGAACATATCAAAAGGGGTAACTTTCTCCCAATTATAATACCACCTTTTGACATATGTGTCATTCATCAACACACATAATTACTTTTCATCCATGCGAATTGTAAATCAATAATGTTTTTTGTGTTTGTAGCAGTATTTTATCTTTATTAGGGTGCTAAATTTGTTGGTGACTTGCTGCCCGGTGGCAAAATAAGAGCACAAGAAACTCAAAAGATCTTCTCGTCTCCCAGCTCATGGGCCATCCACTGCAAGAAACTGCTAAACCCTGACAAAAAGTCTGGATGTGGATGGTCTTCGGTTTGTTATTAAAAATATTACAGATATATTGTCTAGTTTCTTAACCAACTGAGACATAAGTAGATTTACAAATGTGTAAAACTTGTTTGTTGCTGCTAAATATTTCAAATTTAATGTGTCACAAATCACTTTTTCAACATTTTTTTATAATGATTTATAATCTTTTGAATTATTTTTTCAACTTTTTACTTAGAGTTAAATGTTGAGCTTAAAACCAAATCATCTTGATACAATTTTTTCAAAAATAATAAAGATTTTTAATTACTTATATCTTATTTAAGTCATTTTTGTTCCAGTCTTTTGTACATTTAAGAACCAAGGCCTTCAATTAAAAACACATAGACATTTTAGAAATTAGCTTTAATTTTTTCTTAAATAAATTATCTGCATTTCTTAATAAATCAGACAATTCTATTACATTTTCCTAATATATCTTAATGTCTGTGTCCTTCAAAGTGTAAACAGTTGATATTAAATTAATCATTGTCTTAACTTCACAAAATGTTTGAATCCATTTGTCACTCTAGTACGACATTATTCAAATTTAACTTAACTTTTTTAGCTAGTGATTTGGATGATTTAGAAAAGTCATCAAATTGTTACTCTTCTTTCAATGATGAATATTTTAAGCATTTTGTTTTTATGTGTTTAGATGTATTTGCATTTCTAAGCTACAAATTTCACATAGATTTATCTGTCAACCCTAAGTTAAAGTTATGGTTTTTATTTCTCTTGTAAATAATAAACTGTTCTTTAGAACTCTAAATTTTTATTTGAAAACCTTTTAATAACTTTTTTGTAACTAAATGTTTCCATTTCAGATGAGATATAAAGGCAAGAAGTTAGACACCTACAAGAATCTTTGGTTTCGAAAACACAAACAGCAACAACAAGAGCTAGAAAAGCAAGAAACTATTGCTGCAGTACGTATTTCGGTGTCATCATATATCTATTTTCTGCATAAAAAATCGTATTTACTGTTTTTAAAACTCAAAGAGGGTAATGGGAAAAAAAACTTTATTAGAAAATTAAAGGCTATATTTAATAAAGAATTGCAGATTTAATGTCACAAATAAAAATTATTGTATGTATTCGCATATTGGCCAAGAAGTGTTGAACAACATTAGCGCTGTAAAATGAAGAATTTCTTATGTACAAAATATCACATTTGAATTTTAAAAAATGCCCCTCACCCAAAAAAAATTTATCCTTAAACTATATTACTTTAAACTTTACTTAAATTTTGATGGAACTTTAGGTTTAAATGCTATGTATTGAAAATAGGAATACAAAAACAGTTAAATTCCACCAATTGACATATTAGTTGCTTATTCTAACAGCTTTCTTATCAGCAAAATCTCTGTTGTCTCTCGTCAAAATGCTCTGTAGTATTATCTTTTGCTTTTATTAAGGGCAAATGAGCCTGATCGACTACGAGTCTCCAAACCAACGTGCCTCTGTGTTAATCCAATGGCAAAAATATTTTCTAAGCTATACTTCTCTGTCTGTATTGAATATTTTTACAAAGTTTTTTTATAGGATACACGTAGCTGACTTACAGGTCTCTATGATCCCACTTTTTTTAAATTGGTTGAAATATTTTGTGTAAAACTATTTGTAATATTTTAAAAAAATATCTGAACAAATTTCAAAAAGTGGGTCTATAGAGCTCCATGTAATCAACTCCATTTATCTTATAAAAAAACATTTGTAAAAAATATTCAATACAGTCAGAGAAATGGGGGCTTAGAAAATATTTTTTTTGTCCATTGGATTAACACAGAGGCACTTTGGTTTAAAGACCTGCGGTCGATCTGGCTCATTTCCGCTTAATACATAGCTTTCTGATTCAAAGAAAAGTGTGTAATAACTATATTTAAAAAAAGAAACTGATTGATAAAAATAAGTATTTTTTATGAAAGATATCTCACACCTTGAGAAACACAAGTTTATTTTGAAGAAATCCACCATACATAGTTTTAAAAATGTTTTCTAACTTTAAAATTAATATAATTTAGCAAGCTGCTGCTGCCGCCGCTGCTGCCTCAAGTGCTAATGCGAAAGGGATTCATCTTGAACACTCTGATGATGACAAAAAATGGTATAGTTTTGTTATTTATTGATTTATATAATGCTCTATTTATAATTAGTTATTGAAATATTTTGTTTATTTTTATTGAAAACCCTTAATTTTTTTAGAAAAGTTCATATTGTAATGCAGATTCTACTGAATGTGTTATATCAGTTTAAAAAGACAATTAAATGTTTTTTTGAAACTGATTCTTAATCTTTAATTTTCTTTCTTTTTTCTTTAAAGAATCTTTTGGACTTGTTCATTTTTTTTTTTTGGTCTGCAAACGTCTATTAAAACATTTATCTACAGAAACTCAAATGGTGCAAAATAATTTGTCTTTACAATTTAAACTAGTTGTTAAAATCAATTGCATCAATCTAATTTTTTTTATCTCCTTTAATTGTTATAATTTTTAAAAGTTGTTTATTATCTAATTTGTTTTATTTTTATTGTAGCTCATCTTTAAAGAAATGGGATTTAGGTGAGTATTTTTTCCATGCACCATAAATTAAAAGTTTCAATAAACCTAAGTACAAAGTTAAGAAAAAGCATTTAGCACCCAATAACTAAATATAACTACAATTGAACCCCGTTAACGCGAACTCAAAGGGAGCACCAAAACATTTCGTGTTAACAGTCAGGAATTTTGTTCATTGAACCAGTGAATTGTTTTAAAAAATAACATCCAAATTATTATTTTAATTTTATCATTTAATACACTAATAATACATGTATACAATTAGTAATTCAATTAATAAAGTTCATTTGGAGTAGTGCATACTATAGAAAAAAAATTAGGAACTTTTTCAAAGAACAGCCTTTCAGAGCAATGCATAGTTACAAAATGCAAATGAGAAAAGAGAACATACCAACACATGCTAATGAAATAGGTAGCCTTAAAAATGCAGCAAAGTAACTTAAGGTGTAGCGCTTCTATTTTGAAAAAAAGCATATATTATGGATTTTTGCTTTAAATTATTAACGTAACACTTTTTTTACAAAAGAACCTATTTCGTCTGAAAGATTTAATGAAGGTGATGCATTATCTTGCTGCATAATAAAGTTTGGTACAGTGTTTAAGGCTGCAGAAGCTTCATTGAAATTTACTAAAGTTGGGACACCATTGTCTGTATTCATCTTCCCCGTCGGATTCATTTAATGTTGCGCTATTGTTTTTTTAGTCAATATGTCTTCATTTGAAAAAAATTCAGAAAAACTGACGAATCCTGAGAGATCTCTTGACTTTCTCAGAAGTAGAAGGCAATTTATTGTTATAATGTCCGTTCCCTTTTTTTTTTAAAGTTTTGTTTAATTTGTTCTTCAAAACTTTGAATTACTAAGAAAAAATTCCATTTCTGAATTTTTTTTTGTTTGAGTTAAGCTTAATTTTGCTCTAAAGCAATTTCATCTTAAGAGATTTTTTTTAGCATTAGCTCAAAGCTTTATAGGCCAGGGGATTGCTTTCAGTTCATCTTAAGCCAAATTTTGTGTTAAGCGAGTTCACGTTAACGAGGTTCGACTGTATTTATTCAACAAAGTAAATGCCAACTTAGAGTCGACTGGCGTAGAAGTTTGCATTGAAATTGGTTATCTTCTGCAGAGAAGCGTTTCTTTCCATATCAACTCAAACTGTAAGATCTGCCGTGGGCAGGTAAACTGCAGTAACTTCCATAATGACTTGGACCATTGTTGCAAGCACTCAATTAGTCTAACAGTTAAGAAAACATACTGGAATTTTTTTCATTTCAGATCAAAAATGGTACAACTCATTGTTGCGATTACTGCAGTTTACCTGCTCACAGCAGATATTTGTTTGCTAGTTGTTATAAAGCTGCCCTGTAGTTATAGAACAAGGAGTGTAGGCTTAAAATTATTTGAAGAATACATAAATTGAAAACCATTTTCTACGTTCTTGAGTCTTTTCTTTCATCATCAGAATAAAAAATGATTAATGACACAAATATATATTTTTCTGTAATTTCAGCAAGCTATTCTGAACTTATTAACACTATTAATTGTTTTTTAACTGACTATTAATTGTTTGGGTTGAAGAATATTATATAATTAACTAGTGAATAATACAAATATGTATACATAAGCAGTTTGATAGTTTTACAAACACCTGTAATTTGCAATTGACGTATATTTTATGCATTTATAATTCATTTTTAGATAATTATGTATTTCTATTTCAATGCATTGTTATTATTCAATTGTAACTAATGTCTTGGTATGTCAAGGCACTTGAAGTAAAACTATTAAATCTATTGAAATATTTAGCTTTAAAGTCAATTAATCCAAAAGTATAAATAAAAGTTTTTCATTTCTTTAGATAAAATGCAAAGCATGATACCTAGGCCTCGACCCTCACCACAAAAAAGGGTCATAGTCCCTCATACAGTTCTTGGAAATAAGTCTTTTAACCAGTAAGTTATTTTTATTGCTAAGTTGTGCATAAGTTGTTAGGTAGATTGCTTCTGGAGTTTCTATTGTTTATTGGAATTTCAATTTGAGTGAAATTCAAATACTTTTGGTACTGTTTAGTTAATATTAAACTAAATTGTTTGTATAAAAATTTAAAGTCCTTAGAAACTTATTTTTTAAAAACCTTAATTTTTTTTTACCCAAGATCTTTAAAAGTTTTTAGTTTTTCAACAAAGTGTATTCGTCATAGCAAATACCCCAAAATATACAGTATCACCCAAGTAGCATGCCTTTGTTTTTAAAACGTTTCAAAACAAAATTTGTTTCTTTGTCAATCCATAATCGTTATAAAGTCATAAATGTGTCCATTAAGAATAATAATTTTTGTAGCAACCAGTTTTGCAATGTTTGAAAATGATAAAAAATTCGTTATTTTTTACCATTTTTTAACAAATCACAACAAACTTTAATTGATCCAGCACAAAGCAGATTTTCTAGCAACATTGTAGGCTAATGCCATCATCATTCAAATATATAATATTGCTTTATTTTTCACATTATTCCTTTAGAAATCTGCAGCTTTTTAATTTTTCTGGTTGTTTATAATTTTCTTTATAAGTTTTATTTAAAATTCTTGAATATACACTTTTGTTTATGAAATTATTTTGTTTTACATACATATTTATCACTAAGTATAAAATTGTATGCCCTTTTAACAATAAATCTGACAAAGATATTTATTTAAATAAAAGCAAATTTCGATGCTTAATGCATACTTGTATGTTTTTTTTGTGTGTTTAATAGTTTTTCTCTATATTTCTAGTGATCTCAATACTTTGGTGAAATGTACTCCTTTTAGTGGGCTCGATAGAATACAGCCTTTCACAGTCACAATTGCAACAAACTGTTTGCTGCTTGTGGTAGGTTTTATACATTAATTTATTCCATTAATTTGTAGCATGAATACATCGCAAAATAAAGCTATTTAGGGGTTTCATTATTATGCATCCTTGTTTTTGTTATACTCTGCTTTGTTGCTCATAACTACATCTGTATTTGTCATATTTACTCCTTACTATTTTTTTCACTGCATTATAGGATTTTCATTGTCATATTATAAAAAATGAAGTTGTGGGATACTTGGGAGGGAACTGGGACATTGCATCGCACAGTAAGTACTGCACTAGAATATATGATTGTGTAAAATGATATTTTTAAAATATGGATGTATAATTTGATTAAGCATGAATTTAAATGATTGCTACAAAACTGAATTTGGTCAAGATTGTCAAAACCTCTCACATCGATAACATAACTTTCCAGAATCATGAACTTTGTTTCTCCAAATAGGCTAAGTTTCAGTTAAAACTCTAAAATTTGGAATTTCAAAGAAGTAGCTTGAACGTTTTAATCTTGGTGTAATCATTATTTCTTAAAAGCCTCCTGGAGTTTAAGCTAACTGGTAGACCAGAGTAGTGTGTTATTTCAACGGCCTCTATTTTTCAGAATTTAAAAGAAATTAAGATATTTTAATAAATTTTTAAGCATTCCAACTTTTTAATACATAATTAAAAACTATTTAAATGTGATAGGAATTGATATTTAATGATAAGTTAAGGTTAGATACTTCAAATACAACATTCATGAGTACTTTATTTTAGATTTGGCTATTATTTATGAGTACTTTATTTTAGATTTGGCTATTGTTTATTTTAGATTTGGCAGTTCTGCAAGCTTTTCCTTGTCGTTCTGGTCTTGGTGATAAGGATAGTGCAGCTAGAGTGGAGGATGAGGTAAACATATATTATTTGTAGTTATTTAAAATACACTTTAGTTTGTTACATTGTCTGATTTTGTTTTATGAACTATGTTATGCAGCAGCGCCTGTATTACGTCATGAGTCCTGTTGCATAGCGCCTTCTGTATAACAAACCAGTACGAATGTAATCCGTTGATTTTTAATCTTGTGTTATTCTTTAGAGAGTGAAGTTCTAAAACACAAGTTGTAAGGTGATGGCCTTTTCTTCCAAAAGAATAAAAGTAAAAGTTATCTAAATTTATTAATTGTGAATAAACAACATTTATTCTAATTTATGCATTTGACCTATAGATCCGAAGGTCTCTGGAGAGACGCCACTTGTCAGTAGTGGGCTGGTACCACAGTCACCCGTCCTTCCCTGCTCAACCGACGATTAAAGATATTGACAGTCAGATGGAGTATCAAATAACCATGAAGGGAGACAGTGATTCCTCATACACACCCTGCCTGGGACTGATTTGCTGTAAGTCTGCACATTAGATTATTTAAAACCTGCCAACTCTCCGGATTTAAACCTTGTAATACCGGATTTTTAAATACTTTCAAATATAAAAAGATTAGAAAACCTTTGCGTTGTAGTTTTTTAAAAAAAGTTTATTAAACAAAAATGAATAAAAAAATTTTTAATGCTAACACGCCACTATAAAAACAAAACAGTAATCATCACTCCTTATTTTTCAAGTGACTGAACCGTGGTTATTTTATTTTTCTTGTGTTTAGTCATCTATTTTTCATAGTGGTACCTTAGCATTTTCTATTTTACATTCATTCATTGTTTTCATGCAGTGAAGAGAGGACTTCGTTTAAATCTCGAAACGGCTGTATGCTTTTTAAGATATCTTGACTTTTCATTTGAGTTTTATATGTTTCTTTTTAAACTCTTACTTTCTGAATGTCCGTGTCATATGTATCAATCGCCGGATTTTCAAAAAGGAAAAACATTAAACCTTCTCTTGGTGTCCGGAAAATATTCATTACAGAGTTGAATTGGAATAGTTGGTACGTTGATTGAGTGAACGTCGTACTAGAACCACAGTTGGCCAGTCTGTTATTTAAATGTAGTAATTTTTAATTTATGTTTCAGTTTCATGAATTCTTAGTTTTTAGACTTGACCTAATGCAGATATCAGATTTCAGTGCCAGATATTTCCAAAGATTGTATCCTGTGCAAATTATAATTTAAGAATTTTTTCATTTGTGTTCTTTTGTTTTTGCTGCTACAGATTGTCATATTTCTGCTTCAAAAGTTAAGTTTTGCTGCTTCAAAAATTGCTCCAAATTGGCGCTACTGAAATTTGTATCCCTGTTCATATCAGCAACTGTTTACTGCCCAAAGTACTTAGCTATAATCCTTCCGATTACAAGGCAAGCTTTGGAAGCACTTGTTCCCCCTACCCCTTCGTATGGTTTTCCAGGAAATGGTGTGGGTGTCGCTATTCTAAACCTACTTACCTACCTTGTTTGAGGCTCTGCTGTGTGGTTAATCGCAATCACTTTCCAAACCCAAGTAAGGTGGTAAGAAAAAAAAATAGAACAACAAGGTTCACACTGTTTCCTTTAAAACCACACAAAGCGATAGGGGAAGAAAGTGCTTGTGAAGCTTGCGTTGGGAACAGAAAAAATACGCAAAAAGTTGAATTGCAAATTTTGCCTTTTCCCCAGTATTTGATTTCAGTATGCAAAAGTATAACAAAGCACTAAATGTGAAAGGGGTTTTTTTGTGGTGTAGTTTACACACAGCCTCCCATATGTTAAGAACATCTCTGAAGCAATGAGAGAAACTCATGCATGTATCTACTCATGTGACAATTATAGCTTCTCTTAAAAAATAACTATACATAATACACTTATTATTCACTGCTAAATTTTAAACATAATATCACTCATACTTACAATTTTTTTTTTACAAAAATGGATAATGAGTTTGATAGTTGAACATATTTTTGAACCACCTGCACTAGTTTTTGACACTATTTTATATTCTTCAGCTCCATATGACAATCAAAGACCAGCTTTGGAAGCAGACTATTTGGCATACTGGGTTATGCCCCCTCCAGAGGTATTTGATCAATTCGATATTTCATATTTAAAAGCTTTAAAAATAATTTACCTGTAATTTTTAATAATTTACCTTAATAATTTTATGTAGTGATCAAATAGATTGTTTCTTTAATGATAAACTTTAAGTAAACATAAGCTTTTTTTTTCCTTGTTAAAATGTTTCTTCAATTACCCTATATACTCGTGTATAAGCCGAGGAAAAATTTTGGACAAATTTTAGTGCTGTAAAAATTGGGGTCGACTTATACACGAGACATCAAATTTCCGGAAAAAAAATCCTTAATCCTGAAACTAAATTTCAATCACACTTAGGGTTTAAATGCTATCTATTAAAAATGAAGGCACAAAAGCAGTTAAATTCTGAAGATGAAATGAGATTGGTGTCTATTCCCTGTGTGGCGATTACCACACGAACGCAACCTCAATCAATCATCCACTCGCTAGAGGGCGCAGATGTACCTCTGCATTCCTACCAGTATCCTGAATAACATCGGAAATAGTAGTATATAAGCGGAGGTAACTCATCTCTACCTTGAGGATCCTTTTGGTAGACTGTGGGTTACTGAGGCCGCTACAGTGGTGACCCCTGGACGTGACGTCACCCACTCCAATGATGCTCCTGCTACGATGCGCTCAACCACTGTTAGCTACTAGCTACTCGCTGCACACAACTCAATGCTTCCCGCAGCTCAACGGCCAACGCTGGCACACAACTCAATGCAGCACAACCCATAGCAAAGCAATCTGCGCACGGTTACTAACCTCGTATCTAGGAGGGGAGTGGTGTGGCGGTTACCACACGCAAGCAACCTCAATCAATCATCCACTCGCTAGATGGCGCAGATTTACCTCTGCGTTCCTACCAGTATCCTGGAATAACATCGGGAATAGTGGTATATAAGCCGAGGTAACTCATCTCTACCTTGAGGATCCTTTTGGCAGACTGTGGGTTACTGAGGCCGCTACACCTGTATCCACCATATAGATGTTTAACTTAGTTCTCGGTGTGATGTGTATTTTGCACGTGTAGCTCTGGCACAGGGCAGTTCAGTCAACCTGTCTTAAAGATGTAAAGAAAACAATGGCGGTCAGTGACCTTGGTAGCATGGTCTTCAGGCTTCGCTGAATAGGGCTTCAACTTAGCTTTTCCATTCAGAGCCAGCAATGTCTAGGACACTCAGAGTCCAAACCTGTTTTATTTTCGGGGTTGAAATTTTGCTTGCAAAAAAAAAATTTATGGTCCCCTCATGAATCAGTTTCTTTTTGTTTTCTTCAGAAGGCTCTGGCCTTATTTCCTACCTCGACTAATACAAGGGTTACCGATTTTGGAAGGATATTTGGCTTAAAAATTGGGGGGGTCGACTGATACACAGAGTCGGGTTATGCACGAGTATATACGGTGGGTATTTAAAATTTTATTTATTACCATTTAGATTTAATTATATTAACTTTTTACAAATAAATAAAAGTATGTATAACAATGAAACGATTATTTTATTTCTAATATTCTAGTAAATTAAAAATATCAAATAGTAAGTGAAATATGTTTGTCAAATCATTTAAAATTTTTAGATTTAAATGGATAGGCATAGTTGTCAATATATTCAAGACATGTTTGTTCTCAAGCAATTTTTTTATGAAGTAGATTTTTTACAGTTTCAATTAAAATTGAGAATAACTTGAAATGTTGGCATTTATTAAACTAGGAAAAGTAAACACGTTGAATCGACTCAGTGCCTTAAACCTTAATTTTTGTAAACAAAAATTTGCTGTTTTACTAGTCAGGCATGAAAGTTTTCCGCCTTTCGGCGGAAATCCGCCTTTTTTAATCTCATTTTGGCTGATCCTGAGATCGATGCAAAACCGTTGAGAAAATGTGACCCATATATATATGGAGGGGGGGGGGGGGGTCTAAGATTTAGCCAGCCGAGGCAAAACAAAACGCTACGAGACGTCAATGTTTGGTTGACCGATCCGTCTTGAACTATAAAAATAACGGAATTTATTGCCATTTCGCCGCAAATAATCGAGCAAAAATTACGAGGCATCGAGGTCTGGTTTGGTTCACTGATCCTTGAACTATAAAAATAAGACTCCGATTTTACCTCAAAATAAGCACAAATTACGAGGTGTTGAAGTTTGATTGGTAGGTCTGTTTGAACTAAAACTATAAAAATAACGAGTCACTACTAGTGCGATTTTGCTGCGAACTAGTAAATATTACGATTCGTATAAGTTTGGTTCAATGATCTGTCTTGAACCAAAACTATATTATAAAAATAACTAGACGTAACTGCAATTATGCTAAGAATTGGAAAATATTTCAAATGCGATCATCGTAACACGTCTCTGAATAAACTCAGTTTCGATCTCAAGTCATTTAATTTGAGTTAAAAAATATTATTTTTTCTTATAAAAAAACATCGGCTTTCATCGGTATACCGATATTTTTAAAAGCCGATAAACCGATTTCTCTCTAAGTTAACTTCGGAGTCCGATGGCTAATTTTTTTGAACAAGTGGTGCATTTTTGAAACCAGGGTTCGATTAAAGCGATATCGCATCGCAATTTGAGATGTAAATTCACTGAAACAGCGATACAAATATGTCCACCGATTCGCTAGAATTGCGATGCATTTTTTTTATAGCGATTGTTTACTTTTTTCTTTGCGCCTTAACTAGGTGAAACTAAACTTAAATTTTAATAAACAATAAGTTTAAATAACAGATTCTTATAATGAAGATACAAATTTTAATTAAAATGTGAAGATGAATTAAGAATAGATTACACTAAGTTTTCTTTAAATCTCGGTTAGCCATTGCAATCTCCCCATTAGAAGAGGAGTCCGATAAAGCTTCCGGATTTACTTATTTTGCTGCCCAGTAATTTTGACCTACCGATGGATGGCGTCACATTGTATCAAAATGATTGACAGTTCTCTGGCTCTGTTTGATCGGAAGAGTGTCTCGTTACTTTTGTAGCTCCAGTTTAGGCCAAGTCGAGCAACCAGAATATTTCCTTCTGATCAAGTGTCTGACTCAGTGTCCGTGAGTCGTGATCACAAGAACAGTTCTAATTAAAAATACTTTTTGTTTACGTTTGAACTTTTTTCTACTTCAGCCTATACTGTGGTTTCTGATTTTAGACAATTTTTAGTTTTAAAAGAAATGGAGTGTCCACTTATAGAAGCTTATATATTCAGGTTGTTAGTGAATTTCGAGTCATTTAATTTTTTTTTGGAAAAGTGTTTGAATTCTTTTTTAAAACTTTGTATGAATCATTTTAATAAGGATATGTATTGAGAGACCAAAAGTTGGGGATTTCAATCCCAAAGAGGTAGTCAAGAATTTTTTTTGATTTTTTTTTATAAATATAACCCTGCTTGCAACGTAATGGGATGATCTAAACTCTTAAATGGTAATTGTGTTATGATTTTACATTTATCTAGTAAGAGTAATTCATTAGTTATCAGATTTTTTAAAAATTATATATGATTTAATATGGCATCGATATACAGTTTTAAAGTAAAACTAAATTACATTATTTAAGCATTATTTTCTAGGTGTGTATTTTATAGGAACTAATATAACTAAATTTCTAATTGGTTTGTTCATCGTTACGCCGATAATGCAAAAAAAAATTGAATTCAGTGTTCAGCCTTTTTGATTAGTTTGCACTTTCATGCCTGACTAGTGAAATAGCTATTTTATCAAATTACCAAATTTAAGAATCATTTAATTTTGATTTTTTTAAAGTCTTCTGAAAGATCGATTTTTGAAAGATAAATGAAATACAGATACAAAGGTTATGTATTCTACTTATAGTAACGGTATCAATTTGAGGTTTTTCTTCTCTTCTAACAAATTCAAGGACACTTTTAGCTTTATTACTTTATCATAATGCTTTCCTAAAGTTTTTTAGTGACCTTTTCTAAGTTGCATTCCTATGTACATTTTCTGTAGTGACTTTAATCCTTTTTCATTTCTATTCCAGCATAGACCCCATGAATATGGCCGTCCAATGCAGATGATATACAGCATAGCCCATGATTCATTCCTAACGCAAGATCTACTTATGGAAATGGTTATTATATTTTCTTAGTTTTCAGTAAAAAAAATTAACTTGATTTTATTACATAATATATTTTAAAGTTAGTATTGTTTTTTTTAGCTAAATTTAATATAGTTCATAATTTTAATCACATGATTCAAATGAAAAATCTAGGTGCAAAACTCACATTCTCCAAAATATAATTACGATATATTATTCAGTCCATTTATCGGCAACTTCCTCCATTTCAATTTACGACGATCAAAAATCCCCAATAAACAGACCAGACCCTATATCTTAGACCCTAGCTGTGACTTAAAGCTTTTGTTTATAATTTTGCCCTCAGCAAATGCAATATTTATACTTGAAATTATAAGGTCCTCTTGCACCATTAAATTTTTTTTAATGCACTGAACTCTGTTTACAAAAAGATCCTAATCACACTTATCTTCCACAGCGTCTCATCTCCGAATACTACCGCTCAACTGGGGAAGCCCTGGATTTCAACATCGACTTCACCAACCAAGGCAGTGGCTCCTGCTGGGAGAAACTCCAGTCCTCCTTACGAACAAAGCTGCCAAGAGATCTCATGGTAACTGGGGCCCAGTCATCGGCACAAGCGCAGGCAGTCACACATTTCTGGGATTTCTTAAAAGGTCTCATTATGACGTAGAGGTACTGTTTCACGAACAAATTCACATTGTCTGCATTTTTTCTCACTCTCTTCGAGGTTATATATTCCTGAAGTATTCATGTCATCCTGAGATGCAATCTTTGTGTTGTGGATTTTTTTTAATGGTATAGGAGTCTAGAGGTGCTGTTCATCTAAGAAATGAAAACCCTTCCTGTATATTTTATATGATAAACACTCGCTTCTCGGCAATGCTTTGTTCCTCAAGTATCCATGCCAATATGAAGGGCTATACTCCTTCTGTTTACAACACTAACTTGAAAGCAGTATCTTCCCATACCTCCCATGTGGTTTTCCAGGAAACTGTGTGTTTCGTTTTTTCTCCACTTTACTTGGGTTTGGAAAGCATTTGGGATGAACCTCACAGCAGAGCCTTAAACAAGGTAGGTTTCGAACAGTGATGTTCACACCCATTTCTGGAATACCACATGAGGGGGTAGAGGAAAAAAGTGCTTTCGAAGCTTGCATTGTAATTGGAAGACTACAGCTCTAGTATCCCCCTAATTCAGTTCTCATAGCAAGAATGTTTCTTGAATAACAGTCTAACAAAACAAAAAATGACTATCTTCGAACATTCCTTTGTCCACGTATTTTACGCAGTAAACCCAAGGTGGCATTTTACCCTGCCAAACACAAGCTATTAAGTTTTTTACCTCATATTTCTGCTATCTTAGAAAAAAAATATTGAGTAAATGTTTCTTATGTGGGCTAGAGTTTGTGGGCTACTATATGAAAAATAAATCATTCTTTTATTAAAGAATGTTTAAATCTTGGTACAGTTGGAGGCCAAACATATTGCTAGATGGTATACTAGTAGGTTTTCTTTTGTTAGATGAACTTTACAGGGAATTTCTATGACCACGTTCTCTAGAACAGTGTTCAGTCCAAACACATACTTTAGCTCAATAAATGCTGTTTAATATGATCTTCTCAGCATAACTGCCAATAATTATGAGTTTCAGCCAATTCATATGCATTCTGACATTAATGGATAAAAATGGCAAGGCTGTTATATCAAAATAGTTATTATTATATTAATTATTAGATTGTGCTTGCCAACTTTGTAAGAAGAAGGTTGGTTTCCCGGTGATTTCAGTTACATACCGATTATTAATACAAATTGCTGAGACTCTATTAGCCAGCATTTATTGTTTTGTATTTAAATTATTTTTTTTTTTTAAACAATGTGGGGACACTTTTTACAATTGTGTTCTTTGTGACATAGATATGAAGTGTCTTCAGCTAGTTGCATCCATTTTTGATATTGTGAAAAGTTTCATTATCTGTGGTGTTAGGTTTATATATAAGGTTGTTTGAGTTAAGTTCCTTAGTGTGCATGGTTCTCAATTTGTTGGTTGTTTGAAATGAAAGGTTTTTGTTATACAATTAAATACAAAAATTGACGACCAACAACAGGCCAGAGGCCCAGCAAGGTTGATCCAAAAGTTTACTAATTCTTTATCGGTCTACAATAAATATTAAGATTCTTCTTTAATTCTTCTACTTTCTTCGAATATACAATATAATCTAGTAAAACATTCCACTCATTGATGGCTCTGTTGTAAAAATTTTGTTGGTGTATTAGTTATTTTTTTATTTTCTATTCTGTAGCAATGTCACTGAAAACCTATGTGTGAATCTAATAAACGAACTTTTTTTACATGGGCTATCTATAAATGTCATAGATTATTGTGATGTGTTATATTGTAGGCTTTTATAAGTCAGATAGTCTATCCTAACCTCTCTATCTGTCTATTAGCTAAACCTTTCATTTTACCAGCAAGTTGAGAACATTATTTCCATTTTCTAGTGATAATTCAGTCTGCAATGAAACGATTATCCGGTTGATAATGATCAGAACTATTGGTAACCTGTTATCCATAATATGCCTAGTTATTGTTGTTTTTATCCTGTCACACATAAATATGGCAAGTGTATTAACTATAGCTATAAAATTCCCATTTCCAACTATCTCACTATTAAAAAATAGTCATAGTGTAAATGTTTTTCTTTTGCAGAAGTTTTGCATATTTTTTTTAATTCATTAATATTGACTAACAAAACAGAACATTAGTTTTAAATTATACCTATAAACCTTATTTTCAATAACTTAGCAATGATTTGTATTGCTGAGTAACTAATAATAAATTGATTGGAACTTCAAAATACTTAAAATTAAATTAAGTATTACTTATAATTGATATGAAATGTTATTACATTAAAAAATCAAGTGGACAGTAAATATCTGTTGTATAAAAACGACAGTAAATATCTGTTGTATAAAAAGTTAATGAGGTGCAATAACAAATTGCAATATTTATTTTATTTCCTTTTACCAACAATGTATTCAATATGTTACCAACCCTGATCGAATTTTTTATATATCTATTTACACTAATCTATGTGTTTTCATTAAATGTATCAGTAAAGGGGTCGTACATAAATTATGTGACTAGTTTAGGGGGTTGAGCCGAATATCCCCAAATCTCACATGGAGGAAGAGGGGTTGCGTCAAAAAAAATTTTAGTTAAATTCCATTAAAATTTGTCTCTGGACTTAAATTTGGCAAAATCTTTTATGATAACATTTATCGTGGCTTTTTGAACCATACTTAAAACTGTTAGGGGGGAAAAAGCTCCGTTCTTTTATATCGATTCGATGAGCGTTGTTTCTTTCTGTTTTCTTTATTAGTTTCAATTCACACCAAAAGACACGTGTTTAAAGTGTTAAGTTTTCCTGGTATCAAACGTCTAAATCGAAACTTTCAAAATTACGAATTTTGAAAAGTGGGTTGAGCCAAATATGAGGGGCGGGGGGAGGTTAAAAAAAATCGTCAAAATCGCATCACGTATTATGGACGCCGCCAAAAATACAAAATTTTTCTATAATCTACTACCACAACTTTCTGTGATCATATTTATTTTGAGAATATTTGTATTTTGTTTATATATACATATATATTTATATACTGTGGATTGGTATCAGTTATGGGTTTTAAGGACTTATTTTATGTTTTTAGAATTGGAAATTTATTTTGTACATACACATTTCACTGTTTTACTATTGTTTATAAACAGATTATTTAGGCAATATTTGAATTACATATATATAGTTTTATTAATTTTAGCATGCTTTTTGTGTGTAAATTTTTCAAAGTATAGTTTCAATTTTTATATTATACAGCTTGTAATAAACCCTTTATTATTAATGAGTCTAAAATATTTTAGTTGTCAGGAACAATTATAAGTTTAGGTTTACATCTGTGTAAAAAAAACCCTTTAAGTTTATGTGTTTAGAACTTAGATTAAGATTTATATTATTCCAATCTTTGTTAGGTTTTCAGTTTTCAAATTATGTTTTTAGAAAAGTTATTGTTACTTATGTAAAATAAGCTTTAGAAAACTTCTACATACTCGAAAATATTTATTGAATTTTATTTTTAAATGTGTTTTTATAATATTGTGCAAAAAAAAAACCTAACTCTTTCAAATTCATAATAGTATAAAAGTGATGCTTTTAACAAAATCGTGTTTTAAAAGTTACTTCTATGCACTTAATGATACAAAATAAATAAGAGCATATAATTGGTAACAAATCGTTTATTTTCGTGTTTTCATTTCAAAATAGAATTTACTTTTTGCCTGGTTAATTTACAATTATAATACCAATCTAAGAAAAAATTTGCACTTGATTATAGGATACGCTGTGTGACAACATATGGAAAATAGCCTTTTTTAATTTAAGCTTGTGAATTTATTCAACTAGTTTTTTAAGTCCAGTTTATATTGATGCATAAATATTATTTAACTTTACACATACTTAATTACACTTTTTAAAGTGCTTTGTGCAGTAAAAAAGTCATTATCGGCACACTTGTTTTTCTTAAATATCACAAAATTATAGGTATTGCTCTGGGTATACATGATAGTTTTAAAAATTGTGTATGTAAACTTTCTATCATTCCATATTTTCATACATATGTATAAATTCAGTATTGATGTAAATGTATCTGTGCTTTATTCCACTATATGTGGCATTTTATCCTGAATAAATGTCTGGATTTTACATTAAAAAAATTGTTTTACTGAGTAGCTTTATTTTTTATATAATTCGTCGATCAAATGACAAAACCATGAATGTGCATTCTAGGGATTTGCGGTTTTTGAAAAACAAAAACCGCTTCTCGGTTCAATCGGTTCTTTTTTATCCCTCGGTTTTAACCGAAACCAGTTAAAAGTAACTAAAAACCGGTTTCAGTTTCTTGGTTGGTTGAACGATTCAGGCTGTATATTTAAGTTGGGCTTGAAATATCGTCGGACTAGGGCAATTGGCGACGAGCGTCGTAATTTAGAACCACAATCATGTGACGGGTCGACACCTGAGTAAGCACCCAACAAAACTATTTATAGCGACATCATACGCAGCGTCGAGATTTTGTAGCATATTTAAGTGTAACTGTCTGCAGCGTGTACTAACTTGTACTACACTAGGGCTTTGGCGACGGGAGTCGCAATTTAGAACCCCTTCATGTAACGAACCGATACCGATTTCTCTACTTAAAAAATATTTCATTGGTATATGATTTTCGAATACTTCCTGGAAAATATTAAGATTGCAAAAATCTCCGTATTAGAAGGAATATTTTATAATAAGACGCCATTTTAGCTTTATAAACAATGAAATTTAAATTAAAAGTTACGTCTCTTTTTTTTAATTACAAAAATAGCACTTCCTATGCCCCTTTCTTAAGATTTTTTTTGCTGTGTGTGCTAATGTGTCACAGGGATATCATTACGGTGGCATAGTTCTTGATGCTTTAGGGCATTATCCTCAGCGAGAGTGTTAATAATGAATACATATAATATAAATCCATTATATATTTTATGAAGCCATAATCCATTGATTTATCTAACAGCGTTAAATTTTCCTTCAGTTTAAGGGTGTCGGTTCGTCACTTGACTGTGGTTCTTAATTACGACAACCGTCGTCAATAGCCGTCGTGTAGCTCTGGTGCGACATAATGCAAACTAACAATTAACCTTCAGTTTAAACGGTTAAAATGTTTATTCCAACCGGTTATTCAGTTTTTAACCGGTTCAGCTAAAAAACCGTTTTTGCCCATTTACCTGATGCCAAAAACCGATTAAACCGTTTCCGGTTTTCCATCCCTGTGTTTTTGCACATTTCGTGGTTTTGTCATTTTACCGACGATATATTAGCTAATTATCTTTGTAGGTTAAGTTCAATCTAAAAAGGTTGTACAACTTAGGTCAACTCAATGCAGTTTTATATTCTATAATATTTACTAGAACTTCATGATTGGCTCTCAATATTATATTTAAATTCTGTTGAACATTTAATTTCACAATATCATTGTTCTTTAAAGGATATATTTTATTTATTGTGAAGTGAGAAGGATATTTTATTGAAAAAATTTATGCTCTAGATATTTTACATTTAGGTTTAGGGATAACACCAACACCCATTTTAAACACATGAATATATTTATAGGTAGAAGGCAAAACGAGTTTGGTGTGTGTTTTTGTGTTATATATCAAGATTAAAAACAAATTTTCTTCTTAAAAACAAATATATTTATTTTTAGAAATGCATTATATCTTTAAAGAAAACAATTTACATAATAAATCTTTGCCATGCATGTCTTAAACAACTCTATAATAATAACTAATCTAATAAGGCTTTCGTTATTGAATTCGATTTTACAAAAAGTTTTCCCATGACAAAAAGTTGTGCCAGCAGCGTGCAAAAACGC
Source organism: Oedothorax gibbosus (assembly GCA_019343175.1). Taxonomy (NCBI): domain Eukaryota; kingdom Metazoa; phylum Arthropoda; class Arachnida; order Araneae; family Linyphiidae; genus Oedothorax; species Oedothorax gibbosus. The sequence continues at coordinate 40,357 of JAFNEN010000466.1, forward strand.
ACTCGGGTCCTGGTTATTTTGGTTTAGTTAGAAAAAAGACCGAGTACTTTTAAATGCGTCGGCTCAATAAACCCAAAATAGCTTTTTAAACCTCCATAATTCAAAAATGCAAAATGATTCTTACAAATTGTACCAAAATAGCAAATCACATGAACAATAGTATACCCATCAATAATTTGCATAACAGTGTCCACTAAATCCAGTGATTCACTGATGATCTGAACTAATTATCACACAATTGTTTTGCACCGCAATACAGCTGATATTTCATGTACGCTAGATATCTTTAGCAAGAAAGCTTTCGAAGAAGTTATTATAAATCCAAGCAGAGAGTACAAGCACATGACAGCAATTTTGTCGAGTAAATTTCGTTTATAGATTATTATTATAATTTTTTTACCGGATATAGATATCGGTCATAAGCATACTTTTTATCCATTGCCACTTTTTTTTCAGCCTCAGAAATTTTTTCTTTCAGTCGAGAAAATGGTATATACAACGATTCAAAAATCAACATGAGAATTACAGTACATATGATATTGGAACAAAGATACTTTTTTTATATACAAATGCAAGTTTTATGGTAAATGAATCTTAAAAACTTAACGCTTTCACTTATAGACTTTTAACTTTGGGACTGACGGATCAAGGTCAAAAAAATTCACTGAAGTTCAGAACCTTATTTATATTTTAGAATGGACAACTGGAACGGCCGCGCCTACAGATACGTCAACCTTTGTCTTAAACCCCACAAACAAACCACCCGGCAGCTAATTCGTCTAAACTAGAACGGCCAAGCCTACAGTTACGTCAAGCATGTTATTTTCCACAAACAAACCATGCTCCACCCCGATCGAATTGTCCATTCCCATGACACACAATTTTGAATTAGATTTTAAAAAAAAGGGCCAGTTTAAACCAACTTTTCGCCTAGATTACGTGATATCATCCGTTTAGGAGAGAAAATTTTTGACCTTGATCCATCGTTCTTCAAGTAAAGAACCATAAAATTATCCAATCCCGTTCTTTTTACGTAATGCAACTAAGGCATGGTCGTGTCTCCTAAGCACCGACTAGTTGAGGCAAGGCATATTTATTCGAAGTTCAGAAGATTTGTGGTGGATAAAAGTCCGCTCATGCCTTACGCAGTCCTACACGGTCAAGTTTTTTTTTTGTATTCGATGAGTGACACAAAAAGCGAGTTAAACACACAACAAGCGATGAGTGACAGTAACAGTGTTCTTGACTTCATCTCCATGTTCTTCACACGAGAGCATCGCTTGCTGAACACCAAACATTCAAGTCTCAGCTTGACGGTTTCCTAAAGCTAGGCAGGCAGACATGGAGGGACATGTGAACCTTCGCCAAATATTTCCACTCTTCCTACAAGACGTTAACGAAGTATTTTCACTCGGCAGTGATGTGCCCACGTGACATGTCAAACCAATCATTGATGAGTGAAACTGCTTTCGGTAACGTCTTGTAAAAAAAAAGTGGCAATGTTTGGTAAAGGTTCACATGTCCTGTCCCTCCATGTATGCCTAGCTTAACTAGATGTCAATTATTAGTGAAAACCAATCAGATGCACATTTTATAATTATTTTTCGCATCAAACGGCTTTTCTGATTGGATGTCTACTGGAAAGTACCAATCAGTTTTGCCCTTTCTGATTCTTCTGGCATCTTACAGCTTCTCTGAGTGAATGTCCCACGATTCCAGTTCTTTCTGATTGGATGCCTCGATTAATGCTGATCCAGCTTCGTGTTCCCAGAGCATCTTTAGATGACAAATGCAGTGACTTCTTCCGATCCCTCAGATGCAAAGGCAGTGACAAGTTATGAAAAAGTTTAAAAATACGGGGAATGTCTCTTCCATTTTAGCCAATATACAGAGACTTCATACACTGGATCTTAAGAAATTCATTTTCAATGTAGGACAAGCTTATGACTCAGATTACAAAAATTCTAACTTTTTGCACGTCTGTCTTAGTCGGACGGACATAAATAAATCTTTGGCGAATTTCATTGAATTAGCTTGAAATTCAATGTTTGAGTCATTCAAATCCTGTTGCCAACAACAATGGCATGAGAACTTTATTTAGAACATATTTGAAGCAAAATAATTTTCATGAATCAGTTTGGAATGACGTCATAAATGTAGCACAATTGATTCTTGATATTCATTAATATCTACAGAAAGCGGCAGCATACTTACATGCAATTATGCTTAGTTTAATTACATTATTTTTTAATGCAGTTCGGTAGTTCATACTTTGTTACAATAAATATTAATTATTTCAACTACAATAAATCCGAGGATGAAAATAATTTATAATTACGAAAAAATAGAAATATGATTGCTTTAAGTTAAAATAGCGGTCGTGCGATCTAATGAAACTTGTAGACGTTTGTGAATTTAAAACATTTTTTTTTCGATAATCATAATATTTAGTAACAGAGTAGCATTTAGTTTATGTGAAAAAATCAAAACGTACACATTTTACTCTTTCCCGTTTGAAATTAAAAAAAATATTTTATCCGTTTGTGAAAATTAAAAAAAAAAAATACTTGTATGATCCGAACTTGTACTACCCCCGGGCAAGTCGGGTAATGATTTTTCTAACTCTACTTGGGGGCTGGGAAGCCCAGTCGGTTAGGCGCTCGCCTAGCATGCGAAAGGTGTCAGGTTCGGGTCCGGGCATCGCCAAAAATAACTGCCGACCTATAAACGGTCCGTGCAGGCAAAAATGTCCGACGAATAATGCCCCGTGTAGAGGGAGTGCACGTTAAATATCATCCGGGGTTGCGTTGGGTGCCTACTCAGGTGTCGGCTCGTCACTTGACTGTGGTTCTAAAATATGACGCCCGTCGCCAATAGCCCTCGTGTAGCTCTAGTACGACGATAATTTAAAAACAAACTAACTCTACTTGTGAATTTTTGGGCTCAGAATATAAGTGAACCAAGTCCATAAAAAGCTTGTGCTACAGAGGTCTGAAGTTTTACTTTACAACACATGAAGGACTTTACAACAAATGAACCTCTTAGCATTTTTTTAAAATTGCTGCTGCCAAGCGAATTTTATCTGAACTAGGACTTTTTTTTTAATTATTGCACTGAAATTCTACAGAGTTGGTGCTTGCAATTGCGCTGCTAACTCGAAAATGACAAAAATAAGTGGACTTGGTTCACTTGTATTCTGATAACATCTTGTTTAAAATGTTCACAGCTCACCTGTATGCGTCCTCTGGTGAGCCTTGAGATGCGAGGACTTCGTATACACCTTCTTGCACCCACTGAATTGGCACTTGTGGATCCTCCTCTTGCTTCCATCCAGCAAGTCGAACCTCCCCCGACCCTCCTTGACCACGACCGCCGATCTACGGGGCTTCTCCTGCTTAGGGGAGGGGTGGTCGGCGTCCAGGTCCGACACCGACAGTCGGTCTTCGGCCCCAGAACTGTTGCCTCCATCTGTCAGGGAACTGGTCGAACTCTCAAGGTCTTCTGCGAACTTGGAGGACTTGAGGCTGAAGCGGTCCCACGGACTTGTCGTGTCCTGGAGGACGCACTTGAAGGACTTTGGCTCTTCTTTGAGGTACCGTTCCATCTCCAGAATAGTCTGGAAAGAATAGTGAAATTGTAAGAAATGCATCGCATTACATTAAAAGAACTCAGTAGGGACGTAACAACTAAACTCCGTGACGAAGGTTTTTTTTCAGAATTGAGATGGTATATTCAGAATCCATAGAGCTCAGCTGTTATAGTACTTTAATAAGAACGGGGTAATACAATCAGATTTATGGGATGATAACTATTAGATTGGGATTTTATATTTAGTTGTTTTATGTCAGTTGGTTTGTTTAAATATGTTACACCTTGTATCTCAAACCCAAATTGCTTACTTGTCCTAGCCTAGGATAAGTGAGTAAAAAATCAATTAGTATTCTATTCATTAAGAACAGTGCAAGATGGTTTGCAACCATATCAGTACAAGTCTCTCGTCGGTTACAAAACTGATATTAGAAAAATATATGGTCACCGTAATCCTAGGGCAGGATAAGGTTAAGAATCAAGTATTAAAAAGGCACTAATCCTAGATTAAGTTATAAGACGTTGATTCCATCATTCAAAACAATCGCATTATCTGAGGAAATATCAAACCTGAAAAAGACCGACAACATTTTAATAACGATAGCTTAATTCTATATATTGGGGGTATATAAGGTAGTAAGGTACTTTAACTCTTCAGCATTCAGCATAAATTATCAAGGGTAACGTTTTCAAAGCACCTTCCTTGTACGTGTACCCTCTTTTTAAAATACCTTTACGGCAGACCTTGAACGTACAGACTTCTACGGAAAACCGTTAGCTAACAAGCATACGTTCTCTAAAATAAGAACATTCGATACTCTGTAGAAGAGAACCTCCCCCCTCGGGCCCCGAAACCTGAACCCACATGTCTCTTCAAGAGTCTATTCCACTGCATCTTTTCTTTACGAAGCACATCGTGTTGTGTGTCCATCAGAGATGTGAACAGGGTACATTTTTCAGGTACAGTTGTTCTCCGCTTTTGTTATATCGTAGTTTCTTAAAATATGGTCCTAGTTTTATCAGTTACAACAAACAAAAACTCGATACAATTTTATCGATAATATATAAAGAACTGGTTATAATTTAAAAAAAATTAGGAATATCAAAATTGCTTGACAGTGACAGATATCGTTACCAATTGGAATGTTGATTTCTTCGTGGGCTAGTAAGTTTGGATTATTGATATGTAGCTAGAAACATTGGTGAAATTACAGTGTTTTGAACGAATTAAAGTAAACGCATTTTTAAGGCAAATATAATAAGATTAAGTTTTAGAATGATAAAAATGCCATGTCATTTATCATGCGTTATTTAAAAAAAATTAATAAGTACAAGCGGAAATTCCGTCGTTTGGTTAGAGTTCTCTAGAAATCAAACACTTAAAAAATCTGCAACATGCAGAAAAATGCCATAATACAAAATTAAAGATTAGTGTGCTTTAGTGTATTGAATAGCAGTTGCTTTTTATGCAAAACAAGCTTATGTTTTACATGCTAAAGAACATGTGAAAATGAAAACATTTATTACTTTCGCTTTCCATCCCCAATGTCCATAGCAAAAAAAAAAACTCTTGTCTTTTGCCTTATTTCCTTATTGAATGCAGAGGATGGGGTCTTGGAAATTCGATGTCATGTTTATTCCGCGAGCCCTAAATTCAATAATTCAAGCTTGAATGTACCTGTCAGAGACAATTTCCGTTGAGATACATTGAACAGAGATCGTATATTGGCTTGGCTTTTGTGTACTGTATACTTTACCTTGTTGAACGAATTGAAGAGTTTAGTGGAAGAACGTGCTAAGTGACATTTTTGAAAAAAATTGAGATATGTGTGTCAATTCAATGAACATGTTATTCCCTCCTTTAAAGATACATTTTATGAAAAGGGAGAAGCTTGTTAAGTAAAGTATATTTTGTACCTTTTGCGAGTGCCGCTTTTAACGTATCTAAGTGCAAACGAAAATCTTTAAAGCTCATTTTCTCGTTTTCACATTTTTGTCACTTAGCACGTTCTTCCACTAAGCTCTTCAATTCACGTTGAATGAGATATTCTGTCTTTTTATGGACATTTGCTCAGTGACTTTAGGCTTCATTCTCCTACCTTTTCGATTCACAACAAGTGTTTTCGTATTAAAAGTAATGGATTCATACACAAAAAGGAGATTGCAGTTTGGATTAACTTGATATTTTATGAATCGCCCGCTGAAATGTATACTATTAACCCTCAAGAAACTATTATTAAGGACCGTTATTAAGGACGAATGAGCCCTATTGACCGCTAGTCTCCAAATGAAGTTCCTGTGTTAATCCAATGGGGAAAAATTACTTTCTTGGCCACATTTCTCAGGCTGTATTGCATATAATTTTACAAACGGTTTTTTATGTATGATAAATATAGCTGAATTACATGTCTCTATGATAATACCACTTTTTGAAATTGGTTCGAATATCTTTTGTAAAATTATTTATTGAATTTTTTTTTAAAAAAATATTCGAACCAATTTCAAAAAGTAGTACTATATACAGACCTGTAAGTCGGCTACATGTATCATACATATAAAAAACGTTTGTAAAAATATCCAACAGGGCCGGAGAAATGTGGCTTAGAAAATATTTTTTTCTCATAGGATTAACACAGAGGCACTTTGGTTTGGAGACCCGCGGTTAATTGGGCTCCTTCGCCCTTAAGGGTACCCCTGTGCAGCGCCGGGTATGTAAAGCTAGTCAAAGAATAAATAGTAATCAACTCGATAGTTTTCCGCTGAGATAGACAAAAAAGGTTTTCTGTCCTGACCGCATCTCAAGCATAAAATTACACAAGAAAGTATTAAAAGAATTCGATAGCATATTATCCGCTTCATCTCTCCTAAGTGGAAATGGCCAATTAAAAAATAATCTTCAGACCGAATATTTGCATGTTTAAAAAAAAAAGATTAGCGACGATTTATTTTTGAATTGTGTGGCTCAAGTCATTCAAGCGAAATCTTAAGTGTTTATTTTTCTGTTCTTAAGCCGATAGATTTTTTTTTGAGCATATACTTTGGGAAACACCTTTGTCAGCAAGTTATTTATAATCCGACAAAAGAATAAGAAGCTTAGTTATTTGATGACAGATATTATTTTGATTTGATTAAAAATGTCTGGATGTATTTTATTTCAATGCTAAGGTCTGAACGAAATGTGAACAAACAGTCCAAGGAAGTATTCATTACATTTGCGACAGTGTTAGAAATTTGATGGAAAAATTTAGGAGTAATTTGTGCTACTAACTTTAAAACTAGGAGCAAATGCACATTATCTGGGATCGTTTTTAAGAAATTTATTAAAAAAATGCTATTTTTATGTAATTTATCCACAAACTGTGGACATCTGCAATGACTCTGTATCATTTTAAGATGGCTGTATTTGCGCACGTATAGAGTCAAAGTCTTAGCTGCTGAAGTTCTAAAATTTTAGAAATCTACAATCGTCAAGTTTCTAGGTTTTACGATCGCTGAAATATCGTCAGAGTTTTGCGATTCCAGATCATAAAAGAGAATTTTGACAAATCCCGGATTGTTGACAAATTGTTATTTTAAAATGAATATATTCATATCTTTGGAAACTACCTAAAAAATTTGCTATCAACATTTAAAAACTAATCACGATAACAACGACTTGAGATTTGCGCCTGCGAAATGGAATAGTACCCAAAATACTTAATAAATTCATTCTGATATTCATTCCGATACTAACAAGACACCTAACAGAATCAAACACAAATGAACGTCATTTCACCATTTCATTCCGTAAATCTTACAAATAGAACCCATTTTCCAGATGAATCCAAAACAAAAAAGGAAATTAAGCAATTCTATACAAGGACAAGACATTTCCATCTTACCCCAAAAATAACTGACACGCATATCAAGCTAATAACTATAACGTCGGCCGCACGAGACAGATTCGAACTTCCGACAACTAAACCCGAGAAAAAAAAAGACCAAACGATTAGAGGAGAAAATGACATCACTTGCAGGAAAGAATCCTTATAAGGCGTTCGTCGGCGAATTGGGGGCGGTCTGAAATGACCCAATGTAGTAAGCATTTTATTGGGGTTTTATGTAATGTGTTATTCTGTTTGGTTTGTTCGACGGTTGAATTTTGTAAATTTAAATAGTTTGACTGATATGAGTATGACGCATCATAGAAGTATAGTTACTTAAAAAAAACGTAGCAAATACAATAATAAATGGATTATTTATAATTAATATACTTCATTAAGTTCGGAAAGTCATCTTAAATTGTTTTCATAAATTCAAAAACTAGTTTAAACTATCGTTTTTGTTTAGATGGTGCTGCTAGTAATCGGGTTGGATAGATATGACGAACGATAATTTGTAATGAGTCAATGATAATCAAATTAAAACTCTTACACAACATATTTTACGCGAGAGTATGAAACCGAAATTTTGTTATTCTTTCAAGAGTTTCAAAATTGTCACTAACGTAAAAAAAGCAAAATTTTAAAATTGAAAAACAAAATTAAATATTGCATTTAAAAATTCAAACTTCCCAATCATTCAAAACAAATAGCTATTTTAAAAATTATCATTTATAACTATGATTCACCCATTCTATAAAAAGAAAGGGAAGAAATAACAAAAAAGAAAATTATTTATCAACAAATCCTATTTAGAGACAAAAAAAAAGACCGAAAAAGATACAAACCAGACGATAAATAAAAAATAAACGAACGACGGGAGGATGGAGGCGGTAAAAATAAAAATCCGCATCACCGGAAGAGAAGTGACCGTTCTTGAAATTGGGGGATCTTTTTAACAGCCTTGGCACCATGCCAGAAATCTTTACTCTTCCATCGTAGCACTGTAATTTGTTATAGTAATTTCGGTAGTGCATAATAGATGGCAGCACCAAATTAAAATCGTAAGGAAAAGTTTTTTTAAGAATGTGAACTCAGTGATTGTATAAGAAAATATAATCCTATATTATTTGTCATAGTTTTAATATTTATATCAATGCCATAATAAATCTATAGTTTTTAAATAGACTGATAACCCAACGAAAGGGTAAATATTTGAAACTCGCATACATGTTTTCAGATTGTGGATAGTAAGTATTTTATTACTACCACAAAACAAAGAGAAATAGGTAACAATCACAAAAAAGTTAATCAAATAAAACAATAAATTTAATAAAATATATATATTACATTTCTATTTGAAAAATAACCCTTCTGTATGGTTAATTTAAATAATTTACCTATAAACAACCCAAAGAGAATTCATCTAGATAATCACACTTCCAACAAACTCCCAGTAATTACATTAAGCCATTCATTAGGGTTAAAATATAGGATAGGGTAGATAGGACGTTAAGGTTAAAATATAGGACAGTTGGAAACGTGCCACAAATCTCAAAACTAAACACCATTATAACACAACCCACCAATTTTTAAATATTTCTTACATTAGGACCATCGAAATTCCGTGCATAAGGAATAAAAAAAGTTAATCACCTATAAGTGTGGAATGTGTCTAAATCGACTATTATTTTTTCTTTGGGTTTTATTTTGGAAAAAGGTTTAACATTGAGGTCATGGAGTCTCACTTTTAAAAAAAAAACTTTTTGGCGGTTGCCATGATAACGGCGTGGTCGCGTGACGATCACGCGAGCTTGACCTATTTTGTTATCCTTTTTTCCTTTCGTTTTTTCCCCAGCTTAAAAGCAAACGTACTTTTGATAACTTCATACAAAAAGTTAGAAAATTACTGGACATTTAATATTTATCTTTAAATGATATTTAAATAGATCTTATTAATATAAGAGATTGAACTAAGATTGACCTTAGTGATAGTGGAAAAAATAATTAAACGTACATGAAAATAACAAATAATTTTAGTGATAAGTTCAGTTATTAACCAAAGCTTGGACATAAATTACAGTTGTTCATAAAGTTGTGCAAATAAACTCCGTCAAATCTGGAAACTATGGTCAAGATTTGCTAATTAACTAAAACTAATTACTAAAAGTACTTAATTGTTTCAGATACGTGCTTTTTTTTCATACGTTATTAACAAATATCTTTACATAAGCAAAAACTCTTTTTTGAATTTATGCTAGGATCAAAGTTAGTCCACATTTGCTTCAGTGTATATAGTCTGTATCCCCAAAATAAACTATTAATGCATTTCTTCCTCAGAGTCAAATTCGTAGCACTTTTTCAAAACAAAGTCCGATCGTTTTATACCTAATCAGCAGCAGGAAGCGGTCAAGAGGGGAAGGTCGACGGCCGAGTTGAGTTGTCCGTTGTCTGAGGGCACCGAAGCGCGCAGACGATGGTCAAGAACGATAAAAAAAAACTTTGGAAGAGTTTTCTTATGATTTTATTGTTAATAAGAAAAACACGTATTTTGTGTGCGGGGTGGGAGGTATTTGTGAAAAAGAGCGCGATAATTTAATTTGATAAACATAAGACATATTTATTTGTGAATGGGAACTATTTCGGATGATGTAACGCTCTTATTTTCATTTTTAAGCGTACTGCAATTTCATTGGTTGCTTCGGTTTCGCTCTCAAAATGATAGATATATACTCGCCGCCAACCAAATTAGAACACGTTAGGGATGGCAGTTTTTCAGAAAAACCGGTTTTTCAAATACCGGTTCCATCCCTAAAGTGTAACAAATAAGGGTGATAAGGGGATAGATGAAAAGAAACTTTTCTTTCGATGCAAGCGTTCTTTAACAAATGTTTTGAACAACCAACAGCATAACGACAAGTTGACATTTAAAAAAAATTAATAAGTAAAATATTCTTAGAAAACTCATTTTCGAATACCAAAACAAATGTAAATCCAGTCAACAAATGAAAACAAACCGTTGTAGCTGTTGCTATCCACGACGTGAAACAACCCCATTATGTTTGGCATCGGTTGCTAAAAAAAGCTAACAAATGTTTCCGAGTCGGGGGTCAGGGATATTACAGAACAGTCAGAGAGTATACATTGCACCTTGCATTGACGTGAGGAATTTTTGAAAAAGACTCATTAATGTGTACTTAAAATATCCGACAAGGGAATAATTGTTTGCATTTTACAGCAAACGATCCCATACCTAATAAAAAATAAAGAAGTTTAATTAACAAAGTTTAGAAGTTTCTAAATTAACCCTTCGAACGAATAAAAATACAAACATAATCAAATTAACGGACGCTAAAGATCGCTTGCCGTAAATTAGTTATTGTACTCGAGTGCAACTCACCATATCGATTCTTTTAGCCTAATTAGTGTAACGAAAATGGCTTCCCGCGCTTTCGAAACTCTAAACTTAGAAGTTCCACGGTGTTGATACGGTGGTTTGTTGATCTCTCAAAAACCTATTGTTGTAAGGTCTGAGAATAAGTATGAAAAGAACATGGTTCGGTAGCGTTGTCAAATAAAACAACGCGAACATAATACACGTTCTTTTTTTTATATAAAAAAAAATTCGAATAGAACAATGTTCGCTCGGGCATATCCAACATTCTGTATTTTTTTTTATTCTATTATCATTACTAACACACGTGTTTTACAAGACCTTTAGGCGGGTCCCACAATGTCAACGGACAGATTCCTGGAAGCCGTCTTAAAGGGTTAAAGTTTAGCATTACAAAAAAAAGAATATTAATATTAAGATGAGGATTTCGTTTGAAACGGTTCATCCATCAGCATGAGATCGTTGCGGTTATGGAAATGCCAACTACGAGAACAATGTCTATTTTATTTTTATTTGCCTCATTTTATTTGGATTATAACATAAAGAAATTATAAGTATTTTGTCTGGTTTTACTCATAATTATACTTGAAATGTTATAGTATGAGTTATAGAATAAGAGTAACAAATTGTGAAGTGCGTGTCATTACACTTTCAACAATGTGATATATACACGATATTGCACACAATTAATATTTCATTAAAATGCCTGAAATATATTCTTAACCAACGGGTATTTAAATTAAGCAGATTACATGAATCGTCTATTTTTCTTTTTAAAGTAGTTGTTAGATTTTTAAATGAGAAACCATTAAAAACAAAATAGATTAAACCTGTTTGGAACTTAAGAAACATATTTTAGACTAAAACCCGTCTTCCATAACCTAAAACACACCTCCATATTAATGCACTCAAACATTGACGGACGGCTAATTCCATGCAAAATGAACCTTTCTGTTTTGTAAGTCACGTGTGTAAAAAGTGATTATAATTACAACTTTTAACATTATATGAAAAAATAATTAGCGGAATATCTGATCTACACTTATTAAAACCAAATAACGCAACGTGCTTTATTTAATTTTTTTTTTAAATTTAAAAAGCTTGTAAGCCCTTTTTAAATTATGGCACACTACAGTTGCATGGAATTAGCAAGACAAATTTTAAAAAAAAAAACTAATTTTACAATATCTCCATACACGATTCCAGAAAACAGCAATGTAGCAAAAACATAAGTAACAGACTGTCTGTGAATTCTACGTGAGCACACAGATCAATATAACAGATCACTCATAACAAACACACGTGCAACCATGAGTCAATTTTGTGACTCTCTCTCCCCGTCTTAATAACAACATAAGTCATCGTCCGTATCACGGGATCAGTTTTAAAAACTGCAGACGACAAGAACACCTGCCGGGATCTGGCAATAGAAATAAATCTCTCCCTTTTGCACCTGTGGTACTTTTCCCGTTCCAATTTTTCCTTTAAGAGAATATATGATACGGTATTTTGAGGTAGTAGTATTTGTTTTCAAAAAAATTCTATAGAGCCATAGGTTGTTTTAAAGTAATAGCAGTTGTTTATAAAATAATAATGCATCATATTTAGATTATAATATAGAGCCATAACTTTAAAAAAAAATAAGTACTACTGAGTTCTATGTTACACACTCATGTCGAAAATTGTCTGTATTAATCTATGAAACAAACAAAACTGTTTGGACATTTAACATACCATAATATATGAAATATATTTTATGCAAATTCAATTTCAATGCAAGAAGTAGATTTAAATAGAAGTTATGGGTATTAGTATGAGGTATAAATATTGGTAAAACAAAATGGTTGCACGTGTGTTTGTTATGAGTGATCTGTTATATTGATCTGTGTGCTCACGTAGAATTCACAAGTCTGTTACTTATTATTTGCTACTTGCTGTTTTCTGGAATCTGTATGGAGATATTGTAAATTAGTTTTTTAAATTTGTTGCTATTCAGCAATGTAGTCATAATTTAAAAGTTACAACTTTAAATTGAAAAAAAATTAAAAATTAAATAAAGCACGTTGCGTTATTTGGTTTTAATAAGTGTAGATCAGCTATTCCGCTAATTATTTTTTCATTTAATGTTAAAAGTTGTAATTATAATCACTTTTTACACACGTGACTTACAAAACAGAAAGGTTCATTTTGCATGGAATTAGCCGTCCGTCAATGTTTGAGTGCATTAATATGGAGGTGTGTTTTAGGTTATGGAAGACGGGTTTTAGTCTAAAATATGTTTCTTAAGTTCCAAACAGGTTTAATCTATTTTGTTTTTCAATATTCTGCGCTTGTGCGCACACGCAATATTAAGTGAAGCTATGAAAATATTGCTAGAAAGTCAGTTTTACATATTTATACGCATATGTAATTATTTCAATAAATAATATAAACGATACAAGATACCCTTTAAAATTTAAGTGTATCAGAAAACTAAACTCTTTGTTAAAAACAAATCTTATATGCTACGTATTATAAATGCTTTTAGTACAAGTCTTCAGCTACTGTGTAATAAAAAAAATCATCCATGCATTTAATATTCATCAAATTACAAGAGGTATTGATTTTTTTCTTGTACATGATTTTTTTAAAAATGAATTAAAGAGATGATAGTATGCCCTATTTCAAAAAAATTCACTGAACGCTGCTTCTAGGAGTTTACAACAAGAAAAACTGTAGTTATTCTCTCCCCCCACCTGTCACGACCAAAAACAACACGGTGCACATATTTATAATTGACACACATTAAACAAATTCGAATCACACAAACACAATTAACCTCCACCCACCCCTTTGTAAAGTCAACATTAATTTCTGCTCTTTCGTCGAACGACTTATCCCCCCCCCCCCAGTACACGCATAAAAATGAGGAGGAACTCTTTTTAAAGAACAAATATTCTTTACTTTTGTTCTATCTTAAATTAATTTGTTAGATGGACAGCTGATAAAGCTTAAAGTACATTTTGAATGATGTATTATAATTAAAAATACAATAGCTTATCAATTTAATCAAACAATTACAAAAATCAAAAATGCATAGTTCTGCCGAAACGGTAGCGATAAGTCGCCATGTGTAGCAACCATATTCTGAATTAGCGAACCATATTCTGAAATTAATGATTTGGAGAGAATCATGTTGAGGACGTTTTCGGAGGATGATTTAGTATTAGATTAGCAATCAATCTAATGCAAACAGAATAAATAAGTAGGCCTTACATATTTTGTACTAACTTAAAAAGTCGTATGTATTTTCATAACATTTAAAAAAAAAATTCAGTAACATTCTCACAGTAAAGAAGTAATATTGGAAACTAAATGAAAGATAAAACAATATGAAAAAAAACAAGGTATTTTCCCACGAGCCTGCAAGAAAAGTAAACCAAATATTAAACTAAACATCGAAAACGTAAAAATATGCGAGACATTCTTTCATTTTACATCACTTATTTAAAACCCAGAGCGTCCGCGTAATTTATTTTCCGTGCTGCCAACAACGAAAAAAGAAACTCTGTAAGGGAATATAAAGCCCTATAATCTGATTATACAAGAGCATTTTTGAGGAAGCACTTACGTCGAGTTACCTTAGAAGCGACGAAGAATTTTAAGCGTGTTAGGGGGACGGCCAAAAAGATGTTACGAAAATATAAATAAGTAAGGTGAAAGGGGTGTCCTTACAATTCCACGTTCTTCTTTTTCGCCCGCCATCTTTGATTGAGAAGTAAATGGTGGGAGGGGGGAAAATCGTTTAGGAAACCGAATTTTAATGGATGTTGTATCGATTAGTAATTTAACTGGAGTTCAGTTAGGTCGTAGGCGGTGAGAAGGGTTTTTTATTACAAAGTTTATGCAGGTATTTTAAAACCCATGCTAGTAAAAGAATGCAATTTTTCTCTTTTCTGGAAAGCTTGAGGCCCATTCTCATGTTATGCACGGGACTACTTATAGTTATCCAAGAATCATGGCCAGTATTGCATAATTGAAAATAATCTTGCGATATTATCAATGATACAGATCTAGTTCTATAATTTATAATGCGTTGAAAAATGTGCAATGTTTATGGATTAAAAAAAATGTGTGTTATGCATGTCTTTTGTTTAATTATTATACTAAATATTAACAGTAAAGGACATGCCACAAAAATGCACGAACTTATTTCTCCATTAAACAATATATTTTCCCCAAGAATGTTTTTTCTGAACTCAAGAAGCGTGCGAATTTTAGTAATTCCGTTTTCTCACATAAATAACACTTTCTGAACAATGCATATTTCAAAACTAAATACTCATACATTATGAATATTCCAGAAACATTGAAACAGTTTAGTTATCATTGCAACATAAACGATAAAATGTATATATTAAAAATCTGGTTTTCTTGAATAAGCTATCATCAAATGTAATAGATGCATCAAATGTTTATAATTAAGATAGAGTAAAAAGTTATTTGATTTCAGCATGATGTATAAGGAAAATAGGGCATTGGCCTTAAGTTATTTTGAAGTTAATGGGAAGGTTTAATGCAGAGTTCTCTTTCTAACTTTTTATTAATCATTTAAATTACATATTACTTTACGGATTGAGACATCTAAATTCCAATAACATCTCTATTACTGAAATTGTGATTGCCTTTGCATTTCTGATATTATAATGAATAGATATTTTAATTTACCTATGATCTGAACTTATAATGAAGTAAAATATATTAAGAACTATAAGAATAGTATGGAATATAAATATTAGTATAAAATTCATTTGTAAAAATATGATGGCATTTTAAATAGCCTAACTTGTATGCGAATGTAAAAGGCGTTTTTTTCTTCAAACATATGCTGTAGCAAAAGTTTAATTTACCTATTAAATAAATACGCAAAAATAATTCTTATACTTTCATGACTAAAAGAAGTATACAAATTACGAGCAAGAGGAAAAACTTATGCAAAACAAATTCTATTACAAAACAAATTGCAAGTGTCGAGAGAAGAAACAAATAATTAATTTACAACGTAAGTAGATTAACAATTTAAAAAAAAATAGTGCAATATTTTTTAATTCCTTATTTTGCAGTTTTTGTTGAAGTGAAATCAATAAACTGAAAAAATCAAAATAGATCTGTAAAATGTACAATCTAAATTTTATTATTCACCGCATTCCTACGTTCTTTTATTTCTTCTTTAAAAAAAATCTTTTCATGGGAAAGTAAATAAAATCGAAAAAAGAACGCGAAGAAAATAAAAATGTCGCAGACGAGAAAATGCACATGCACAACCAAATGATGTAAAGTGGTCGAAGTGGTATGTCCCTAATCCAATGAGCGGTGTGACGTCGCGGAATTCTCAGTCACGTGATAGGGGGCGTGACCCGGAATGTTGCTCTTTTGCACGTGCGTCTTTTTTCGGTTTCAGTTTTGTTTTTATTTTTGTAGCGGCATACTGATTTTTTTTAAAAGCAAGATAATAATAAAAAAAGTGACCCCGAAATGGTTCTTCCCCTATTGAATAGAATGAATGGTCTCTCTACGATGTGTTTTTTTAGCTGGAATTTCATTTTTACGTACATACCGGCTGTTTTGCTATGCTTAGAGTGATGTTTTAATGATTCTTACAGGAGTTAATGTTATTAACCAAGGGTGGTATAGATGTCATCAAAATATTTTTTATTTAAATTTTCATTGATAAAAAAGTACGAATATATTTTTACTCATTTTTTGCATAAAAAATTGAATTGTTTTATTCCACAACATATAACCCATTCAAAGTGTTCGTTAGTCCCAACGATTCCCAATATTTCGCATCCAAATGAAATAGTTTAGTCATAAAATCAAACAAAATATTCCCAAAACAAAAGTAAACCCTTTTTTCAACGAATTATAATCAAATCACCGAACACATCACATGCATCACGAAAAAAAAAGACATTAATATTTAAACCAGCCAATGACATTGAACCACGTCAAACTTTCGGAATTCGCACAGCCGGGGTGGATTAAAAACTCACGCGCGAACCCCACACAGTTCCAATTTATTTCTCACATAATTGAATCGTTCGCAGTCTTCAACGGCCTTTTATAGAATAAAAATATAAGTAAAAGAATAATAATAGAGCTGAAAGGGGATCACAATCGTCTAGTTACCGACTTCAGAAAGAACGTGAAGATAACAGATTGTTAAATTCACCTGTTTTTAGAGTTGAAGTAATCATAGTGTTCCTCAGGTAGTCTTGTACATACGATATAAAAGTTTATAAACTATTTTTAAGTTTTACTTAAATTGTAACGATGTTAGGATTTTTGCATACAATATATTTGAATCTAATGGTATATGGTACACTGTAAAACTTCGGCGAAACGTTATTCCATAAACACGTTAGTGGAAATTTTAATGTGAAACTATGACTTATTAGGCAATTCTTTAGATTACGGTAAAGCTTCACAAATCAAACATGTATACGGAACACTTTAAGTCAGACCGTCAGAGGTTTTCAAATTATGTGCCCTTTTATTGGCGACTTTTGATAATCTAAGTTCAATTGGACGAAGTCGCCAATGGACAAGCCCGGTTAGGTTAGTTTAAATACCGTCGCACTAGAGCTACACGCAATAAACGACTCGCACTAGATCTACACGCTATAAACGACTGGCGACGTAATTTAGGAAGGCCCGGTCTTAGTTATACTTTACATAATGTAAATTTTGCAAGCAGACGCTTTGTATTATCTAAGAAGGATAAGCTATTTGGAAAAAGGTTTAAAATAATTAATGCATCAGATTTCAATTTTTGATTCATAGGTTGGCAACTAACTTGATGTAAATTTTTTTTAGTTATTTTAAATACTCCTTAAAATTTTAAAACATTTTAATTTAATAAACAAATAAAATTTGTACTGACAATCCTCCGACAGATTTATACGTCTGTATCCTTCAGGTGCTTAAAGCAACTGTAATTCAGAAATTAGTAATAACCGAGACAACCTCCTCGTTAAAAAATAACAGGTATGTAGCACATTCGAAGTCTTCACAGCATAAGGAGGAAGAAACCTGTTCCACAATGGCTTCTGGTAGGATATAATGATGGCTTTTTATTGACACACAGCCACTTTGATCATTATTCTTTTTATTCTACAGGATTTATTTGAAATTTATTCGGTTAGAGTTTTATATAGAGATAGAGGGCAATTTATAAGAGCTATTTCAGAATGGCTGGTAGAAATTGATGGGTGAGACATGAATGTATGGATATCTCGAAAGGGTTTTAATGTTTTTGAATGCGTGTGAAGAAAATAACAGCTTACAATTTGTAGATGCTGCGTTATGAATGATACATGAATCAACTAAAAATATATTGGGCTAAGAAGAACAATTTAATATTTTACATTCCAATCCACTAAATGGTACATGAATGAAAATATACACTCTGAAAATTGTAAGTTTTGCAACTGATTGACCGGTTTGGAGCAAGAATGGACAAGTTGCATGAAACGCGAAATTCATAATATATGTGTTTTTCTGGTACATTAGAAGCTGCAGATTCCGAATATAAGGTTAAATATTCACAAATATGTTTAATTTCAACAAAAAATGCATTTGAAATTTGCCGAAAATGTACGTCACAGAAAACAGCTCTGACGTCAACTGTTATGTTTTTGGCGATGTTTCGATCTATGCTGTAATACACTTTATAAAATAGTAAACCTTACAATTTCTGCGAAACCTCATTAAAAGAAGAAGACAATATTATTTGTAACCAGTTCATATCAAGGAAGTTAAACAGCTTGTTCCAAGTTTGGTTGTTAGTTAAAATACACACACTAGAGCGCGTATGAGCTATTGCAGAACTATTGGCTGTTGGATCTAATCGGAATAGTCGAGTGAAATCGTTCAACGTTCGAAGAAATTAACTGGAATGAACATGACATGTTTTTGTAAAATAGCATTACTTTTTTAAGAGTTTGATAAGGATGAAAGCACGTTTCACAGTTTCAAAAGCGATACAGTGAAACGTGATACGAAATAACACGCCAAGAAAAAAAAAAAGCCAACCGTGACGTCATCTGTTATGCTAAGAGAGGTTTAACAGGAGTGACGTATCATTAACTTTAAAAATGAATTTAAAAATAAATACATCTTTAAAACCAGAAATACTTGAGTTTTAGAGGTTTTTTAATATGCTTAATCGAATAAATATGTTTGTGGAATACTCTGTAATTGTCCATTGCAACAATCACTTCAAAATATCCTCCTAGTATATAATTGCAAATAAGAATAAAACCTACATTTTACATTAAAATATGTATATAACTCATTCCAATATATGTAATAAAAAAATACAGACTATCCTTAGCTCTATTTCGAAAAAAATGGGAGTATGTGACTTTATCAATTAGAAGCCTCATTTAATGTCATACCATTATCTAGCTTCATTCATCTATCATTATCTACCATTATCTAATTTGAAAAACTATATTTAAGAGAGGCTAGACAAGAGAGACTGACTAAAACTGTGAACAATTTCTATAAAACAAGTATATAGCATTTAAATTCAACATTTCGAGAAATCTAACATTACTACATCTATTAACCCAAGCTTCCCATAAAAAAAAAGGCGGCAATTACTTCACAACTTTTCACCTAATGTCTATGATGTCCCAAATGTCTATTTTTTTCTTCACAATTACTCTTCTTTGTCCTACTTCCAGTATTAAACTATACATTACATAAAACACAAATGCTATTCATTCCTCCATATTATCCTTACTGAGAGTGAATCAACAAGTCCGTGAGAAAGACCCAGAAACATGACTAAGTAAATATGGACTATAAATGGAGGAGATTGACAAAACTGCAAGAAGATGTCGCTCAATTGCTGCAGCAATGTCGAAACTCGAAAACCACAGTTTTTTCCGGAAATGAATTTGAATTTTTAAAACATCGCATTTATAAAATTTGGAAACGTTGAGAAACTTCAAAGCACTCTTTCTCCGGGAATTTTACAAGCTTTTTTTGCAGGGAATATTTGAAAGCTTATCAGAAATGACACTCGATTTGTTAAAGATTCACGTATACTTTCAACTGAACTACTATATTACTGGCCCAACGATCATGATTTTCGACATCGTTGTTGCAGCAAATAATAGATGTGTTGAATAATCAGTGTCAAATGCCAAATTGAATAGATTTGGATTAATAGCATACATTTTTTCAAGAAAACCCGGAGAATAAATTTTGTTACATGTTTAGTTTTTTGAGTGAATGAACTCTTGTATAAATATATTTTACATTTTTACAAAACAATTTTACAAAATTACAATTTTACAAAATTTCACAATTTTACAAAAACTAAATAAGCGATCCATTGAAAGTAAAAGGTTTCATCTCAGGGTGATTTTTGCTAACTATGGAAACTATAATCCAAGTTAAGTATCAGAGGCTACCATTCCAATGGTAAGCATTAGAAAAGCAGGGCCCTTTCAATTAGTTTTCAGTATTAGGTAGACTTCACATTTTCTTTAATAAACAAAGAAAATTGGGTACTTTTCCAATTCGCGGGATCAAGCGATAAAGTCGCCAGAAATGTACAACCACCACCAAATAGAATTTTTCTAATGGTAACCTTTAACTGGGCATACTGTGTTTCGTCGCCAGAAAATTTCGTTTGGCGAGATATTCGCCAACCAAATGGAAACTACCGAAATTTTAAAACACAAAACAGACATCGGTCAAAAACAGCGATTTCGTAAAACTATCAGATTTTTATATTTTATAAAACTGACATAATTTCTCGACACTACAACAGAGTAACATGTGTTTTTATGGTAATTAAATAGCACAGGTGTCCCGATCAATCAAAAGACCGTACCTAATTAATTCAGCAGTCAAGAAAAATGTCTTGTCGATGTTTCACTGCGGTTATGTCAACAGAATCCATGCAATATCATCTCTTTCTTAAACTTGTTCGGAATTGGGTCGTCTGATTTCTTCGCAAAAACGAAAGGGTTCATCGGAAATGAGTGGCATCCTACATTGGCACGTGACGAATTAGTAATGCAGTAACGTAAGAACGCACAAAAGTTACTGAAATATACGTTTTTGATAAGCAAGGTTGGGTTTAGAAGTGTGAACATGAAGAATAATTTTTCATTATATGGTATTATCAAATTTATAATATTTGGTTGTATAAATTCAAGCATAATATAGCCAGAAAAAAGTTTAATGTGTCAATTCTGAATACGTGGCTCATTCATTGAAAGTGTAAGAATTTATCAACATAAATACTTTATTTAAAGGGAAAAAAGCTAATTTGCATACAAAAGTACGGAATGTACAAAAAGGCAAGCTTACTGTATTTAAAGCTCTTAAAGTATATTAGAAAGACGACTAAACTGAAATTAGAATTCAAAATGAATTTTTTTTGAATTTGTATAGATCTTCGTTCCTTTTAAGAAAACATACTTAAATTCGAAGTTAAATAACTAAATGATCGAAATAAATAAGATAGCTATATAAAATGCAGGTAAATCTTTACACCAAAGTTAATTGAAGAAGTGGAAAGGGCGTAAAACTTGTTATACATAATAAACTAACACACACACATTAGTCATAAACTCTATTGTCCCTGCAACAAACCATATCCGTAGCTGAAAAAAACTTAGGAATTTAAATGTTTTTTCTGTACATTTCAAATCTAGACAAATGGATCACTCACCCTCGCACTTACAACAGTATATTCAAAATACACGCATGTACAATGGCATAAAGAAATTATTTTCAAGAAAGTACAAAAGCCCCTCTGTCACGAATACCCCCAACAACCCATGACGAGCATAAAAGAAGACAGAAGATGAAAAATGGTAAGAGCCCCGCATGACCAACAACTTTTTTTATCCCCTCCTCATATAAAAAACACATAAATTCCGGGCTTTTCCATTTCCACCCAGTGAGCGAAAAAATACGGAAAAAGATACAAACCACTAGTTATTTGAACACTTGTTCCTTAAGGGCGAATGAGCCCGATTTGACAGCAGGTCTCCAAACCAAAGTACCTCTGTGTTAATCCAATGGAAAAATTATTTTATAAACCCTATTTATCCGGCTGTTTACAATTTTTTATGTGATATAAATATAGCTGAAAAATAGCTATAGTAAAAAATCATTGAATACTGCAGTTCAAACCAAATTTGAATGAATCCTTTACCCAGAACCGTCCAGAACTTAATCGTTCTTTAAATAAGTACTAAGGCACTTTTCGTTTTTTACAGAACGACACTTTTTTTTAATTATTTCTTTGTATCTCGCTATATGCATAACAATCTCGTTAAATTTTTCCTTGTTGAGTGTTGACTGTTTTGGACGTCTAAATTTACATTTATATCTCTTGTTGTCAATTTCTCTTTAGTCCTCATT
The DNA here is from genome assembly GCA_019343175.1 of Oedothorax gibbosus. NCBI lineage: Eukaryota > Metazoa > Arthropoda > Arachnida > Araneae > Linyphiidae > Oedothorax > Oedothorax gibbosus. Next base: position 62,632 of record JAFNEN010000466.1, read on the forward strand.
CCTCATAGATCATTTCTTTTGCCTACCTTATAGACGAAATGTGCTCAAAATCAAAAGTTTTTCTGAAAACAAGTCATAGAGGCAGTTCGTAAACAAATAAACAACAAGAATCGATAACCACAGTTCTCTCAAAATAAACCACCATTTCACACCCAGACAGCAACACCCTTCGTTAGCGTGCCAGTGGTGGTTGTGGTAAAAAAAAATATATATATTTTACCAGCTCATGAATCTTTCAAAAAACGAGCCGAAAAATTCTAAGAAAGGGCGATACCAAACGATACACACGTGGCCCCCTTAGAAATGCCCCAAAAGATTGTGGGAGGTTTTTCTATATGAGTCACAGTTAAGGAATTCAACCAAGCTTTTATGTCTTTGTTTACAGTTATACGACCCCCTTGTAAAAAAATCTAAGGGGGTTTATAAGCTGAATGGGATATTGTATATAGGGCATTTAGAAAGAGATCTTTGATGTTTGTTGGAGAAAAATGAGACTTGGTTGAAAGGGGACATGTGACGGAATGTTTGATAAGTAAGGATGACTGAACGTCATATGCTTTCACGGCAATACGTCACATGATTTTTTTGGATAACCACTTTATGCATCATGTGATTTTACGATAATTGGCTGCATTTATTTTTAATAGTGTAGGAGTTATTAATATTAAGGAACCTTTTTATAAACATGCATCATCTTTATAGGACACTATTTTGTGTTTTTCCTTAAATGTAACCGATATTGTTTTCAAAGTTATATAAAAAGTATAAATTCATCATATGAGTCATTATATTGCATCATATGATTTTACGATAATTGGATGTATTTATTTTTATTAGTATAGAAGTTGATATTAAGGAACCTTTTTATAAACACGGACTTACTAAACCCACGGTATTTTACGTGTTTTTCCTAAAATGTAAATGTAACTGATATTGTTTACGACGTTTTACGAAAAATATAAATTCTCAGCATAAGAGAAATCGGGAAACTTATTCACAATTTCCATCAAACATGTCGGATTATGGCAGTGTCGTTAACATAACACACGTTTAATACTGTTAAAAGTATTTGTTAAAATCCTTAACAACTATCGATACGTCTAATAAATAACAGTTTGGAGCGCATCTTAGTCTTAATACAATTAAATCGCTAAGAAGAAAGAATTGATTCATTTTCTTGGACTCATTAATTCAGAAATTCGATCCTCCCTCCCATGCACTCTACAAAATAGTTCGTTTTTTTAACAATACTTTTATTTCAAAAGTGAATATCCTTGTTTTGCGATGAAAGAAAAAGTACAAAAACAGCGAAATAGCAAAAATCAATATTGTCTTTCACAAATCCCCCAGAAAACTCAATACTTTAATTAAATCACAGTCCTTTCCCTCTTCTTCCTAAAAGGGATACAATAAAATCCCCCAACATAAACACTTCTATCCTTCAAAAACCCCTCACCCAATCTCCGATATCCAGTTACAAGACACAATTTGCACACAAATGAACCATCGATCCAAATATAACACTTCATTCCGATCCCACTTTAGAACTCGATAAGAGAACAATAAGAATTGAATAGTGGCGAAGGTTTTTTTTTCAAGAAGCTATGAATTATACTCCTTTACAATTAGAATGCAAGCTTGCGTCCCCTACCCCCTCGTTTGGTTTTCCAGGAAGCGCCATGAGGGGCAATCTTTTCTTTTTCCCTCCACCCTACTTGGGTTTAGAGAGCAGTTGCGATTAACCTCACAGCAGAGCCTCAAACAAGGTAGGTTAAGATCACGATCGCGCTCACGTCGCGTCGTTTCAAGGAAAATCACACGAGGTGGTGAGGGAAGACAAGCTTGCGTTGCAATCGTACCGACTATAGTAAGGTCCCTTTTGTTTTTGGGTCCGATGCAAGTTTCGTCTGTGAATATAGTCAGTCAAATCTAATGTCCATTAATTGCACATCCATTGGGTGCCAGATAGAGTACTTTTAAAGACATCTTATAGTGGTTCAAAATAAAAAAATACCCCGAATTCTCAGAAGGTTTCGTTTATTGCAGTGTAGATTCTATGCCATAGAGACTCTATACTACACTGTTAAAAAATTGCTACTAGGTTTCACCAAAAAAAGTGGTTCTTAGATCCTAGGTTGATCCTCAACGGTTGTGAGGTGAAATGTTTCATGCTTTGAAAACAAAAATCTAAAAAATAGTTCCGAATAAAAACCAAATAGCGTAAATACACTGTTAAAACTGAAAGCAATTTTTCACCCTGGGGTGAAAAGGAGGTCCCATTTGGTACCTCAAGGTATTGAATTGCCTTGGGTCGAAGAATCTTAAGCTCGTGAATCGCCTAAGAGTGACATTCTGGCACCCATAGTTGGCTCGCTAAAGGGACATCCATTCACCCATGGGGATGCCAAGTGTCACCTTCAGTTTTAACAGTGTATGGTGAAACATTTTACCACACACGAAACCTAGAGTCAAATTTTCAACAGTGTAGACTATAATAAAAACTAAATATACAAAGCTGTCTCCGTCTCACAGGACGTCTAGAAGTCGTCAAATTATTTACAACAAAAAACTTAATTTATACGTATTTTAATGGATGTGTCATTATCAATAACAAAACTACCATTGAATCCCAAAGTGGGATCGACATTTACACTCAACCCGAGAAGTGTTGACCAATCCCAAGACAGACCTAGAGACTTCATTTCATTAGGCATTCCTCATCTCTATATGGGTGTGAGTTTTCCCATGGCAGGGGGGCGTCGTGAATGAATGACATTCCCCATATGACTTTTCACCCCCGCCGCCCTAGATCTGGGCCCTATATCTTTTACAACGCAGACGATATAAATAAAATTCTTTTCTCAGGACACCCTTATCATAGGTCTACTCGATGGGCTAGCGGGGTCCCCCCCAAGATTAAGTCGAGTGAGTGACGTTTTGGGTGGAGTAGAACAGTGTTTTATTCTTGGAAATGTCGTCTAGAAAAAATGGATAAAAAATAGTTTGGGATTGGAGTGGATGGTTAGTAATGGTTGGTTGAACGAACTAACCACAAGTTAAGGGATTGTTTAATAGTGAAGAGTATAATTAGGGAATACCATATTATTCCAGGCACTGGCTCGTTTCTGTATTAGTATTTAGGAAATATTGTGGGTTTTTTTTATGTACAAAATCGCATAGTTATTGTTTCCCATTGACGCAATGTTATTTTTGTTTGGCTTTCACACTACTGCTTCTGAAGCATAATTCTTAAAATCATTTCACACTTTATTGTAATGTTCTAATTTATAAAACAGTCAAATGTAATAAATATTGATAAATTGATTAAAAAGATTTTCAAAACGCTGCAAATTGATTTATACTAAAAATAATTCAGTTTCACGTAAGCAATTTTTTTAGTGAAAGTCACTGTGTCTAAAAGAAAAACAGAAAATCCTAACATAAAATACAAAAGAAAAAAAAGTAAAGTAAACGGTTGAGCGGGCACTTGCCAAATCGGTTCTTCAGAACACGTTTGGAGAAGATTAACCGTCTATTCTCTATTCGAATGACCACAATAATTATTCAAATTAAAGATCATTTCAAAAGTGTTACATAGTATGGGAAGTTCTCTATCCTTCGATAACATCAGTTACTGAATCATCATAGAGGGTGTTTCTAATTACAGTTGCAATTTACAATTAATGTCAAATGACAAGTAGTGGCTAGAATGTGAAATTTCACAGGAGCACTCTATTTAATAATGATATTTAGTTTACAGACGAGCAATGGAATAAGGACTAAACGAAGCTATGGAATAAGGACAAAAATCTGCCCATATATTGCTTTCTGACCTTAACCAAATCAAGGATTCATGTGAGACATATCTCAACCACATAACCGGTATAATATCTGAAGATTTTTGGTATTTGACCAATATCAATATATAGAGGCGCCTTAAAGAAAAATACTGAAGGCATCTAAACCATTACTACAAAGAACACTTTACTTAGATTTCTAAATCCAACTGGCACCATAAAATTGAATTTTGCCACAATCGATACCTAAAAATAAGAACAATAGAACGGAATAGATTGTTTAAAGTTTATGAGACTTCTAGTTTGTTCCGATACTTGATTTAATAGTCGTAAATCAATGCAATTCTATTGAACAATTCTGTTTTGACAAACACGTCAAGGAATTTTATAGCTGTCGGATTATGGTGTTGATTATTTAAGCTTTCAAAGCGGAATATGACTTTAAGGGAAAGCTGACTTTACTTCAATTAATTCTTGAATAAACGAGTGAACCGAGATTTTTTTTTTAAATATGCTGTATGATACATAAAGTGTATAAACAACTATTTAATCGATTACAATCATGAGCATTAGTTTGGCTCAATTTTGATGATTGTATCTACAATAAAAAATCGCCATGATTATTGTGACTGTGAACGCTGTTTTCATAATTCATTCGAAATAACCGTACACATCTATAATAATAAAAGAAAGAATCTGTCTGTGTGTCTGTGGATCGTAAAAGACCTACTTATATTGACCTCAGAAATTCGAAATTTTTAAGATAGATTTAATACCAACGTGTGCACCTGAGGCTTAGTTTCTTCATATTTGTTCCATTTTTAGAGAAAATTCTAATTTTCTGAAAAAAAATACACCACTTTCGCTCAAATCCGATCATTTTTTCCCTTTCGTGTTGCCATTCGACAGAAGAAATTAAAATGAACACAAAAATTAATTAAAATTGAAATTGCTCTTATTTTCTTGCTATTACCTTCAGAAACTAAATTAATGATTTGAAAAATAATTGAACGAGCCAATGAGCTAAATGTTTTTTAAAAAAAAACCAGAATCGATGTTTTGACGTGAAATAACATTGTTATACAATTATGGTTAATTTTGAATTTATCAGGAAAATTGCGATGACAGTAGTTCATATTGAGAAGATTTTTTGTGATATGAGGATGTGCATTTTATAGTGATGTATTTTTATTTTGGAATATTTAAAGCAATACAAGTAACGAGATTTTATTCTTTATAATGAACGGGAACAAAGGCGCAAAGCTTATTATCCTATAGCAAATTAAATGACACATAAACTTGGATCGATTTGATATTCTTTTAGTCCGTGCGAAGAACGGGTATAAATGTGCTAGTAATGAATAAACGAATATTGTTTTTTATGCTTCGACTATTGGTTCTAATATTAAACAAGACAAAAACAATACATTTTTTCACCTAAGGAACCTCAAACAGCACAAAAGTCATCCCACTAAAGTAACAAATTCAATTATTCAAGAAGATTCCAGACCACACAAAAACTGAGCAACAAAATCCCACAAAGCTCATTACATAAGCTTGTTGCATGGACCCTGTTGTGCAATTGTAGGCCATAAACAGGTATCGTTAACCTCAATCTCAACTTCGACCCCGCTCAAACCGGGACCATTGACTCAAATCCCCTATGATAGGACTTTCACTAGACTCTCATCATCACCGGCCCCAAGCAGGTTCGCGATTGCTTTTTTGCACTCGATAATCCATGAGTGAGATTACAAGATGTGATCTGCTTGGCTAGATTGAATATAGATTGTTTAAGATCCAGAATTGGAACTTAAGTATGAGTACAGTAACATAAAATAGAAATTTTGGTTTCATAAGATTAATTATTGCGATTTTCAATTTTGCGGATTTTGAAAAATTTTCGTTACGGTACGAAGATTTATTTTAATGCGTAGTAATTTCGTAAAAAATCAATGTTTTTATATTTAACTTTTTATAAAGTCATATTTTTTTTATTGATTGTCCTTTTTTTATTAATGTTCTTAAATGCCCGCCAACTATTATGTTGCCAATTTACGGGCAAGGCTGTTTCAATATATTTAAAAAAGGCATTTTTGAATCGTCCACGAATTTTTAGCTGTATTTATTGCATGATTTAAATTTCAACCTGCAAAACACATTTAAAATTAAGAAATATTCACTTCAGATACACACAAAAAAGTGATAAACAGAAAATTATGCTCAACTTAAGACATAAAAAAATATTTTACTCAGGAGAATTCCCTATACAACTGTCGGAATTCCCACAGACGCAGAAAATCGATTTCGACTCACAAAACCCAAAATCCTCTGATCCATGAAAAGCGAAGGGTAACAAGAAAAATGAGTGAGAAACTACTTTCATTTTTTTTAATGCAACAAATCAAATATTTTGGATAAAGAATCCTCCACGCTTCAGAACACCGCATCGTTTTTATAATGACTCCCTAATCGCTTTCGCCATTTGTTACAAACAAAACTTCGGGTTAAAGTACCTCGCCAAGAAAAATTCGAAGCAGCAGCAGCCCATTGTGGATTCGTTCCACGAAAGAACAAAGGGGGTTCTTTCATCTTTTGCCGAAATAAAGAGCAGTTCTTGTGTCACAGAAGCAAAATATGGCGTGTATGACAACCCTTGCGAATAGGCTGCGTTAGAGGTGCTGGACATTTGGCGAGTGATCATTTGCGAAAGATACGTGGTTGTGTAGTTTGCTATTATAATGTAAGATACACATATGTAATGTGTCAGTCCTCATTTTTAATATCATAGTATCTATGTTATGTAATATTGAGCCATCTCTTCAATTTAGTTGTTAATTTGAAGTAGCTATCTTCCTCCCGGATTAGTGCGTATTTTAAAACAGCTTTTCTAGAGAAACTGCAACACAGGAAATTTTAATTCCCAGTTCAGTCCACTCTCTCCCTTTTCGAATAATTTATTAAAATTACTAATTACTCTACAGCAGTGGTCGGAAACATTTTCCATTGAAATGGCCAAAAAGTTAGTTTAAAGACTCCCAAAAATCAAGAAAAAAAAATATTTTTAATATTCCTTGGAGCTTTAAGTTAGGTTTTGAATTGGGGTCACAATTACAACTTATTTGGGAAACCAAATTTAAATGTAAATTGATTTCCTCCTTTTTAAATACTTTCAAAATAGCTACAACACTTGTTTACAGATTTCTAATTTTGGAATTAATAAAATAAATTCTTTTAGACAAAAGCCTTGCGTAAGTTATAATTTAAAATGCCCCGCCCCTTTTTCATTCATCAAATGTTAACAATGGTTGATTAAAGTGTTAACAAAAGTTGGAATTATAACAAAAGTTGGAATTATAGGCAGTTGCATTCAGATTAAAATAAGGGAACTATTATTAGGAAATGGCGACAGCTGTCTGTTTGAAACACTGAAGCACAAAATAAAAATGTTTGCAGTCATGTTTTGTCAAAGTATCATTATTGGGTTCATTTTCATCGTTAAAGTCGAGGAATCGAAGAAAGATAATTTGTCTTTTAGCGATTCCCCCCCTCTCGATGTAAACCCAATCCTTTACTATGGTTAAACATGCTTGCGAATAGGATTGTCCAATGCCGTTATCCTTCCAGACAGTATCATTTTGTCAGTGAGTCTTTTTATTATTATATTTAATATTGAAAAATACCCATCTCATTTTTTGATCGAAAAGTCCGACCTCCAGACATATTCCCCACATTGGTGCAAAGAACTCATCCTCAGTTCAAAGAACTTTACCTATCCACATGGATCCAATATCAAAACTCAAACTTGGCGCTCCTTTCCAAATACTGAAACAAAGAAAGAAAAAAAAATAGACGACAAAATCCAATCAGCAAAAGAACCACCAAACCAACCATCAGCATCCTGCTTTAGGGCGATGATAGCCATCGGGATTTGCTGCACAAGAAGAATAAAAATAAAAATGGCGAATATCAGAAGTAGAAAAAAATGGAATCCACGTGACTGGAATGAAAGTATGGCGGCTTTAGGATTTCAGGTTCGTTGAGTGGGAACGACCGACGCTACTGACACACTACGGCAGCGAGAGTGAAAGGGATAACCGATCCAGAGAGTGTCTGGCGGAACTAACCGAATGGAAGCACGGATCCTCTGTGGAATTAAGACCATGGGGACACGGCTGGGATGTTCTTTTTAAGAGACACTTGCCCCATGTCTTTGTCTCGACTTCAATTTCAAAGCAAATGTGTTATTAATCGGTTAGCCACTAGGCTACTAAACGAGATTACAAAGTACGGACTAACTTTTAATAGCGAAATTAAGAGTTGGGTACAGTCTAACAACATTAAGAGGCAAAGAGAATGAAGTTTATGATGAAAGAACTAAATATATAATTTAACCTGTTGGTGGTGCATCTGGATATCTAAGGCTTATAACAAAGAGTTAATCGGTCTAGGTTTACTCACATGACCCATTAGGTGCTCATCTCCGCCTCTCTAGCATTAGACCTAAAATGCAACTACATTTAATTGCACGAATGTACAATATGTAGTACATGCATTGCTACTGTGTGTGTACTTCAACGGTTAATCCCTAGTTAGCATCCAAAGCATACTAGGTGATAGAGCATACTCAAAATAAAAAAAACACGTTGAAGGGCTGATTTGATTCATTCATGGCATTACCTGCTATACCTCCTATCCGGAACATCACAACCCAGTCGTCAGCTATAGAAGATCAGACACACAACAAAAACACTATAGCTCAACGATTCAATTACATAAAAGTGCACAAGAAAACCACAGAATACCCGAACTTTCTGAAGAAAGAATTTAAATTCTAGAGGGGAAAAAAGTTTCCAACAAACTGCAGGCTCCGATTTCTTAGGGTCCAAATGTATTTAAAAAATAATAACAGGTATGAACCAACAAACTATTATTTCATCAAATAAAGACATACTTGCTCGGTCTGTAGGCCCGACATTCCGAGGGCCTACTAGTGTCTGATGCGTAGGGCAGAGGCACATTCCGATGCGGCACGCAATATGAGACAATGGCGTTGAGGTGGACAAAGCGACATCGCGAAATCTAGACCGTGGTTGGAAGTGATAAAACGCGATTTTCAATTAGTTGCTTGATCCTGCGGGTCGCAACGCCAAGTATTCGAAGTCATTGCCGTGTATATAATAGCATTCTGGATTTTAGACACTGGGGATGGTTTGTGTCTAGGGTTGAATCTAAATCCAATGTATCAGAAACCTGGAAATTTTTTACTATGCTAATTCGAAGAGGTTCTAGTCAAATTTTTACCAAAATTGGCACCGCAACTCTTTATGTTCTAGAAGTCAGACCATAAAAAGTAACCAAATTATACATTTAAAAATTATTTGCAAGGAAAAGTATAACTAAATATTTTTGCAAATTCAAACTAACTTGTAAGCTTTCCAGGAAAACTAGGCTTTTGATTAACACACTGTCAGCCTTTTATCCTTAATTTACATTTGGCAATATTATAACAAATTAAGTTTTAACGCAGGCGAAAAGTTGAAGTAATAACTAATTATTTCTAAACGAACCCATTGAAAATGTTTAAAGACTAGGAAATAGTGTCAATAATCACAATTATGATACTGAAGGAAGAAACCGACAAGATAGAAACCGACCTATGCCAACATCAAAAAGTATGTCAATTTCGTAAGATAAAAAATAGTTCGTATCAATATATTTCAAATTTTTTAAAAAAAATGTACTGCGGTTTGCAACAGTGACAAATATTGACTCAGCAAAGGCATATTGGAATGTGTAGGAAGCGATAAGAATAAGACTTAAAGCTCGTTTTTTCTTAGTCTTTTCATAAGTCATAAAAAGTTATCTTAATTCCTCTTCTTATCATACTCAAGATTTCATAGTGGTAACCGAGAAAGTTTAAGGTTTTTTTCTTTCATACGATTTTTTTTACAATATTGCCTTTTTTTATCATGATAAGAGATAAACAAAAAAATTCAGACCCTCTAAATAGAAAATGAGATAAAAATAATTTTAGTGCAGAAAAAAACTTTTGAAAGAATTAGACTGAGATAGGAGCATAATAATCGGATATATACCAAATGCTTTAGCTCTAGAAGACATATATATACACTTTTTTTTAACACCATAGTTACCTTTCAAAGATAAGAATAAAATAATTCAAATATCTTATAAATGGACAGAAGTTCATCGAAAATAAATATTTCTAAGTAATATCAAAAACTATATTAGCTTAATTTTTCGATAGTATGTACTCCAATTCCCGAAATGTGCACTTTCATTTAGCTTAGTTATTTGTAACTATTTGCACTTTCATTTAGCTTAGTAATCAATAAGTTTTTCATTCGTCCAATGCAAAATGGATATTAATTAAGCTGATAAAATTGTGCAATTCCTATACCATTTAAGATAAATGGTTATAAACAAATTCAGAGTAACAAAAATATGTATTCAATTCCTACGTTTAAAAGTTTTAAAGATTTTTAATTCAGTAAAAACTAGCTAAATGCAGGCAGTCTCTCATCGTTTACAAAATTGACCATTTAAGTGTCCAAACGTGAAAGTTTAATGAATGAACCATCAAATACAAATCAATAGTAAGATATCTAATAAAAAACATACTTTTCAACACACACAAAATAATTCAATCCTAACCCACAATTTGACGCAAAAAGTAACTTCTAAGAAATCTGATAACTTTTCCCTATAACTATCCGATAACGAAATAGTTTTCTAGAAATCCACCGTCTAAAAACTCGGCAAAGGAAGTCCAATGCAACTGTACAAAGAGAAACCGAGCGCAGGAACTGGCAGCGATATTGGTTAAACAACTATGTAACTAACAGTATTCCGAATTAGGTATTGTTTGAGAGAATTATAGTTTGTATTTTGCAACACGAGGAGTGATGGGATGATACCTATACACCGCAGGAAACAAATCCCGTCAAATTTACGGTTTTAACTCATGAAAGCTGATTGGCAAGAAAATTTTACATGCGGAAATGAGCTTTTTGCTTAAGTTTATGGAAGTAAACAAAATAAAATACAAGTGAAGACAAGTCCTGGACAATATATATCGGACAAATTAAGTTACTCGAAAACCGAATTTTAAAAACTTAAAATTGACGTTTTTATACGGAAATGAACATGTCAACGGTGTTCACGAAGTCGTCGTTTATGGGTTATAAACTTGCAGCTGAGTTGCCAGAAATAAAATAAAAAATCGCAAAAAACAGAAACTTTCTACATTAAAAACCGTAAATTTCAGTTAAAATATGCAAGCGTTCCCGAAGAGTTAGTTGCCCGAGTTTAAGAAAACGGTTTCAAGACCGTAAAGTAAGCAAAACAGTTTTAAACCATCGAAAGCATGGGAAATTTCTGCTAAAGTGGCGGTTAATTTTTACAATGTATACTACCTTTCACCAATTTCAAGCTTCTTTATGCCAAAAGCAGAATTCAAACTTATTTACAAGTTATCGAAGGCCAGCATACTCGGTAAAGTCTAGCCGTCAGATTTTGAGAATAATGGGCATAAAAAGAGAAACAGTTGATAAAAAAAATACGAGAACACATCTCTGTTGAAATCAATTACTTCTGTTATGATTTCCAATTTTTTAAAAAATAATTTCAAACATTTAGCAAGTAATTTGAAGTTCTTACGTAAAGCCTGTGGGTTGGTTTTTAGCTAATAGAAACTTTTGACGAAAATTGTTACAATTTTGTCAAATTAATTCAACCAACTGGTGGTAGACAGTGAAGGAACTCGCTTCGAAATTGAGGAAATGGCTTTTGGTAGAAGGGATGTAACGACGGGATTTCTAGGAATTTTGGAGTCTATAGGTAGTTGACTGATGTTATGTAAGCCGTAGTTATTAAATATTTCGTATTCTTATATAATTAATTTAAACGCAGTAGTTAATTTAAAATAGTTTAAAATGAACGTGAGTCTCAAAGATACCGTAGTGCAGTTTGAATAATGTAATTGATGCAAGGAGTCGTTACTATACTGTGCATTCTATCGCAATCAACGAATTTGAAAGTACATATTTCATTAAACACATAATATTAAAATAAAGAGTTTGGTGCAAGATTACACTGGAATCCTACAACTTTCTAGTGGCCACAACTATTTAGAGAGTGAATTTACCAGTTTTGTGATAAAACCATAAATTTGATACACCACAAAAGTGGCAAATCAACGCTCCAAGTATGACAGCTAGAATGTTCGAGGATTCCGGTGCAATCTTGCACCAACAGTTTTAACTGTGTAGTTAAATTTAAACATGTGCGTTGCGAATAAATTGAATAAAAATATATAATTTTGAAGTGAATTATTCACTTTCATTGGAACGATACTTTTGGCCAAGATATTTTTCAACATGTCAATGACTATACATCAACATCTCTAAATGAACAAACCAGCGTCATATTTATATTTATCGTCTCAGGAACGACTTCTTCGTAATCAGAAATTGTTTTAGACCGACCCTTTTATCTTTGAACACCTTTGGCATAACTTCAAGGAGAAGCCGCTCCCACCACGGAAGTTGCGCATTCAACATCTGATGTCATCGTCCATTGATAAAGATTCATAAAATTTCACAACTGCACCTTCGAGTTTGTTTGCGTGGGCTTGACGTCTTACTTCAAAATGTGCCAAGAAATATCTAGAAATGATGTAAATATGTGTCTTATTTGTGTGAAATGGTCTCAGGTGATGCATCATCAGCGGAATTGGTACTTTACAACCACTTGAACCTTTTACTATTACGATGAAATACAATATCAATGAAGTCAAAAGCAAATGCAAACAAGCATTTAAACTCCATTCTTCACAATCAATTTAAAATATTATGTCCTGTATACGTCTAAAAATATCTACATATTTCATCAAAAACAATTATTATAATAAGGTTGTGTTAGTAGATTCTTAAAAATCAATTCAGAAAATTGTGTACAATAACCTTTCTTGGAAGATTAAAACAGCAAGTTAGTAGACATGAAGCCATCTCATTATAAACCCCACAAGAAACTGTACTAAAGGAAGACATGAATCAGAAGGATTTACTCGACACTTACTCATAAAAATGCTATTGTAAATAGGGATTTATTGTCTCACAGAACATGTCACGTAACTCATTTATTAATTGCCGAAATGCCCAGTGACGTGTAGATTATAAAAAGGAAATAATATTAATAAGAAAAGGCCTTTTGTAATTGAACAAATATTTCATTGTTCAGATAACAAGAGGGATTGGCGAAAACACGTAAAGAGAAACTCTTGTTTGAAGTTGACAGCATTTCTGGATGGGAAAATGAAGTGATTTGAAATTTGATTTAAATTTGGATTCGGCACTCAGAATCAAAATGCAAAATTTATATCGCCTTTTGTGCGGAACATGTTGGCATTCCAAGTTCAGATTCCAAGAGCTTTAATTAAGATGGTATTTGAACTTATTGTCGTTGTTTTCCAATATCTCACAGCCCAGAAAGTGGTACGACTAATTCTAAAGTGGGTGATTTCCACGAATCGAAAATCAGAATTTTTCGTCGATTCTAATATTGAAAATTTGCCGCGATTATAATATCGGAAATCTCCAGTTATTCTAATATTTGAATTCACCGTTTACCTGAACCAGAAAATGTGTAACTTTAATTCACGCTCCTACAGGAGAGCACAGCTATAAAATCATTGCGATAGTTTTAGTTCTGAAACAAAGACATTTAAATTGGGTATAAGAAGTTGATTTTTAGTATTAATGAAAACAACTATATACAGTTAACTTCATCATTCATTTAAAGGGCCAAAACTAAGTTTATGTGAAAGGGGTTTTATTCTCAACGAAAGCGATAGAAACGAGCATTATTTTTCTTGGTGTTTAAGAAAGAATAGAAGCAAAAGCCTGGATAACAGAACGAGAAAACGTTCTATAGAAAGAAACTATTCTGGAAAAAAACATAGTCGAGAAACTTTTCTTAATAACATAGTCTTACAAGAATATAATAGATAGTCCACCGGGAATAAAATAAACGGTATTTTCCCCCCTAAAAGTTTGGAATTTGTATTCAAATCTACGTTGAAATAAATGTTAGGATTTATAGGTGTTTTCAAAAGGCTATATAACATTTTAAATTTCTCATGGGTAGTATTTTGAAAATAATCGGTTAGCGTTTTATTTGAATCTTTTATTAAAGTGTGGGAAAGATAAACATAAAAATAAACTGTGAATAAAGTTCTGTAATGATAAATAAATTGTTTTGGTTTTGATCATCCATTCCAGCCATTTTAAATTTGATAATGGAAGTTATAAAACACGTCAAACTCATTTAACGACAGCCAAGGTGCCGAATTCCATTCTGAAAAAAAGTCGCAAAAAATTGCATCCCAAATAAGTTAAAAGCTTAAAGCCACAATGAATAGAAATATTTTACAAGAAAGAAAAAGAAATTGTCGCCCTTGGAACTAAGAAAATATATTTATTTCCGTACCTTTTATCTTTTCGAAGTGAAGTGAATAAATAAATCACTCGGTACACACGGACTCCTGGCGGCACACGCAAGAATTAAGAACGTTTCCGTTGGAATAAAGTTTCAAATTTAAGCGAAGTCATGTTCATTTTTTTTACCTGCAGTGCTTACAAGATATAAAAAAAAAACTTAGGGTGCAGATTTTATTTTTTGCTTATGATACGTGATATGGCTTAGCACGAAATAGGAATTGTTTTAAATTTACGACGGTTTCGGAATTACCTACTTGGTCGGTTGGAGGTCGAGCTACAAAAAAACTTATGTCTGGTTGAAACAACAACAAAAAAAATACTAATTTAGATTACTGGTTAAAAGTAAAAGTAACTTTGAAATGAATGGTTTGGCGATTCGTTTTAATTAAATGAAAATGTTATTTTAAATGATAGCTGTGACTGCTCTCCAAATAGTACTAATTAATAAGAAAAATTTGACTAATTTTTTCCTTGTGACATTTAATTTAATGCTTGTCACTTTAAATAAGTGTTTAACAATAAGCCCAACACTGGGCTTTTTATTTTATTGTTCCAACAAAATTTCCCGTTTCAAATGCTACTTTCTATCGGACCAATTATTCGGATTCAATATGACCAATGAATACGATCGACAACATAAAATAGAACCCTAAAATCCAATGTAGTGCAGAAGTAGAAATTGAAAACAGGACGATTTCCATTTTATTTTACGTATTTCCAAAATGTTTATATTGCCAAGGGAGATGCCATGTTTCTTATCTTAAACGTGCGAATTTCAGAAGCGTTAAAAAAAAAAGGGATTTTCTGAAAAGACAGTTTGCGTGAAATTTTTTTATTTTTCGAATGTAAACAACTTTTACTGGTAGAGTGGGAATAAAAGAAATCCCGAATGTTATTCTAGAGGAAAAACGTGAGAAAACTTTCTAATGGCGCGTGGGGAAAAAATGTCGTCAGTTGGTGCAAAATAAAGGAAATATAAAGCGAATCAATCCTGAAATACTTTTCAATAGCTTTTCTTTAATTCTTAATATACTTATATTTTATTTCTTAATCTTACTATTTTCTTAACATTTCACTTGCGGCTCTATATCCATGTAGTAGAAGACGTTTTAAGATCTTTAAAAACTAATATAAATGTCGAAATTAAGTTTGCGATCGAAAAAGAGTGCCTAATTTAATTGTTTTAAAAGAAATAAATTTGAAGTCGTCATTTGTATGTCCAAAATATGTTTTTTGAACCAAATTTTAGTGTCTTATTAAAATAATCATATAATTGTAGATATCATTAAAGAATTGCTATTCAAATATTGATACAAGAGGTTAACCTCGAGCGAAATTTGTCGGGTCGCTTACACAATCATTACAATTAATTTAATTGAACCAATGGTTAGTAAGTTTTATTTATTTAATTAATCATTTTAGTTATTTAATTTTTATCAATATTTCTTACTTTCTTTCAGTAATCAAGCGAATTATAATTAAACTAGGGGTGTGTAACACTTCATGGTTTTCAATTACCACTCAATTAATGCAATTAAAGGTAATTATAAGGTTTTAAAAAAGGTAAATATGAGATGTTTCCAGGAATTTCACAGAATTTAACGAAAAGTCTATCAAATACCTCGACTAGTTTCGAGCTGTAAGTGCGTTCAACAGACTGGACCATGTCATTGAATAACAGCTTATTTAGAATCAGCACTCTCCAAAACGTGTAGAAAAAACAAATTCTCCACTTCGGATTTTCGACCCCACCTCAATACTTTCACTACCTTACATTTCAAATTAGGTAATTGAAAGTAAAAATAGGGTTAAGGCAAATAGGGAAACCCAGGTTAACGCTCCCCTAGGAAAAGGCCGTTACAAAACCAGTTTCCAGCAGAATTTCTAAAAATTCCATTAGGCCTAACAGTCAGAAATGCCTTATAGCATGGGTGAGCCTTGCATGAAAACGATTTGTATTATAATGGGAAAAGGGCGTTAGGATGACACACTCGCACCCAGCGACACCCACCATTGCAGACGATCCTATATAAAAAAAATCTATTTAGAATGAAAATGGAATATTTTTTTTTATCATTGGGGTATGCTACATTGTGGTAGCGAGTACCCTCAGGGGGTTGGAATACAAATTTGTATTTTTACGTAGGGTTTAAGGTACTTGAAGGAATGAGAATTCAGTTTAAAAATTCATGGGCTGAGTTTTGATGGTGTGAGAGTAATACTGCTGCTGGTTTCTGTTAGGTTTAATTGTTCAAACTGAGCCAATTTAATCATCGTAACTTTTAAGATACGGTCAGGTGCCAAAGTTAGTTGATTTAATTGAATACGTATATACTTCCCAGTAAACGTAAGTGTGAAATCCCAAAATCGACATTTTAAAGATAAGATTAAAATAATAATTCCAATATCGATGAATCGAAAGAAGTTTTTTAGCAATTAACAGAATAGTTAAATAACATAAATCAGATGAGCAACTTTTCCACATTGAAAGGCAAGAACTAATTGAGCTATCCAGAACAATTGTACTTTTACCGATCATCACTTTTCTACAAAAGGTGGAATACGTACACTGTAAAAAGTTCAGGAGCATTACTGGGAAATTTTGGGCAGCTGAGCTGCCCGATTTTTATCATTAATATTTTTGTAGAATATATCAGAAACGTTTCCTAAAAATTTCCATTTGGATGCAAAAAACGGGACGTCGCCACAATTCTTTTACTTCTTAATTAACTAAGTGCTGCTTGGATTGGTATTGTCCGAATTCGATCTACCAAACTCCAGCCATGGTTGTTTGTTGACAACGATGCATTATATTGAGTTGTCCAAAAGGATGTAAGTTAAATTATTTAACTTATGTTTCCGAGAAAAACCGGTAAATCCAAAAAAGCGATGTAAATTTGAAAAAGCCAGAAACGTTTTTGGTATACAAGAGAAACGTTACCGTAATTTCTGTGTAGGCTATTTGAGCTAAATAATCTTATCAAGCTGTTCGGGTAAACAAGCCCATTGTGTTAATATTTCAAAAAATTACTTCCAACACAATAATAAACAACAACACATATGCAATGACCCAACCATAAAGCCCCTAATGGATATTATGTCTGCTGCCCTAAATGACGTCATTCATAACCTGTGAATAATTGAGGTAACCATAAGGTCTACCTTTTAGGGACCTTAAATGAAAAGCTAGATGGAAAAAAGAGGTTAAGTCCACTGGACGATTTCCCACTACGCATCTTCTATACAACATTTTGTGAAAGAAGAAGAGTGTGTGGAAATCTCTCTGTGGACATGACCCCTTTTTTACATTTAGGGTCCTTTAAGTAGGAGGCGCAAGAGAAATAACTCGTCTGGGCTTATCAATCAATGTCGAGAATAGCTGAGCAGTTGGCCGACTGTTATTATTTCAGCTTATAACTTTGACACAGATGTGTATTTCTTCTTGTTGCTTTATGGAAGATAAGTTAATGCAAGAATGTACTTATTTGGAATATTTACTTTTCTTGTAATAGTTAAGGGGTTAATACAATTGAATTGTTTGGTTGGATTTAAATTCTGGTTGTCACTTGTCAGTAGAAAGTTTTTTTCTATTGGAGGCAATTGAGGTCGTTAGTTTAAAGCTTTAAAGAATAGTAAAAATAATTTAAAAGATAAAATTTGTATTGATTTGTTACTTAACTCTAAGATGAGGATTCTGTTTGGCGCTTAATATCATCGTGCAAGACGAGATAGCTAAGGAACGTTCATTAAGTTTATTTAATAATTTGTTTTTATGAAATTCGAACGTAATTTAAATAAACAAAGCCATTTTAATATTTATATAAGCCAGTCGGATAATGTTTTAATTTTTGCACTTTTCTATTTCGCGACCCAAATCTCTTCAAACGGAATCTTTGGCGAGAAAACACATTATACACATTTAAAGATCCACAATGCATACAGTTCAAGGTTACCATTAGAAAAAATATTTCGCATGGCGGCAGTTGTACATTTTTGGCGACTTTATCGCTTGTGCCTACGAAACGGAAAATTACCTATTTTTTCATTAATTCCCCCATACTAATAAACCCCTGATTAGCTATATCCAAACACACACTTTAACCACGGTACGATGCCCAAATCGCAACATCCTGTGATATAGCAGAGCAGAAGAACTTGTAGCAGTTCTCTACTTCGTGCTGTATGCTAATTAAAAACAATTTTGATTTTTCGCCAACACAAGGATGAGAATTCTGTTTGGCGCTAAATATCGTCGTGCAAGACGAGATAGTTTATGAACGTTCATTAACATTAAATATATTTAATAGGATTTTTTACGAAATTTG
Source organism: Oedothorax gibbosus (assembly GCA_019343175.1). Classification (NCBI taxonomy): domain Eukaryota; kingdom Metazoa; phylum Arthropoda; class Arachnida; order Araneae; family Linyphiidae; genus Oedothorax; species Oedothorax gibbosus. Next base: position 81,274 of record JAFNEN010000466.1, read on the forward strand.
GGCGGTTTTTTTAAAACTAAGCAATTTTTATATTTATACAACCCCATATTAGGATAATATATTTTTTGTACTCTTTCATTTCGAGCGCCCTCTCGATAAACGGAATATTTGGCGACAAATCGATTTTTAAGGCGATAAAACACAGAATACATATTTAACCCTTTCACTACTAAAACGGGCCAGGCGGACGTACAACTAAGGATTCGATAATGATATTCCTATCACATATTACGCGGAATAAAAATTCTTCGTAGCCGAAAGTGTTAAAAGACTACAGTATACACAGTTGAAGGTTACCATTACAAAACATTCCATTCGCAACGGTTATAGATTGTGCGGCGACTTTATCGCTTACGCTCTCGAAATGGGAAAATCACCAATTTTTTTCACTAATTTCCCCATACTAATGAGCCACTCATTTGTTTTTCCAAACACAAACTTTAGCCACGGTCCGATGCCCACATCGCCATATCCTCATAGCAGAGCAGAAGAACTTGTAGCAGTTCTCTGTCGGTGCTGTATGCTAATTAAAAACAATTTTGATTTTTCACTTAACCCGAGGATGATGATTCTGTTTGGCGCTTATAACGTCGAGCATGACGAGATAGTTTAGGAACGTTCATTAACATTGAATATATTTAACAGTTTGTTTTTACGAAATTTGTGCGCTGTTTTTTTTTTTAACTAAGCAATTTTTATATTTATACAAGCCCACATTAGGATAGTATATTTTTTGTACTCTCATTTCGCGGGCACCAAATCCCGCCGAACGGAACTTTTGGCGACAAACGAATTTTTTTTGGCGACAAACGGAATTTTTTGACGAAAAAACACAGTAAATACATTTAAAGAACCACGGTATACAGTTCACGGTTACCATTCGAAAAACATTTCGTTTGGCGCAGTTGCGCATTTGTGGCGACTTTATCCTTGCGCCCGCGAAATGGAAAATTACCTATTTTTTCATTAAATTCCCCATACTAATGAGGCACTCATTACCTTATCCAAACACACACTTTAACCACGGTCCGATGCCCACATCGCAACATCCTGTGTCACTTAACATAGCAGAGCAGAAGAACTTGTAGCAGTTCTCTCTCCGTGCTGTATGCTAATTAAAAACAACTTAGAAAAGAGAAGAAAGAAAGTGGAAACCTTGCGCTTTAACGTAACCTAATATTCCAAGGCGACTCAGTGCATGCTTTTGCACAACGCCGGATGTGATGACAGAACTTAGGCGGAATTTTGGCGTGGGCGGGCGATGCGATGTTGAGAAATTTTAATCAGGAATTGTTTGGTCGAGAAAAAGTTTGATTTTTTAAATTTTTAACGCGTCTGTGGGTTAGGAACGATAAAGCAGGTAAAATAAACTCAATGTCGCGACAGCAAAAAGTGGGCCAATGTTTTCTGTGGCTGTTTAGGTTTGTGAGCCCGGTGCATTGCAGCAAGTAATACGGTCAGACTGACGTGAAAATTTCCATTATTTAGTTACCAAGCTACCTGGGTCCTGATTTTAACGACTCGCTGTTCATATGCGCAAATTCTCACTAAGGATTTTAGATGAGAAAAATTCCTTTTTGGTAATATGTATATTTAATTTAACTTTATGATATGTACAAAGTAAAACTCTAAGGAAAATTGCATTACAAAATAAAAATATCACCAGGCAGCTCATTTGTAAAATATTTTCAGCCCATTGATTTTAAATTGATATACCTTATATTTCAGTTCAAACAAGAAGGATCAGTATAGTATGAAGCAATCAATCTCTCTCTTGGAATATTTCAAGCTTTAATCACTCACCTAAAAAGAAAAGAAAATATCTATAAGTATATATTATATATATAATGAAATCGAAAATTTATTTCAATATTCAATAATATAATTGTTATTAGGCGCACAAAACTTGGGTGAAAGCGAAAAAGAAAATAAATCATTCACATAAATTGACCATATTCACAATGAAATATTTTTTTTATTAAACCAGCTTCGACTTTATAAGTACTATGATATGGAGTTAAAATCAAATATCTTTAAAATTTTCAATATGAACGCAGATTTTTTTTTTTGAAATGTTAACATCCCGTTTGCATCGTAAGGAAGGAAAATTTGGGTTAGGTTTGGAATTTTTTTTAAATGACGTTTGCTTCTTGTCATTGAAGAGAAAAAAATATGAAAATATTTTGCGAAACATTAAAATACGCTTATAAAAAAAATTTAAAGTGTCATCTCTGAAGCAAAAGTTGAGAGCGTAATATTTATACTGTTTGGCGTGGTAATAATTTAAGACATGTCGCCAAACAGGGAAAATTTCGCATGTGGCAACATTTTCATTCACATGTTACGTTCGCTTTTGTTAGAACGATTTCAATAGTACAACAATATTAGCCTCCTTTATAAACTTCCCAACACTTTTTACCAAATCTGAAAGTCGCCAACGAAACGTCCAGAATCGAACTAATGGAATCAACTAACGCTGTACCATTATTTAGATGACCTACTCGAGTGCAATGCCGATTTTGGAACTACTTTTATCATAAAACACCAATACATAAAATAATTCATATTACAATTTTAAAACGAAATTAACAACGAAAAAATGTGCCAAGTGAAAAAAGAAAATCTCACCGCATCCGACTCGTCCATCAATATCAATGAAAGGTGACGTGACCTCTTTCCATCGCCTAATGAGACACACAATCACACGAGGAACGACTTGTGAATGACAGTTGAACGATGTGGTTGGACATTGTTGTAAATGTCATTTTTGTCAAACAAATTTTTGTATTTACAACTACACTACATGTTATATTTTATGTTTTATTCCTATTTGAATTTTTACTTCGCAAAAGTTGAGTGGCAACGTGTTGGTTGCTTACATAAGAGAAAGAAAAAATTAAAATGGCTGTGTTTTAAGACGTTCCAAAGTTATTTAAAAGTAAATATGAAGAAACAAAATTGTCCAAATTTAGTCATATCTAATATTATTTGTGGTGACCCGTACGTGACTTCATGTATTGACATAACACGTGAGATTACATTAACGAACGATTGTTAGGGAAGTTTTAAAAGGGAAAATAAGCTGTTTGCTTAAAATTATCTAAATAAACAAAAACAATATACAAAACAAATGAAGACCATAGTATACTGAACAATTTATGTAGGATAAATTAAGTTGTATGGAAAACGAATTTTAAAAACTTAACATTAACGTTCTTATCCGATGATGAATGTGTTAATAGTATTCACAAATGGGTCGTTAATGAGTTAAAATATGTCTCTTATATTCAGAGAGGAGAAGGAGTTGTTGTTATAACTCGAAATCTGTTAGTTTTACAATAATGATGTTTGTGTAACATTTTTATATTACTTCTAAAAATTAAATTATATATATTAGTTTAATTTATGATTACTTCATCCTTTTAATTAGCCTTCAAAAGTCATTCAGCAAAAAAAAGTCAGCTACAGATACATTTCAAATTTAAAAAAAATGAATAAAAATAGACGTATATTTCAATAAAACATACAACATCCAATATTAAAATAAGTAGTAATATTACTTATGACGTAAGGTTCTCATATTTTATTAAAACCAGAAACTTAACAAACAATAAAATGATATTACAAAATAAAAGATTTCAAAATGTTTTTTTTTTTCCTAAAAACTCGTATTTCCCTTCAAATAAATAATTTATCGAAGCGACGGATGTTTTATTCAACACAAATAATAAAATTTAAAAGTTTATTCAACCTACTAGACTAGAAAATATTTGCTAGAAGTATACAATTACAATTCTACACCTCAGTAGAAATAAGGCAAATATCCTAGATTTATAGCATTGGACAGCTGCCGTTTTTCTAAAATGGTATTCGGCAGTGTCTAGACGTTACTTTGGAGGGTAAATTAAACTGTGCTAGTTAAGGGGTTTTAATGTAAATGGTGGTATGAAAGGAATATTTACTTAGTTTAGAAAGTGGGTCAACATATTGCATTGTAGTTTTCAAAAATAGATCGACTTGGCGACGTTTCAAATTCCCATTTATGTCACGTTAGAAGTAATGGCTAAACTGGAAAAACACACGACATGCAGCTATTAAGTTATTGATGAAAGAATTCTTTTCTTTTTAACGTATTATTAAATATGACAAAGAGAGAAACAATACTTCCGCTAGTTTGAAGCAAATAGCTTTATTGTAAAAGCTTATTTTTTTTGTAAGTTTACGCTAAGAAAATAAGCTTATAATAATAATTATGGAATTCTACTTGTCTTAAAGTGAAGATGTTAAGTAAGTTAAAGTCTCTTTTAAAAGTTTAGTGTAATTATTTTATAATAATTGAATATTAAATAAACATTCATAGTTACCATTTAAACTTTGTGTTGATAATTGAACTCTCGATATTTTTTATTACTACGCCAAGACAATATTGGATCTATCATTAAATAAGTAATAACGTCTTTTATTAAAAAATATATTTCTTCTTGTTAATGTATTATTACTATGATTATAAAATCTTATTTTGTAGCATTTTGTTTACGATACGTAGTATAAATATTAATCTATACATTTCTTATCAAGATTATTTGCAATCGTCTTTTTTATATAAACGTCCAAACAATAAAACTAATTTTGTAACACCTTTAATAAATTGAAGATAAAACACGGTGTAGGTACAAAAATAGAAAGTTGGACGTCATTTGGGGAATGAATGCTTCATTCTATAAATAAATGTTTGATGACTAAATTTTATGAATGGGACGTAGTATCGTAATTGTTTCTTGTTAACTTGCTGCTCACAACCATTATCGTAATAATGAAACAGCAATAAAATAATGAAGCATCGTAATAATGAAACAATCATCAAATAAATTATGAAAATTGTATCCTCAGTTTTGATCAAGTAAGCCATATTAACTCGAAAGGCAAGCAGACAAAAAGAAAAAAAAACTATAATAAGACTTTTAATTATTTCGTAATTTTAATGTCATATCTTACCAAACCAATAGATTTTGGCGATGAAGCTAAACTATTTTGCAATTTTAATATCATATATTACTAAACTAATAGATTTTGGCCATGAAGCCAAAAGTAAGCTTCCGAGAAAAGAAATCAAAAAACAATCTGGGAATTCAGAGGTTACCGTCCAAAAACTGCACGGCGTAACAGTAGTTCCCAGAGGAGACTCCAAAAGCTGACACACACATGGCCAGACAAGAAAAAAAACCAAACCACAAAACTAAAGGTAAATCTAAAAAAACACACCGTCTGGTATTTTTTTTAAAAGAACAAAACCACGAAGAAGAGTAAAAAAAAAAAAGGATTTTTATGGGTCTGAAAATCCTATTTTTATCCCCCTCTTGGGATTTACCATCCGCCCCAGAAAGATGGGCCCAGACTAAGACGTCACATTTGGGGAATGACTACAGCCCCTAATAAATTTCATGTCAGCCCATCCACGCTGAGTGTCGCAACCATAACTGAATGTACAGACATGGCATAAAAGTTAGGAGTGGGTTCCTTGTTTATGACAAGTCTGTCGTGAATACATCGTGTTGGTGAATGTTTATGGAGTGGTATGAATTTCGTCAATTGATGTGATATTTTGGGCGAACCATCTGCAAATTGGTTTTGGGCGAATCATTGCAAAAATCGAGGAAAGGAGCACCCCTTCCATAGCCAATATTTCATGAGGACATATTGGACACTAATTATATGGAGAGGGCACAATATTTCATGACGCATGTAGTGCAGGTCATGGAACGGATTAATTTAACTGTCTGCGTTAATTTTTTAATAAAAGTGCTTTAGGTTAGCTCGTGAGAAATATTATGCCAAGGTTTCGTATACAAACATTTGTATGTACATACGCTTTTACTCTGGTGGTTCGTGGTAAGGTTACATGAAGGGTTTACCATCCACGTTGACTGTCGCAATCATAACTGAATTTACAGACATGGCATAAAAGTTAGAAGTGGGTTTCTTATTTACGACAAGTCTGTCGTGACTCGTGAATACATCATGTTTGTGAATGTTTTTAGTGTGGTGTGAGTTTCGTCAATTGATGTGATATTTTTGGGCGAACCATCTGCAGATGGGTTTTGGATGAATCATTGCAAAAGTCGAGGAAAGGTGCAACAACCCCTTCCAATGCCAGTATTTCATATGAGGCATACATATGGGGCGTATGTATTGTAGGTCATGGAAAGGATTAATTTAACGGTGTGTTTTTGTTACATTTTTAATACTAGTGTTTTAGGATAGCTTTTAGAATAGCTCATGAAAATATTATGTCAATGCTTCGTACACATACATTTGAGTGTACATATATATTTACTCCGGCAGTTCGTGGTAAGGTTATATGAAGGGTTTACCTACAAAACTCCCATTCTTCAACGTATAACTATGATAAAGGGTCCTATTCATTCATTGGCCGACGTTTGACGACCGTAAAAAAACATATTGAAGAGTAGCATTGGCGTTTTACTTACGAGACCGCCAAAACATAACCGCGACTAATTGGACACAACGGATCACTAAAGAACGGACCGAACCAGAACCCTAAATGTTAGTTATACTTTGTATAAATGCAAGTGTTGCAAGCATAGACATATATAAATAAAAACCAAAATTAATATTTCTATTTTCAAAAATACATGTACGAGTAGAAGCATATATAAAAAAAGACTGCGTCGAAAAATAGCAAACATATATTTAACTAAATGACGTAATGTATTATTTTCATTCAGATATTGATTAATGTTAACATGTTCAACAATTTTCAGGTTTTTGAAACAAAAACCTAAAAAATAGTTCAACCAAATTTCGAAAATATGGTGAAAAATTTCACCGCACAGCCGCTGCGGCTACAAGGAGTCATATTTTTCGTGAAACCAAGCGCCAAATTTGTAACAGTGTAAGAAAGCCGCGCTATAAAAATGTATTTCTCACATAAAGAACTTGTTATTTCACCCAATAAATACTCTACCAGGCGACACATGTCATATAGGTTAAAAGGATCCCGTTATCAATTTACCTAAACTTTTCTCCCATTAAAACATGCATTTTTAAACTCCGTATAAATCTTGCTTCCCTTCGAAATATGGCATGGTTGACATCCAATTGAATGCAAGCATCAGGACGGTCGAGATATAATTGACTTTTAAATTGAGCCCATCTCTCATATCCCCAAAATATAGGGAAAAAGAAAATATGTTTTAGGGATTTTTTTTTAATAACGTGCTTTGATGAAAACAGGAGTTATTTGTTCACAGTTATTTTATCGATGTTACTGTAATTGTATTTTTGGACCAGAGGTACCAAGTGTGGACAAAATGTTTTTGATAAGGCTGTTAATTTTTTAAAATTATTTTTAATTACAATTAATTCTTCAGAGACTAACAAACGCCCTAATACCTAATGGATTCAGTTTTTGTCGGCAAAGAAGTAGTATGCATACCATTATTTTTCTTACAATATTTAACTGATGTTACTTATGTTGATACTTATTTATGAATAAGAAGCTCGCGTCACTGAAGGCGGTGACATTTTCCAAACGTGCCAAATGTCGCCAGAACGGATGCTAGTATTTTACCCAAGCAAGTTTACGAAACTATTCTTCAAACTACAAAATAAATTTAAATTAATTTTGGATATCGGTTGCTAATTTTCGAAAGAAAATTAATAAAAATAGAAAATTTTGTTTGTTTTTAAGTTTAGAATAAATTCGCATTTAGTTGTAATTTATAGTGCATAAATCGTGTGTAAGCGGTACTAGGTGACAGTTACTGTTACAAACCTACTTGTTTTTCTATGAGAATTGCAGTGAATATTAAAGTAACAGGAAAGTAGGTTATTTTATTAGTTCTTCAACAAGTTTACTAAACCTCGGTAGTCCCCCCTGACACCAATACCTTTTTATTTTACTTCAATCACAAAAACCAGGTAAAAAACACCAACCCAATCCTTCCCCAGCATCCCCATCAGATCCTTCGCGATGATGAAGAGCAAGAGAAGGGAAGGGAAGAGGAGAGAGGGATGGTGATTTGGCACCGTGCCAACACAACACTCAGCGTGCGACGGCATTAATGCGATTCCTTCCGGTTTCTCTTTCAGTTTCATCTTCTTCTTTGCTTTTGTCCGAGGACGTAATCACGTTGGCCTTTCCTTAAACACTGAGGTTGCGTGAACACAATGTTTAAGGAAATGTGTTTTTTTGTATTATTTATTTCTTAGTATATTATGTGTGGTAATTGCTTAGGGACTGAGATGCATTGAGGTGTTTTGGGGAAGATTTGTTCAAATTATACAAGTCCAGATCGGATCCTAGCATCCGTTCCGGCGACATTTAGCAAGTGTGAAAATATTTCTAAATAAACGGAGTTTCTTATTCTTTATCAACATAAAATTAATAATACTATATTTTCATAACATTACTGGTAATTCAGTTTAAAATTTAAAAAAAAAAACGAAACTACAAATTGCAAACTTTATCGCCCTTCGAAATTGTCGTGGTTATATAGTCGATTGGTTTTGTTTGATTTACTCGTTCGATTCTCATATCGCACCAGAGAGACTTGAATTAATGATAAGATAAGGCTGTTCCTATGACACATTACGCAGTAACAATATTTTCCGCAGCGGAAGAGTTATCGTAGCTCTCTTTCACTTTTGTGACACTTAAGGATTGTAGTACTGCGTTTGACTCTTAATTCCAGTGAATGGGTTCGAGTCTGGTCTGAATCGGGTAAGATAAACACAAGAAAACAGCGCTGGTAACAACTAATATTAACCTTCAGACGCTAGACACTATAATAGATTCCCAAGGCCCCGGTATTATTAGTCCCCGTAAACACTACAACCACCCCTCTATCAACAAACATACTTTTCAGCACACTGGGTGGCTGTCTTAGAAAAATATACATTTAAAAGCATGACAATTTACAACTAAAGCTACTGAAATAAGCTTCCATGTCGACATTGTCAACTAGATCTCGAATTAAAGAATCTAAGTAAGAAAACAAAGAGTACCTCTTATCCAACAGCTGCTGCTACTGGAAAACATACTTATTCGTTAACTTTTGTTTTTAAAAGTAAAAATTTCAATTTAAACAAACTACGCAATTATGTATGTCTAAGTTTCTTTAAAATATAGGGCAAAGTTTTCTCAGTGAATCATGGGGTCAAATTACCGTAAAAAGTTAAAAAGGTCGACGGAAAAACTCTGTGCCCACCCGATGTACACTCGAAATCATTGAAGAAACTTTTTAAAACCACTTGTTAATGAGGGAATGGTAATATGAGCGTTGTCTTGGTTAAAATAATTAAAACCATAAGTGAAAATGATCCCAAATTATAAAAAAAACGCATTCCAACATACGAGTTGAAATTATTTATAAAAAAAACCTCTTGGGACCACTTGTTGACAAGCAAATGGTAATGAAAGACTGGGTTAAGAGAAAAACAAGCAACTCTGTAGAGCTGTTAGAGTACATCTCCAAAAAAACAATTTTCTGTTTCGGATTACAAATCAAAATTAGATAAAATAAAAATAAAATCTTACAGCCTCATTGAAATATTAGCATTGCATAGACAAGCATTGTGATCATCTATAGTGCATTAGCTCTTCTGTAAAGTTGGGATATGAACTAGGCGTGCATTACCTGGTTAGGTGTGGTGTGAGTTCTAATACACGACGACAAACACGAAAACGAGAGTTGCATTCGACTTACTTTATCCACGGCATAACAACAAGTGCATCAACAACAATTATCACATACCATAGCGGTTACAGTTACAGGTTAGGTTACGGTAGATTAAAGGTTGATTAGAGTATTGAACAAGAGCTACAGTCAGTGATACAACAGGATAATAGAAATGTATATGTCTCTGGCTAAGTATTATAAAACCTAGGGAAAAATGTCCTATTAAAAAACTGAATTTCGAAGAATGACACTTGACACGAAATCATAAGAAAAAAAATCTTTAAAAAAACACTTAATAACAAGGGGGAACGAGCGGGTTAACTGATTGAAAGCACAATTACAATAACCACCAGACGCTCTTGACACCACCATAGCTCTCCGGAGTCATTGAAACCTTTGACAAGTAGCTGGAATGCCACAATGGTTGGAAAAGAATGAAGCACAAGTACTTTGGTGAAAAAAGGGTGAAATAGAAACGATCTTTTTGAGATCCCACAGCTGCGTTGCCACTTTCACAGTCATAATAACGTGAAAAAATGTATGTGCTCTTGTGGCAGAACAAAGAGATCTTTCTCTTGAGTAAGTAGATTCTGGTGAATTGCATGCCCCGCCTGGACATCTTTGATGCCAACAGTAAATCGCTCCAGGGAACAGCAGCTATGAAAGATGTTGAAAAGTACAACTTCTTGTGATTAATCATCTGTTATTTAACCACTGAAGGTTTACGACACGTTTTGAATGTTAGGCGCAAAATTAATCATTTTACATTGCAGTAATTTGGCTTGTGCTTGTATATGGATTTACATATATGATTTAACTCCATGGAACAAAGAAAAACATTAGGGTCGCAGTGAGTTAGATATATGGATTTTAGATAAAATATTAACTCAATATATGCAGTTTTAATTTTACATAAAAGGTCTACTTCCTTACAGTATTTACTATTATACTCTCATAACATTTGAGTCCTTTTTATTTAGTTTTTGCATTTAAATTTTAAATATAATTATTTTTAAATGCATATATCAGCCTATTTTTCTAACGGCAAGTGTTTCATAAAATAGTACGTTCAAAGAAATAGTAGCAGAAACAATTACGTGCCTAAAAGAACATGGAAAATACTTTCTGCGTAAAATAACGGTGTTAAGGTGATAGCGTTGCAAAAACAATAAATAAATGTTTAAAAAAACTACGAGACAAGACCTCCTTAGAATGAAAAGACACCGCGTGGCAGGATCATCAAAAAATGAAGGGGTTATATATTTAAAAAAAAAATCTTTAGTCCTAAAAATATCACTCAAGTCAAGAGGGTTCTGGACTATGTCAGGCCAATCAAGTAGGTGCTTCAGACTAAGTAAAAGTTGTTACATTAATAAGGCCTGTTCGCATGAGCCACTAAGTTTGAGTTGCAGCAATTAGGTTAATGCATACCCGCCAGTAATGAAACTCAGAAGAATTTAGGGTAAATATGTCAAGTGCAATTTAGAAAAGCTGAAGGGTAAGTTTAAAATTTTATGGTAATACTTGGAAGTCTAAGTATATATGTATAATGAAATTGAATTAAGGTACATTAGTTTTTTAAAAATCAGTAATTTGTTTATATTTACATCGTTATTAAGGTTTTGGAAATAGTTTTTACATGCTTAGCTAAGTCCTAAGTGTGTGTGATGAAATAAATAAGTTTTGAAAATTATAATTAATATTAAATACCTTAAACTATCATCTGATTGATAAACATATTATTATAAACGTATTTTTTCCTTGCAAAATACTACACCATATTTTTAAGGAATTTCATAGCTTTGCATCTTAAGCCCTTTTTTTACCGAATAAGTAACCTAAAATGACGGTCAAATAATTACTAACTCTCTACATACAATGACTTTAAGTTCCTTCGTCTCTCTCTCTCTCTCAACAATACTTCAAACATTGCGTCAAACTAAACTTATTCGTGGAACTACACCGTTATCTCTATTGGAAACACAAGAACGCTGACTAACTGATAAAGAAATCAATCGAATCGAAATTAATCAATCCTCAAAACGACAAGACAATCTACCAAGAAGATCCAGTCATATAAATATACAGCCCCATCAAAAGTGACAAAGATTCGTTGCTATCTGCAGGACACCCAACATCAAAGCCAGAAGAAGATAATGAGAGCAAACATGGCAATCTTTACCGAATTCCGAAGTAAACATGGAAGGTTTTAGCGCAAATATTGTTTTGTCCACCATCCTATAAAAGAATAGGGGAAAAAATAGCTTCTTGAGTGCAAGTTTGATTCAGAGAAGCTTCGAATCTCGGTTACTGTCCCTGAAGTGTTTGGTGAGTTTGTTTGCAATGTGAGTGAATGCGGTAACCTTGATAAGTGAAGTATACTTTACAATCTGAGTGGTATTTTAGGATGATAAAGGAATTACGCACCCGAAGAAATCAAGTAGCTTCTCTTTTTTCCAATGAGTGCTTAGACACGTGTGATTTTTAATAATTGTAAGGTTTTCGTACAAAACGTAGTAAAACAAAGTAACCAGTTGAAGGATTTGAATGAAAATAAAAGTTAAATAAGCAATTCGACACATATTTCCTAATTTCAATTCAGGCATCAGAATTAAAGGCCATATTAGTGGTAAATAAATCAACACCTTATTGTTTTAGAGGTGGAGTGGCAAAATAGTATGAAATATGTAATTATGTATTAATGAACGAGTAGGGTTAGCAAGGGTTATCTCCTTTAAAATATTTCAGTTTTGCAAAAATGAAAATTTCGCCACTAAACTTTAACTCCAAAGCCTCACACCCTACTAAGATACTCCAGAAACTACACCTAAAGCACTTTAAAAACGTTACAATATACAACAGTGCGATCAATCATTCTATTAACCACATTAAACTCACAAACGTAATTCAAACACATCAAAGACGATTTCTCCATCTTCCACCACAAAACTTATTCAGCGTCGAAACAGCGGCAACAATAACTCGAAAATTAATGACGGAACGTCTAATTTTAGGCCTAAACCCCGCGGACGATTACCATACAGAATGCGCAATCCATTTTATACTGACTGGAAGCCCCGCATAATATTCGCGTCCGAGCCTAATCCATCACCTCCCTGCTGTCATTGGTCACAATGCTCATGACCGAACCACTCATAAATTACGAGTGGCGTAACAAAGGGGGTAAGAATTAGGAAAGAATTTTTGGATAATTCTTTCACTTGCGTCAAAAAATTTGAAATAAATTTTGTATAAGGTTTGTTTGTCCAAATGCACTATTTATCACGGAGTTATTGCAAAGAATGGATATTGTTAGGGTTTAAATATATAGTTTTTAAATTAAGAGTCTTTCGAAAAGTGAGGTGTGAAATATTTTAATGCGTTAGATAATTAAAATGATATGGAATATCAAAATTTATTTGTGTGGTGCGAGGTGCATACTTGCATACTCGTAGAAAAAATGTATTTTGGAAGCAGTGGAGTGAAATAAGAAGATAATGGGAAAATTGCAGAAAAAAAAGGTCAAAAGTTGACGACAGGCTATGGAAAACTAAGATTTTTTGGGAAAATGCAGTAACGTGTTATGTGTAACAAAGGACACAGCGATGAAAATAATAGTAATTAAAATGATAGTGAACGACATAAAGAAAATATTTTCTAAAGAAAAATTCTGCATCTGGATCATGGAACAATACTGTGGTTAAAATACAATAACTTTAAGAGAATTATTCAAGAACAAAATAGATTAATTTAAAATGAGAAATGTACTTAAAATAAGTTAAATAATCGAAAGATTCTTTTAAGTTTTATATTGTTTGCATTACATCAAATATATGGGTATTTGATGTACATGACGTTACTAATGAACATGAAGAACAACGATCTTTCTAAAGATTTTATTTTGTAAACACAATTTTTTTTTCAACTCTATCACGCACGAGCAGGTAAAAATCTCTACCAATCTTCCAAGTATCAGTCAGATCCTTGAAAATCGTGATTTCCTACAGTTGTACCCAAAAAACAGACATTGAACCTCGCAAGGTGTTCCTGTATCCAGCAGGTGGCAAAAGAGAATTGCAACCGAAACGCATGACCAACATTTTATATGTAACTTACCGTGATCCAAACAAAAAAAAACCAAGCTAGGTTCGTGTCCCTTAGTGGTCCTTTCGTGACAGTAATTAAACGTAACCCGTTGCTGTGGTGTTGTGTTAGTGTACCGCAAGGCGCAGTGGTGCGTACATAAGGGGGAATCGTGATTTGGTTCCTGTTTACAGAAAACAAAGTGCAAGGATCATTATCTCAGGTCGTGGACGGGATTTAGCAACAATTATTATCTTAGAAGGGAAGTGCCAGTTCACGGGGGTAACCCGCCAAGCTTCCCTTTCGTCGCCAAATGCATTAACATTTTTTTTTAAATTTCGACATAATAATCCTACATTTATGTCACAGTGTTAACGGCGAATGAGACCGAATGACCGAGAGTCTCCAAACCAAAGTGTCTCTGTATTAATCCAAAGGGGTAAAAAATATTTTATAAGCCACATTTCTCCGGCTACATTGATTTCTACAAACTTCTTTTTATATAATAAATGTAGCTGACTTACAGGTCTCCATAATCCCACTTTTCGAATATTTGTTGTAAAATTATTTATTGAAAATTAAAAACTGGGGCACTTTGTTTCGGAGACCAACGGTCATTCGATCCCATTCGCCCTTAACAAAAAAATAATAGGTTTAGACTAAAGACTAGACTAAGACTACTACTAAAATGGATTTGTTAACTAAAATTCAAAGTTTAACAGGCTTACAACGTGAATGACATTTTTTTACTTTTGGCGACGAATCGGAAAATCTTGGCAGGAACACCCGATAACTAGATGTTTCCCATATTAATGATGTTGTATGCTTGTCAGAATGTATATCGGATTGCCAGTCATCATTCAGGGAATTGGTTTAGTTTTTATCCACGATTTTTAAAAGAGTTTTCGTGAGATGTTTCATCAATATTGTTTCTTTTTTTAATCGTGGAAGTATTAATAAAGTTGAGTTAATTTATGTAATTTCTTTGTTTGAAAATTGTTACGAAGCAATTAAAAGGATTACGGTAATTCTTATTGATTGTATGCGATAAACATGTTAATATTTTTTTCTCTTCAGCTGGAATTTCCCATGCTTGTTATATTGAGTATATTTCTTTTGTTATCAATAATTCTATAACATTTTTAAATAAATTGTTTGAAATATTATCACAAAATTTTTCATTTTAAAAAGGAAAAGATAAAAGAAAGTTATACGATTAATATATTATATTCCTTACTTAAAATAAGGAAAAACTACTTTAATCAATAAAGTTTTTATTTTCTAACTTCAACTTCGAATATTTTTCTTACTCACACTTAACGATTTAATTATCAGTATGGCAATCCATTTTTGTGTTTTGTAAATAAAAATTCATGGATCTTAAATACAATTTATATATATTTAAGTGTCGAAAAAATATTAAACTTTATTTAAGCCGGAATTATTTTTTCACTATGAATTTATAAACGAATGCAAAAACCCACAAAAAAATCCTAAACTGGTAGCGAAATCTGTTATGGATAATTTAAACAATTACCAAGCCTACAAACACAAAACAGATATGGTTTAAGAAAACTGGAGAAAAAAAATATGTTTTTATAGTCAAAAATAAGCAGTTTTTTCTGTGACTACATGGTAGGCTTTAATGGGTAGAAAATAATTCGTTGCCCAACTTAAAAAAAAAATAGAAATTAAAAAAAAAAACCTGCTAAGCTCAATCTTATATATTTACAAAATAAGGTTAGTTAAGCTGATTTGGTTGCACCTTAAATTTAAAAAAAAATGCATTTTTAATCAAAGTGATTGTCGTTATGTTTTAGTTCATGAATAACTTGCTTAGAATACTCCTGGTTAAACGGAAATTTTCACTTAAGCGATTGACTGCGGTTGGGAGGTGTTTCACCGAAATATTTAATAATTTATATGCGTGTTTACACAACCAAACATTCACCTCATACACATGAAACCTAAACATTTAATAAAAGGTAAAAAAAAAAGTAAAAAAAATAATAATACAAATGTCGAGTATCTACTTGATCTTCCAGGAAACTCGAAACCCAGACTCGTGATCAAGCGATTATTGGCGATTCGGTAAGTCACGAGACGAGCTCAGCGAACCTGAGGTGAAGATCCTCGCACAACACGGGAATTAAAAAGAAAAACAAAGAAAAAAGAAAAAGCCCTGTCTAACAAGCAATACTGAATAGCGAGAGTGGCTATTTAATTAAACAGGCTGTGCCTCTGTGTAACAGAAGGTTGCTAGAAAAACTTTCAGTTAAAGAAAGGTCGAAGTCTAATGTTATAACTTAGGACATGTTTTTTTTTTCTTCTGAGGTGCAGCAGATAGATAAGTGTCTTTTGATTTGTGGTTTTGGTTGGTGTTTCTTGGAAAAACATTTCAATCTGGTCTGGGCAATGATGGGATTGTCACATAGGTAACCACGATTGAATCAGCCGTTTGGAGAAAGAAACAATTAAGAACAATATGAAAGGAATTACATTTTATCCGTTCTTCAAACTGCCAATTCGAACGATTTCTTACAATGATTATCTCTTTAAAGGAATTGCAATTGATCTTTCTTTTGGATTTGATTAGGACTCAGACGGATTGAGCGTTTTGGACACTTTCCTAAGAACTTTAAAGTTGAGTGACTTTAGAGCAACAACCAAAACTAAAGTTCACACTTTTGAACTTCAAAACAGAATTTAGTTTGCAGACCTTTACACTGGACGAAAGCATTTACAGCTTTCGGCAAAACACTTAACCTCTGGTTTCTGATGTTTTGCCACAGCTCGTCTCTTAGGACCTCATAATGGGTTTTTGGTCATAGTTTCTGCATGAGAACAAAATACCAAACAGGTTCACTAACACTCACTTTCCCTTGTTAGTTTAACCCTTCCAGACCCAAAGTGTCATTACCACGTTTTGCAAACCCAGGGGGGATTCTTAATTCCTGTAAAATCCGGTCCCAAGCAGTTTTGGAATGTTTACACATTCCTTCTTCAGAACGTGCTGTTGCAGCAGAAACAAGCATGGCGCGTTCTTCAGATTCCATCTTTAACACATGTTTGGCATTATTTTTACAAAATTGTTATTGATACGAGACTAATTTTTAGTAAAATTGGTTTGAAAACCCAACACCTGGATATCTATGAAGAGGTAGTCGAATATCTTCCTCATGATCTTTCCTACTATTTACCAGAGTTTGTTGAGAAAATTCAAAGTATCCATGCAAATGAACCAATAATAAAGAATCTTCAAGATGAATATAAACTAGCTTTTTTACAGCTTACTACAGGCACAATTCAAGGGTGATTTCGATGAGACTAGCTAAACATTATTATAGAATTAAACTTATAGAAGATATAAACTTATTATTGTTCCTTACGGATTATTATTAAGAGAAGCGGATTTTGTTTGTAAAAGGATTATTGTTAAGAGAATATATTAAACTTGAATTCTGTCAAATTTGAGGGAAACTGAACGTGCCCGCACGTTCTTTGTGAACCAAAAAATATTTTCAATAACATATCAATATTTAAAGAAAATAGCTACAAATACAGTACACATATAAAGAAAATAGCTACATGTGTGTTAAACCAATACATGTAAGCAACTTTCACTTTCCGGCTTGTGGTATTCAAACCTGAAGTCATTAGAATCAATGGAACAATTTGCGCAATCCGATTTTCCGATGACCCGCTCCAGGGGGATTTCGCGTTAATTGATTGATCCAGTTTGAATGGCACGCATTGATTAAGCTTGAGCTTGCTAACACGGTTTCGAGGCATTGAAGGTGGTTGGAGCAAGGATTTCGACTTTGATTCGATAAGGCATCAGTCATCTATATTAATTTGTAAGCAAATGGAATAAATTTGATTGGATAACATCGAGTTTAAGGAACCGTTTGACTTTAAGACAAGTCAATAATGATTGTTGATGGTAGGATTATTAGATGATGCAATTACACTAATATGACAACAGCATTTTTGTACAATTATAACCCCAAGGATAAATTAGATTTAGGCATTTAGGGTTTCTCTTGTTATGGCAATATTGACATGGTTGTTCATTATTAACATCAAGTGTAAGGGGGGGAACAGACAAATAGCTATATGCATGATAAGATTTTATAAATTAGCTAAAAAATACGATAGCTTCAAAAAGTGCATGCACAAAAAGTAAGATTTTGCGAGCGACTATGTTACCTTATAAGTATGATGTAAATGACAAACAATAAGTTATGAGTATACAATAAGTTATGAGTATACACAATAACTCTGTGTGGCAGAGGATTTGGTGATAAGCCACCGACGGATAATATTGTATTACAATTATTAAACTATAGTATAAGTTTTTGACCTATAGATTATACTTTCTTTATACATGTCATCAAAGGGCTCAGAATACAAGTGAATCAAGTCCATAAAAAACTTATTTGTGCTACAGAGGTTTATAGTTAAGAATTAATTTTGTTGTAACACTTCAACATTTTTTAAAAAAATTGCTGGCGTCTAGCGTATTATCTGAACTAGGACTTTTTTTGTCATTATTGCACTGAAATTCTACATAGTTAGTGCATAAAATTGCGCTGCTAACTGGAAAATGACAAAAAGTGGAGTTGGTTCACTTGTATTCTGAACCCTCCGTCTTATAGCTTTAAAAACCTACAGTAGTGCACCCAAACTTATTAGCTTTAAGTAAAATTCATACACAAAATAACAAAAAGTATTTAATTTAAGTGCATTAAGAGCTTAAAAAGAAGTATTTTGGAAACAAGTGTAAAATAAGCCTACTTAATTCCGACAACAAATAATAAAAATAATACAATTAAGCTTACGTTTATTTCTCTAAATGTTTATTATGTAACACTATGTTTCGCCATCAAATAAATAATTCTTTTTGGAGGGGGGGGGGGAATATTTTTATAAATAATAAGTTTCGCTTAATTTATCATATCCCCATGAATATATGTAATTAGCATGTATAATATTCCTATAGAAAAGCACTTATATGCGTGTGGAACTCAGATTTGATGACGTATTTTTTTCAGAATAAAAAGCCCTCAATTTCATTGTTATTTTTCTTCCCCTCAAAGCACTTAATCGCCCTCTGCGATTTCAAATTCGTAATTAGATTTTAATGGCGCATTAACTTTCATTAGTACTTGAAAAATAATATTATTAAGCGATTTCCAGTAATGATCTCAAATATATTCATTATTTTTTTTAAGATGTATTTTTTAAAATGCGAACATTTATTTGTACATTTTTTTTTTTTTTGGGGGGGGGGGGTTATAATTCAAATTTTATAAAATTTTACAGATATTTAAATTTCTAAAACATTTTCCGTGAGGACGTGTAATGTTCACATTTTCCTTTTTGAATTGACACAAAAAAATTTGATTAAAAATATTAAACAATGAATTTAAACTTAACTTTCATGTACCTCAGTGACAACGAAATTCCTTATTATTCTCTGAATTAATAAAAAGTTGTGATAAAAAAGAAGTTTTAAGCAATAAAAAATTACAAGTATCCAATAACTATTAAGTTTCTTAGTGCAGGCACACAGATGTTGAAACACCAGAAGATATGATACGAAAAAAAAGTCCAGTTATTTAAAATGAAAACTTCGATATTTAGTCTAAGAAGGCATTACTTGCAATTTTAAATTCCAGTAAATGTTCTTTCTTGTAACTTATATCTAGAAGATTTACTTCTTGTTAAATGTATCGAATCTCGAACGTATTACCCAAAGGACTGCAACCCATAAATATTGAAATAGGCTCCCCTTTTTTGTACAGGTTTTGCTGTCAGTAGTATTTATCATTGAAGGGGAGTTACCTTTTTCGCAAGAAACATTTCCGATTACAGAAAATAAATTCCATTTGGGTGGGGTTGACTTAATAAATTATGTGAAAATCGAATGCCAGTAGGTTATTTCTTCAGACGTAACAAATTATTCCTTTTAGTCGTATAATTCAACCCTTCAAACTGTGGGGAAGAGATTCCCAAGGAAGCAAGTTAGTGGGAAAATTAATTTGAAATGGGCATGTTTTAGGTCTTGGTGGCAACAGAAATGCTGAATGAAAATAAAATTTTCTCGAGCCGCGATTGGTTAAACAAAGTCACGTATGGGGAACAGAGAAATCGGAGCTGCGATCGAAAAAGAAAGGAAACGAAAGCTTGAAGGAAGTACCTAACCTAAAACAAAGCAATCGTATTATAGCATAAGAAAAGACCATATACAAATTATAAATTTAAAGAAAATAGAGAATATAGAGATCTAAGTTGTTATACTATTATTACTTCCTACTACGACCAAATATGGCAATGAATGGTTAAGCAATTATAATACTAAGTAAAATATGAAGATTCAAATCTACAAACTTTTCTATTTCTACTCACGAGGACCTTCATCTAAAAATACTAGTTTATTTTTTCAAAGCACTTGAGACATAGACCAAAAATCACACTCATCGGAATCAATCAATTTAGTTCGAAAAAAAATAAGAATTTATCTGTACAAATTATTGTAACATTACTTTTCTATTCCATTCTTCAGCCTAATTCTACGTCCATTTATTCCAATTACGGAAATAGCTTTTTTTTATTAAAAAAATCGGACTAACCGTGAACTCCCTCCCGATCGTGCGCTAACTCCATTATATCCTTAGATAAAAATCCGCAAGGCCGGTTTCTCGCTTCCTAAACAAGAGAACCAGAATTTCCTTGTTCACCATTGTGCCATCGGCGGACGCTTTTTCGGTTCACCCCCTTCATACCTCTGTCACGAATACTTCTCGGGGTTCCTTAACTGCCACCCACACAGTGTCCGTGTAGAATCCCACAAAATGCGTTATTAGTTGCAGTATCATTCAATCGTATAGATTTCAGGGAGTAATATGACACTAAGAGAACAGTGCTGACGCTTGCCGTTTCGCAAAATGTAAATTTTTGTGGTGTCTGTCGCCTGGAAAAGTGCTGTACGGATTATTAACACCTTCACTCCCAGGCTTAACTTCTCGAGTAAGAGCCTATAGACCAAGATTTAAGGGAGTAATATGACCCTAAGAGAACATTGCTGACGCTTGCCGTTTTGTAAAGGGTAATTTTTTTTTATTTTTGAGGTGTCTGTCGTCTGGAAACGTGCTATACATATTATTAATCCCTTCACTCCCAGGCTTAATTTGTTTGAGTAAGATCCAGGATAGATCAAGCTAGAAAAGTTATTGCTGCAGTTGTTTACTGATGTAGAGTGGACGACGTACGCAGTGTACGTCCTGGTTGATGATCGAATTGAGAGAATGTACGCTAGTGCAGGGCTTAATCAAGTGATTTAAGCGTATTATCTTAAATTTGCAATTTTCGTTTCTCTAATGAGACTTACAATAAACTGTCACATGTATTGCGAAGCTGTAGAACTTTTGTCCAAACACCAGGTCATAACGTAAAATGAAGCTATAATACTTATGCCTTTTCGATTTTATATACTTAGCCTGTTAAAACTATGTTTACATGATTTTTTTTTATTGTGCAAGTACAGTCGAAGTTATCATTGCTAAAACATATTCACGCATTTCAGAGCCCATTATCCGTAGATAAATATCCGCGAGGCCGGTTTTCTCGCCTGCTGTACCAGAGAACAGAACTTCCTTCGGTGCCCATTGTACGATGCGGCGGAAGCTTTTTGGCCCACCCCCCTAATACCTGTTCACACCTGTCACGAATCTCTCTCGAGGTTCTTTTTTTGCCACCCACACAATGTCTTCTTTTGTTCTAAAACAGCCTCCAGAGGTTCTTTTTGTGTGTGTCGTGGAACAAGAAAATGGCGTGGGATTAGTCGCTTCGCTCGGCTTGTGACGTCGAGTTTGTGTCAAGGTGACGAGGTCAGCTATATGCATTGAATGATTTTTATTCAATGTATTTTGGAAGCTCAAATAACGGGACAGTCAATGCATTAGATATCTAGCACGAAAAATACATTTGCTTGGGCTACAAGAGGACCGTAAGTATATCGCATGTACAGATAGGTCATAATATAAGTTACTTATGAAAATGTGAACTATTTTTTCAAATGAAGAGAAAGTTGACAAAACTGCATATATAGAATTAGGATTTTGTTTATTGGAAATAAATGGAGGAATAAAAAAATACCAAAAAATCTATGAAGATCAGATTGCAACACCTGTATGTCCCCCATACAGATCCATTTACGACATTTATACCGTATCTGACGGGTGCAAAACTCTCTTTCGTTTAATACCATCGCTATTCCATTACCTTTCTTTAAAAAAAATTGATCTACGAGTACTCCAATTAAATTTAACATCATTCTGAAAACCACATACTAACGTTACAACGCAACAATTGTAACAATTTTTAGCTCGTGTAAGTTCTGAGATTTAGTTTAGCACTAACTAATGTTAAAGTCTTATATTAACGAAAAGCCTACTATATTTTCCAAAATATTGAAACAAAAAAAAATTTAAAAGATTTAAAAATAAGTTCATTTATATACTTTAAAAACTCACACATGAAACAAAAATGGTTTTTGACTAGGTCCATTCACCAAAGCTACTACGTGACGTTTGCCATAATAAATCTGAAGACAAAAGCAAGCGATAACTTTGTTTCTCCTGCTTCTCCTTGTATAAGTCTTTTAAGACTGAGTGCTCCTGAGAGGGCACAAATGTAATCTTTGAAGCCCAGCTGCAAATACAGTTAGAGAGAAAATGGAGTTATGTCTTCTTTAATGGACCTTTTGCTTCTATATTCCCTTTTCTGGTGTTTTCGGGAGATGTTTTCAAAGTGTCTCCGGATGGCCTTCGTTGTTCTAAAGTTATGATTTTTAGTTTTATGATTTTCTGTTTGTGCGTCCTCTGCATTTTGTTTCGTAAGACACGATGAGATGGGAGTTGAAATTCTGGTTTGAAAGAAAAGGGGAACGATAAGGTTGAGAGGGATTTTAAAATGAAGCAAGATAAGTAAAAATTCTTGAAAAATTAGTTATGATAGAATATTGTAACAGGGAAGGAAGTTTAAAATACACTAACTATCATTCAAAGAATTTCAGATTTTGAGCTTCAGTATCTTTCGATGTAAAACTCATATAAATTGAAAAATATTCAATTTGCCTGAATGCGAAACAGTTTGACATTTTTGACAATAAGTTTACACAAAACAACTATATCTGAATATATATATATCTTTCCTGCAACTAAAAGCGTTTACTTTAGTTGTAAAAAAAAGAGTCGCCATATCTTCACTTGTAACACGCCAATTTAAAATAATTTAATTAAGTTACTAGCATTAACTGTATAACTTAATTTCGTCTTTTTCCCACACACATTTATAAAAAAACGAATAACAACCCAACAAAGTACCAACAAGTCCAATTTCTTAGTTACAAATCTGCTTTACGTTACATTACCGTTGAAAGATATTCCATTCAAGTTCTCAAACTAACACCTTCATTTCTGTCTGACGTTTCATCTGATCTTAAAACATATCCATCTTCTTGAAATAGAGCTCATGTTGGTTTTGGCTCCATGTGCATGTTCATATCCTGTTTAGAACCAGCATCTTAATGGATTTTTATTTAGGGTTTTCCCCCTTTAGCGCAACAGTGTATAGTTTTTTTTTTACCCACTGGGTGCAATATCTTAAAAGAAGGCGTTTACTCACAACAGGGCTTCCGCAGGAAATCTTTGGGACTCGGCTATTAATATTTTGGGTTTCTTTGTCCTAAGCCACACTTCTTTTTCTCGTAATCTATATTTAGAATGCATGGCGCTATAGTAAAACATTATTAGAAATGGGGCTTTAGTCTTTTACCGCAGGTGACGCTGTTGTTAGTTCAACCATAGAAATTATACTAGATAGGCTGCAAGTAGTTAGTAAATATTATAGATGGTACTGTAGTTAATAATTGTAGTAGATAGGGTTGCAGTCATTAATTATTGCAGATGGGGCGGTTGTCGCAAGTATTACAAACTATATTTGAAACATTTCGGGGTCGCAAGCCATAAAGTCGCCAAAAATGTAACAACCTCCGTCAAACGGCATATTTACAATGGTACCTTTAGTTATATAAACTGTTTTGTTGCCAGAAAATTCCTTTCTATCTAAAGATTTCGTTTGGCGAGATTTGCGCCCGCGAAATGGAAAAGATAAAAAAAATTCCAATTTTGGACTTTTTTGTTATCAAATTGCAATATACTAATTTCATGTGACTTTATATCTTCTGAAATATCATCAAAACAAGTAAACAGAAATAAGCATTTCAGTTTCGCACAAAACTCAATTTATTCTACTTAGAATTGGCGGCGCTACAATCGCCATCCCTAAAAATGTTTTTAAGCGTTGCGGCTTTTTCCGTTATCTTCCATTTTTATTGTTCTTTGATTGCTTTTTTAGAGGTTCTAAAAAGTGAATTTTTATTGGTAAGTAAACACGGCAAAGCAGCACAATGAGGAATAAGTGCCGGGTAAAGGTGTAAAATGTGGTCATACGAATGAAGATTATGAGTGGAAGTTTTTCTTTTCCAAAGTATTTATGCCGGGCATGAGTCGGTTCAATAACGTTATTTTTTAAGTATCATAAAGTTCTTTTATTTGTAGCAATAACAAATACTAAAATCATGTTGTATTATAAGTTCGCCTTGATACATGTATGTTATGAAGACTGGATCTTCACAGGTTACATGCTGTTTTAGAAGATGGGAAGGGCGAAAGGGGACTTAGCCCCGGGACTCAGGGTAATAGTGTTGTTAAAATTCAAAAATTGAACGTTCTTTTTTTAAAAAAAATGAAAGTGGGAGCAGAAGGTTCCTATTATTTTTTGTTTCTGGACCAACCTCTACAAATTCCTGATGTGTTGAATATCATGTTATATGTGGATGGTGTATATACTATAGGAATAACTATATAAACTTTCATTTTTTTTATGTCTGACTTATAAATTGAAATCTTCCAGAATAGATGCATAAACACATGCAACAAATAGCCAGATCCTGAGTTCTTGAGAAATGAATACAAATGAGGATACGTTATAACATAAAACTCGCAACAGAAATACGGAATGAAAAAAAAATTCTGAATTTTTCCCCTCCATTGGTCAATATAGAGGGTCGGGCCTTACCGTATCATCAGGTTACAGAACAATCGAGGAGGTGAAAAATTCAGAAAGAATTTATTTTCATCCCACATTTGTTGCCACTCAAGACTCAAAACATTCTAATTCCAATTATCTCACACAAACGTCCGTTAGACAAAAGACAGATAAAATATCATAGGCCTAGTTCAAGAGATGATTATGTTGCCAGAACCGTTAGCCACAGAACGAGAATCGGAAGTAAGGAGATTGAAAGGGAAAAAAAACTCAACTTCAGCAGGTGATAAGAAGAAACCCATAATTTAACAAGCATTATGACTGTAGGTAGATGCTCGTTATGAAGATTTTATTAAGTCCTAGCCTCCAGGTATAAACATGAAGTAGCATACAATACGTTCTAAGGAGAAGAGTCATGCAACATTTATGTCACTCAGCATATTTTTAGCCTACTTTTCTTTCTTTTTTTTTAATTCGAAAGAAGTGAAAAAGTAGGTATTGACATGCGGTCGATGTCCGTCTGTCTCTGTCTGTACCCCCTTCCAAAATCGGTTCTATCATTCGGATCTTAAAAATTCTTTTTTGTTAGAAATCTATGACCTCAGAGACCCAACTTCCATAATTTTTGTCCGCCTGTCTGTACGTCCGGACGGACATAAATCTACTATCTGTCGGCGAATTTCCCATTGAATTAGCATTGAAATTCAATTTTGAGTCATTAAAATCACTATTGCCAAATAAACAATGGTATTATAAGAAACTTTATTTATAAATATTTGAAGCAAAATAAATTTTTCATGAATGAGTTTTGGAATGATGTCATAAAATGTAGCACAATGTGATCCTTTGATTGTTCATTAATTGTTTACCAAGAAAGCGGCAAGGCATATTTTTTGCATATAATTATGGTTAGTTTTAATTTACATTTCTTATTTTTTTAATGCAGTTTGGAGTAGTTTCATTACTTGCGTTATTAATAAATATTTAATTATTCTTCGAACTACAAATAAATCGTGCAGACGATAAATAATATTAAGTTAATTTGAGAAAGAATATTAAGGAAAATAGTTGATTTTGGCTTTTAGAAGTTTAAATTATAGTTGGATGCTGTGTTTAGCGATTTTTTTCGAATGTGTATAAATCTAGTGTAGAAACGGTTGTTCATGATATTTATTGTTAGAAACCCTGTTGTTTTCCTATTAGAATTTCAGTAAGTATTTAAGTAACAGGAAAGTAGGCTATTTTAGTTCTTTAAGAACTTCTTGTTTAAGTAGTCCTTCATTCAATTAGTTGAGAAATTTTATTAAAAAAAAGGTAATTGATCAATAATAATTTGACATCGGATTCTTAAACCTCTACTATACGTGGGAAACTTTGCAATAATTGTTGTTTTACGATGAATGGATTTCATATACGTTAAGGTGCTGAGATACGAGCCAAATGGAAAAAGTTTTAAAAGAAGCTTTAATGGACAAGTTGCATGAAACGCGAAATTCATAATATATGTGTTTTTCTGGGACATTAGAAGCTGCAGATTCCGAATGTAATGTTAAATATTCACAAATATGTTTAATTTCAACAAAAAATGCATTTGAAATTTGCCGAAAATGTACGTCACTGAAAACAGCTCTGACATCAACTGTTATGTTTTTGGCGATGTTTCGATCTATGCTGTAATACACTTTATAAAATAGTAAACCTTACAATTTCTGCAAAACCTCATTAAAAGAAGAAGACAATATTATTTGTTACCAGTTCATATCAAGGAAGTTAAACAGCTTATTCCAAGTTTGGTTGT
The DNA here is from genome assembly GCA_019343175.1 of Oedothorax gibbosus. Classification (NCBI taxonomy): domain Eukaryota; kingdom Metazoa; phylum Arthropoda; class Arachnida; order Araneae; family Linyphiidae; genus Oedothorax; species Oedothorax gibbosus. Next base: position 107,971 of record JAFNEN010000466.1, read on the forward strand.
TAGTTAAAATACACACACCAGAGCGCGTATGAGCTATTGCAGAACTATTGACTGTTGGATCTGATCGGAATAGTCGAGTGAAATCGTTCAACGTTTGAATAAATTAACTGGAATGAACATGACATGTTTCTGTAAAATAGCATAAGTTTTTTAAGAGTTTGATAAGGATGAAAGCACGTTTCACAGTTTCAAAAGCGATACAGTGAAACGTGATACGAAATAACACGCCAAGAACAAAAAAAAGTCAACCGTGCGTCATCTGCTATGCTAACAGAGGTTTAACAGGAGTGACGTATCATTAACTTTAAAAATGAATTTAAAAATAAATACATCTTTAAAACCAGAAATACTTGAATTTTAGAGGTTTTTTAATATGCTTAATCGAATAAATATGTTTGTGGAAAACGCTGTAATTGTCCATTGATTTAAACTGTACGCTATTAATAAAAGCTGAAAAACGTTACATTAATAGCTTAGCAAGAAAAGTAAAATATACATAATGTAATAGTCTGTATAACCAAAATACAAGACAGAATCCTGATCATAGAGCAATATAAAAAGTGTCTACAGCTTATTAGTCAATCGTGATGTATCTAGTATTATATAAACAGTTAGATTAGTTTAATGACGTTATAGCTACAAACCAGAACAATGAGTGGATTGAATTAAAGGCAAACCGTAGTCGAGATTAATAGAATTCAAGCCAAAATGTAAGTACACCATTCATTTGAATTCGAACATCGTGATGACAGAAGAGTTGCAAATGCATTCTTCTTGCAGCAACGCCATTTGCATTGCAACACGTTTGAATCCAGCATTGTTTGAATGAAACCCTACTCGAGATCTTATCCAGAATTAAACGCGTCATTGTCAGTCATAAACTAAAACCCACATACTTATGGACAGCGTGAATAATTCAAGTGTTTACAAACAGCGACTACAGCCAAGTTGAATTGTTCGACGATGACTTAGCATGCGTTGTTTATTTGGAATAATATAATAAAAAGATTCTTCGGAATTCGTAAAAGTGGCGCAATTTCCTATTCTAGAAAATTACCAATCGTTCGAAAAGCGCGACCCTGCCGATGTTTGGCGGGAAGGAAAAATGACGAAGAATTTGTATTACGACATTTTAAAAAACTGACAGACGGGTTTTTCGAGTAGCTGACGCAGCTTTCATTCTTTAGAATAGTAAATAGTACTACGGTTCGCGTGTCCACGTGTGTGGAAGTTGCGAAACAGAATTACGTCGGATTTCACGCTTGGAATTATGAAATGAACTAATGGCAACAGAGAGAGGACAGTTAGCCAATTGATGACCATTAGTCATACGAGGATTATCAATGCAAATGGTGTTTCACCTTCGGAATGGTTTGCGTTTAGAATTTTCTGGTGTTTTTTCAAGAAAAATATTTATGTTTGAGGAAGGTTTAATTAGAATTGTACGTATGATTTTACGATTAAAAAATATGCCTTGTATTTCGTTGACACGCAATTTTAATTGTAAAATAGTTATTTCATAACAGTTATGTTCTCAGAATTGAGAATAGAAATGCAATTTTGAAACATCCTATTCTGTCAAAAAAGAAAATAAAACATATGCGATAGGAAAAAAGCATTCCATTCCTCAATTTCATTTCTATCCTCAAGGCCGCAAGACAAGCGTCAAATTTCAAGGATTCCACTCATTCCCTACTCAAACAATTGTAAAAATATGTCATTTCACGTTTTTTCATACACATACAGATAAAACATATTTTGAGCGCTGAAATCGACAAAAATTTCTTTTTCATCCAGTCATATTGCAATGTCAAAATTGACAAAAGTAGTTTCGGCGAAAGAGCGTCAAATAAACAGTTTCCACTAAAAAACTCCGCAGAGGATTCGCAAATAGTGCCTTCTTTTTACTATACGACATTTTAAATTCAAAGGGAGATGTCCTTTACCGTTTCGATAGTCGTAAATTGAAAATACAATAAAAATTATTAATGCTTTTGTTGCGAAATTTACTGTCTTTTTAGTGAAGGACATATTTTCGGGAACTTTCCTTAGTGTAGCATAATGGAATAAGTAAAACACGATAGTTACGTGTTTGAGTTAATAATTTTCACTACTGCTTCCATAATCGTTTCAAAATCTACTGCATATTTTTAACATAGTTGTTACGAAAACTATAAAGAATTACGTGTTTCTGTAAACTTCTGTCAATTTGTGATCTTTATAGTTAGTCCTCTGCCTGTAAATGGACCTGTTCTGTTTGGTGGTTGAAATAAATACCAAAAAAGAAAAGATTCTAAAATTTTTTTACAAAGAAGAAATAAATGCCGAACAACACCAGCACTCTTAAGTTGGCACAACAAATTAGTCGAGTTACTCAAATATGAAATTTCCCGCTATAAATTTTATTGAGAAACTTTGCTTTATATAGATGGGGCTTCATAACTTAAATTGTTACGGGGTCACTTAAAATTATACTATATAAAATTTAAGTAAGGAATCTGTAAACTTCTATGCCACAAAAAGGTAAATTTTTCCTTACAAGAATGACATGTAAATTTATTATAAAATGTTCCAGATCACATTGATATCGGTCTATTTCTAGCAACAATCCATTGTGAATTTCACAAGTTAAAATTCTCTGTAAAGGTACATGAGGCCAAAGGTACATCATCCTTCAAGAAGATGTCAATCATTAAATTGAGTTCATGGATATGATTCTTTTCAGCAAACCACCCTTAGCAAAACTTAGAAATCTATGTCTAAAAGGAGATGGAGCTCTTTTAGAGATACTGTTCAAACTGCAACGAATTGAGTTCAATGGAAATTCCTTTCAGAAACCAACCCATCTAAAACTAGAGAAACACCATTAGTTCAACCAATCGGGCAGCTGCTCTTTTCAAGAGCTGTAAAGTCAAGAGCATCCCTCTACAGTTTACAGAATCCATAACGACAACAGGAAGGACACTCATCTACAGGGCGTACAAGTACAGGGGTACGTAATAATCACGTCGCTACAAAATGGAACACCATCAGATATCACCGAAAACACTTAGGTGTGTCAAGATGACGAATATACTAACGGGACATAGGGGATCAAGTTATAGGGGGCGCTTTCATCGAGGGGGGTTGCGCGAGATAGAGTGGAGTTGAGCAGTCACTTCCTTCCCGCCCTTTTATCAGTCGCGTGGCAGGTGCATCCGGTGCAGAAAAGGAAAGAACGGATTTTGTCGAATGCCATTTTTAACTATGCAGTGACACGTAGGACGCACGTGCGGGTTGTTGATGAAGTGAAGTGGATTCACTGGGTATCAGCCAGCAGACGAGTTAAGGTAGTTTTTTTAGGTTAAAAAAAATTGCAAGGGTGTCTGCAAGTTTTAGCTGTTTTCTTAGACATTAGGGCTGCAAGTTAAAACTAAGACTTTTTTTACTAAAATTTTAGTAAAGCGATACAGGTGCTTACCAGTAAACTATTTTCTTAATAAATCCATATTTTTACTTCAAAATTTGAATGAACAATATGAAATGGGCCTATAATATCGGGAAAAAAAAAGAAAACTTCAACTTTCATTGTATAAACAATACTTGAGTAAAGTTCTATAAAAACATATTTGAAAAAAAAAAACTTCTATTGATACCTCTTTAAAACTGAAATACGAACCTTTAAACCAAAGTTTTCCGACAACAATTCAACTTTCACATGATACATGCCATAGAAAATAGGTTGATGGCGAAACAACAATCATAGCAGCTTCGCAGGGGCGCAACCATTAGCGGCCGCCCCTGTATTTTCCACGAGTGACGAAAACAAGGGCTGAATCACTAACGTCAATATTTTAAGGGGGCGAAGAATGATGGATTACCCTGTCATTGGATGGGATGGCATGTTTTGAGTGAAGTTTTTGCGGTGTAGGATTTCGTTAAAGATTTTTTTTGTGAGGTGGTTTTAGAAGGAAAAAATCCATAGAAAAGCAGTTATCACAATAGGGTCCCAGGGATCCCAGGTTACACAAATGTTTCAAACGGAATATTTAGGGGAAAAATATTTTTAAAGAAATATTTGAATTGTAGAAGGGCATTATTGATGTGTTTATTTCTCTAGAATAGTAAAGCATTATTATTTACGTTATTTTTATATTTAAAGTGCTATTTTGATTTTTACATAAGAATCGATAATTTTATAATTACCACAATCAAATATACAAATCTATTGTTAAAAACTTGCTTCCATACAAATTTATAAGCTGGAAACTATTGGTTTTAAGCTGCAGTTAGGTGTTGGATTGAAAGTTATAGACATAGGATTGATATTGCATCCGCAGTTAGCCTTAAACAACGCAAAAGTGTCCAAGTTACGATTCATAACAAACTAAAGCACAAATAAGAAAATCACCCATTATATACAAAACATTAAAACAAAAGTAAAAACCAATATCGTTTCTTCGTTGTATTAGCTAAGGAGACGTCTACAATAAATTACGGCAAAACACAACTTCAACTATTTCCGCAATACAGAAAAAATACAGATGCATTAAAAATGTCAGCAATTAAACAAGCATCTTCCTAATTTAAAAAATAGGGGTATGAAACACCACACGACTTTCAAGTAAAACTCAATAATAGATATTTCATATTTTAAGTCGATAGCTCTTTGCGTTTGAGTTTTAGAGTGGTTTCAGACAGCCAGAATAATAACAGACAGACGGACCAAAGTTCAAAAACCGCTTTTCCAGAATCGTCACCCTCAATAACGTGTAGAAAACACAAAATCTTATTTATTATATTCCATCGTAACACTTTCATTACCTTATAATTTCATATAAGGTAATTGAAATTATGTAAGCACAAAAGAAAAGTTTCAACAAAAAAGTACAGCGGCCTCTTACAACAAAATATTCGTCGAGCAATTAGCGGCGGGAAAATTCCAAGGGAATAGAATAGCTAAGTTAAAAACTTTGAAGAAATGCAGAAAATGCAGACTGGAAAACAAAGTGGGCACCTTGCCAAATGTTTGTGCACGAAGCGAATGCATATCCAAGTGTGAATAAGCTTTGCTTTAATTAAGATTTTTTTTTGGCGACCAGAAAGTGTTAATTAGAACAATTGCGTCTTTTGATGGAAATTTATAAAGCGTAAAATAGAAGACCAGATCTTAAATTTTTCTAAGTGTATTTTTAGGAAGAGGGTTAGTTTTTAGAAACAAAGCAATAAATATCATTTATACAATTTGTAATTATCAAAAATAACTGTAATAGGTAATTCTTATCTAGTTGAGTATAATTATCGTCGTACTAGAGCTACACGAGGGTTATTGGCGACGAGCGTCATAATTTAGAACCACGGTTAGGGAACGAGCCGACACTTATTTCTTGTGTCGAGTTTTTAAAATTTTTTAAACTACATAGTTTGTTTTGATTGAGAGTTTTCATATATCAATAACTTATAATGATGCATTTCCATTTCGCACGCGATTAAGTCGCAGAAATATGTACAACCACGGTCAAACAATATTTCCAAAGGTCATCTTAAACTGTGTATACTGTGGTCCTATAAATGTGCAAACTGCGTTTTTCGCCAAAAAGTTCGTTTGACGAGATTTGCTCCCGCGAAATGAAAAAGTACCATTTACATTTACCCAACTATTCTAATGGTTTAAAGAATCTTCTATTTAAATATTTTAAGTTTAATGAAATCGGTGTAAGAAAAATCTGTCATGTCAAAATATTTTAAAGCTACATTACAATATAATATTGTACTTGTTTTTATGTAGCTCTCTTACGAAGTTAATCAATCAACCCTCCATCCATTTTATACAAAAAAAAACATATAGCAACAACTTAGCGTGGGAAGAGCCGCCTTAAAAAAATAAACGCCAAAATAATAGGGGGCTGAAATATTTAGTCTTTGCTGTTTCGAAATATTTTTAGTTGTAAGATGAAGAGCTTCCTGCGAACAGGGTTTCCACCCCTTTGACTTCAGAATGAATGGCAGGAAAAAGCGGAACGACATTTTTGGTTATTTGGAGAGCACAGTAGATCTTATTTGTAGTTGTTACAAGTAAGTTAAGTAAGATAGTTTATCTTTATTTTAGTAGTTAGTATAAGTCAGTTTATTTAAGTTAAATGTTTAGTTGATAAGTGTTGTCATTTTAGAGTGGCTAAAGTTTTAAAGAAAGAAGGGGGGGGGGGGGGATATGGTAAACTATTGTGATTTGGATTGGGTTAAAAATTTTACAGAAGAGTTTAAATGAATGGATGGCAAGAAATGCAATGCTATAAGATAGTACCCTGGTCAATAAATAATAAAGTTTGTAAAACGAGAAAACACATAAATATCTATATTTGCAAGAAGCATTTAAAAGAAAACCTTAATACTTCTTTGGTTCCTCACATTCTTTGCGATATATTACTCTAGTAGATAACAATGCAATATACCCTACAAAGTCAATTCGATATCCTTCTGACATCGTAATTTTCAGTCAGGGTATTATTTGGGTAATCGAAAAGAATATACCGAATGTTTAACCTAAAAGTATGTATTATTTAGTAACTGTAGTGTTGCCGAAGATACTACACTTGGGTCCATCAAAAGGTACCTCAGGGTGAAGACCAAGTTGATCCAGCTTATATACCTGAATATTTGTTGTAATCTAAATCACTGGTACTAATACAGTCATAGAGTTAGGAGAAGAGGTAGAGGGGTCTGTGAGTTCAAATGGTTTAGCAGGGCTGTCAGGTTTTTCGAGCTACTGCCATCACATACTGAGGTATCCCAAGATGCACCGCTCTAGCCTGCTTCATTTGTGCGCTACTGCGCATATACATGGACCTCTCTATTCTCTTCCTACCTCTATGAATATGCAGTAGAAATCAGCGCCATCTAGCGCGTATGTTATTTAAGGTTGTGTGTGCGTGTGTAGCGCGCCAAAATACGAAGTCGAAAATATTTCCCCACTGTTAATACTTAATACCTTTGCGAAATTTTCTACTTTAATAATTAGATTTGATAAGCGTTTTTAATGTATATAAAACATATGATGGATTGAAATATCAAATTCTATAGAATTGTTAAAAATTAACAGTACTATCTTGTCTTTTCTATCTAAAAGACAAGAAAATGGCACCTCATCCCACATCAATACTTTCTGCAATTCATCTTTTGAATAAATAAGCACAGAGGAAGTTCTCCAGACAAATTTACACCCAACTTCCCAGCGTGAAGCGTCTCAAAAGAAATAAAGGTTTCCAATGGAAAAATCAGAATTATGGTAATTTGTGAAATTCTTCACCTGAAACGAAAAATATCACTAAACAAACTCAATTTTTAGTAAAGGGTAAGCGAAGAAAATTAAATAAAATGAACTCATTTTTTTTAAAAATTAAATTGGTGAACTGTAAATAGTTGTACTTACACTACATATTTTTTGAATACTTAAAATTTTGAATGTGTAGATAACGTTTTTTTAAAAAAAAGTACGTTTTAATTAAGGATAGATAAAAAAAAATACAATGGAGTTTTAAATGAAAACAATTAATAGAGAAAAGATGATATTTAAAAACCATATAAATTTAAACGTTAATTATTGAAACCTAATAAATATTAAAATGAACTCAAATATGATTTTATGAGCATTATGCTTAAAAATTTAATATGGGATGGCTATTTTCTACGATAAGATATTTTAAATTAAAGATGGAATTTATAATTTCTACTCAAGTCTTATGAAAGTTTTTACAATGTTTTAATAATATCTTTTAATGAGATTTTTTTAAGACAGATTACAGTTTTAAAACGATAAAAAAATGCTATATTCAAATACTATTCTTAAAAGTGTATAAATACAAATTGGCAATTTAGTACAAAGGAAGTAATAGCCATTAAGATATTACAAAAAAAATGGGACTAAAAAAGATTTTGCGGTATCTTTACCGATTACAACACTACATCCAATCTTGTCATAGGTGCTCCGATTGGTCCTCTGTTCCCATGTGACATGGATTCACCAATCAAAACTCGAGAAAGAATTTATTTTCATTTAACATTTGTGTTGGCACCCAAAACCAGAAACTTACCCATTTGTCAGTAAAAACAAAATATGACGTTGACTTTCTAAGAAAACAAGCTTCGAATCATAAAATGCCGTCTCCTTAAAACAAACACCGGCGTAAATGATTCACGAACAAAGAATTCAGATTAACAGGAATCCATGACATCAAAAGAACAAATTCCGACCTTTCCCAATCGACAGTTGTAAAAATAGACGGAAATAAAAGATAAAAATATCGTGCTTTAACGAACTTTGTCTCGAGTTTAATGTAACTGACTTTATATTTCCAGATTTGGGTACCTAGTGGAGCACGATATCGTACGATTTCTTTTCGATATCCAATCGATATCGCATTGGCATAAGAAATATGTGGAAAAGACATCGGCGATATTGGGGTTCTAGGGATTTTAACAGAGTTTGCATATATTATATAATAATATATATATATATATATATATATATAATATTATATATATATAATATATTATATATATATATATATATATATATATATATATATATATATATAATATATATATATATATATATATATATATATATATATATATATATATATATATATATTATATATATATATATATATATATATATATATATATAACGGGAAATATTAGTTTAAGTTTCATACCTTGATACGGTACTAGAATTAATTAGCAAGTTTGCTAACATCGAGTTTTGATCATTGTTGCTTAAATAAATATCTTGTAGATTTGTAATTTGTTTTAAAAAATATTTAGAATATTTTTAGAAGAAACTGCTATAAATAACATCACAATCATTATAGAACTTCTCGAATTCATTAAAAAGGTATACTACCCAACGTCAGAATATTAGAATATTCCAAATATTTGAGTTTTTCTCATCAAAAAGACACTATTTCTTACCGAATATGCAAAGTAGACGCCTCCTTGAAGTTAGCATATATTTTAAAGATATCTATCAACCATATATTGTTTACACAAAACATAAAAATAAATACAAATTTATAAAATGAAATTTTAAAAAGATCATATTATTAGAATAATGATAAAAGGCGTTCCAAAAAATTAGAATATTTGTCCATTTACGTGATTGGTCCACGTGGTGTTGAAATTTCATATAACTAGCGACGTATTAGAAGTAGTGACAGTACTGTTCCATGATTGAAAACAAAATTTCCGTTGTTGCTTAGAATGGGCCGAAAAAAAGATATCTCTATTCTTACTAAGAATATAATTTTAACGTTACGGAATGAGGGGCTGACTCAACAGAAAATAGCCAGGAAGGTGAATTGCTCTCAAGGAACTGTGAGTAAAATTCTTCAGGACTACTATAGGAACAATAAATTTAAATATACTCGCGAAAAATGTGGTGCCAAACGAATAACAACCAAGAGGCAAGAGAGATGTCTGAAAAGGATTACTGAAAAACATCGATTCAGGTCAGTGAATTTTATAAATAGGAAGTGGCGAGAATCAGGAGTTGATACCTCAGTCAGCACTACACGACGTCGAATACTTGAAATCGGCTTTCGATCACGTGTACCAAAGAAAAGCCATCCTTAGTGCCAGACAAAAAAGGGCACGTTTGTTGTGGTGCCGAAAAAGGCTGCTTTGGGGCACCCAAGATTGGGGCAAAGTACTTTTCAGTGATGAATCAGTATTTTGCGTGTCTGTCGGTCCACAAGGTCACCGTGTTTGGCGTTTTTCTCGAGAGGCTTTTCAGCAACAGTGCTTAAAACGCACAGTTAAGTTCAGCACATCAATAATGGTTTGGGGGTGTTTCAGTGCCAATGGCTTAGGAAAGCTTTGTGTATTGAAAGGCACTGTTAATTCCGAAGTGTACAAGTCCGTTCTTGACAAATATATGATCCCTGCCTCTGAAGATCTATTTGAAGGGGAATTTGTCTTCCAACAAGACAGCGCATCATGTCACACATCGAAAGCCACCTTGTCTTGGTATATAGAAGACAAAATATAGACCTAAGAAATGGTATTCAATGTTGTAAGGGAAATCCGGGAAAGGGATCCGGAAAATACATTTATGTTTATCCCGGAAATATATTTATGTATTATGTTTTTCTTAACTTAAAAACTTATGTGGTTTCCAGATTAATAAAAAAATTTAATGTTTCGAAAAAAGGTAGCAATCCTGTTTTATCTATTTCGTTCGAGATGAAGAAATATAGTACACAAGCCAAGAAACCATTTGATAAAAACGGAAATGTCTGAGTCACTGATACAATATGGCGTTAGATATGTTTGGGAAAATACGTGTGCAGTTTAAAGAATGGAATAGTCATTGATATCTGACAGATTATTAATCATTTGAAGGTTCTAGTTTTAAAAGAAAAAGTCTCCGAAGTACGACTAAGATATGGGGTCCGGTCCGTTCATTGGCGGCATTTGATAATAGTAAATTTGATTGGAGGATATCTCTCGTCACTGTTGAACCAGACACTATACCTTAGTTTTACTTTGGAGAATGTGAATTTTACAACTACAACCTTCATTTAGTTCAGACCTTGGATAAGTAAGTCCAAAATTAAATATTTCATCACTTAATGACGTTTCAATACTTATTGCAAAATATTAGAAGTTGATTAAAAACTTTGTAAATAAAAGTTTTCAATTATATTCATGCGATTTTTTTAGAATATAAATAATGATAATAACATGGAGGCTAACTTAAGTACGATGGTTGGGAAAGTTTAGGTCATGTGGTAATAGGAAATAGAAAGAAAATTAAGTTTAGATGATGTGTACACGATGTGTAGAGCGACATTAAAGAGAAAACCAACCAGTTACAAAATGCTATTTTCCGAAAACGCAACGAAAAACATTTTAAATAAAAAAAATAATCCTTTTATGTAAGTAACTTCAGAAAAATACAATTTATAAAATGACCCAAAACGACAAATATAGAAGACAAAATCTAGACCACTAGGGAACAGGTGGATAAAGAGGGCGCAGACGAGAAAAAAAAAAGATAGACATTCCATCCCGCCAAACAATCCTAGGAGAGACGGGGGTGGACGAAAGGATCGATGTTGGAAGCGGTGAATGACCGGCGGCGGCGCAGACGATCTCGCTGCGTATCGACCGTCTGCGAAAAGGTCACTCCGAAAGGGGGAGGGGGCTCATTCAAAACTGGGTTATTATCGTCTGTTGTTAATAAACGAAAGAGTTTCAAGGGGGTGGGGGAGTTGAGTTGTATGTGGGCAGGTGGCGGCAGACGATTTGATGTGATGGAATGACGAGGGAGCGATAATTTTGTGATAATTTGTTCGAAAGTTCGGGGAGTGGGTTTGAAGGGATCAGTTCGTTTGGTTTTGGGGTAATGAAATTTGAATATTTTAATTTTTGGGGTTTTGGTGAGTGATTCATTAAGAAAATGTGAAGTATGTTTTAAGGAGTGTTTAGTATGCAAGGAAGAGACAGACTTTTAGAGCATAGACTGCTGGTGAAATGTTAAAATTTAAATTAGCGTTGATGCACCGTTCCTGAGTTGTTAATTTCGATAAAGAATATTTTATAGACAGGAATTTGTCCATTACTCATGATGAAAAGTTTGCAGTTTTATTAAGTACCTATATCGTGCAATTTTAAATAAAAGTTCAGAAAATCCAATTAAAAACTCTGAATAGATAATTCATAGACTGTATAAATATGACGACAAAATCTAGGTGGCAAGCAAAAAAAGAAATAGTTTTGAGTGTTTTTTTCCTAATATTTTAGACGTTGACATAATATGAAAAGTACAATTGCAAAACTCGCATTCTACAAAGAATAACTAATATATATAGTCCGGCTCGTTCATTGGCGAATTCTCCCAATTGAACTTTCTTCAATAACTATCGTATATCTTATAGTTATACTTTGGAGAAAGTGGGTTTTGCAACTGCACAATTTATATGGCAATACGTTTATGACGGGTCGTATTTGACGTCATATATTCTCTTCGATGTCAATGTGTCGCTTTTACATCTTAATACAAGATCATTATTCTGGTGATCAATATATTAGCCTATAGATGGAACTAAATTGGCTTTAAATTGTCTCGGGTGGTGAAGAAAGCGTTCGACAACTGGCTAAAACTATTAGTCATCGTGACTCTTCCGTACGCATTACCACAAGTTGATTTTTCGAAATAGCCGATACTCCCCGAACACGACGTAAAGCGTGACGTCACCGAGAACTTCCGTAGCCTTATAAGTTGTGTCTGCCGTGACCAAAAAAATATTCATAAAACACCCGCTAAACAAAAGCAACCGCAGATATCACGTCACTGAATCGGAATCTCAAAATAAACAAACAAAACCACAAACCTTCTTTTCAAGGCGAAGTAGCAATTTCACGGTCAACGTCAAAAACAGAACCAGGAAGTGAAACAATATTCAACCCGGAAAACTGCCATATCGAAACTGTTTATTATTTAAAGAAAAGCCAGACTCATTCAAAAAGTTTAGCATATCTATTTTGACCATTTAAAACCAGGGGTGTCCAAACTACGGCTTGCGGGCCCGATTCCGGACCGCAAACGGTTACAGTCCTCCATCCAAAACATGGATTAGTTGTTAAAATCTCATTTTGAGATTGAACTTCAATCGTCACCAGAGATTTTCTGTATTAGCTCCAAGTTGATGACATTAAAACACAAGAATTTTTGGCTTCCTAACGCTTTGTCCAGGAATGGATCACTCCGATAGTATTTCATAATAATAAAGTAACACTCTTTTTAAAAAAAAAAATATATGCTGGGTTCACCACGATAATGGTTCCTAGTACCTGCAATTAGGCTGCTTGTTTGACAAACAAAAACCTAAGAAATGGTGCAACCGAAATATAGTGAAACATTTCACCACACAGCCGCTGCAGCTACTATAGGGACCATTTTTTTTAATGAAACCAAGCGCCAAATTTATAACAGTGTAGCCTTTTCATAGAATTTTAATAAAAAATTTACAACAATTGTTAAATACCTATATGTGGAGAATTCAAGGTAAAGAATTTTTTTAATTGTCATAATTGACCTTATCAACAAACCTTTTGAGTAAAAAGTTTGGACACCCTCAATTCAATCAACCACAACTATTTTAAACAAGTGGCCATTGCAACGCCTTTTTTACCATGCGAATAAAATAATAATCAAGTTTAAATCTAGATCCATATCACGGGGTCTATCTAGTTTCATTGTGTTAGAAATAGTTAAAAGACGGACATGCCGTCTTTTAAAAGGTTTTATGATGGAGTTACAAATGAAAAGAAGATACTGTTACTTTAATATCTTTTGTGACATAAACAGAATCTGATCTGTACTTCGGTTCATTGTGCTTCGTAAAAAGCCATATTACCAACTAAAATGTGTAAAATATATTTTTTTTCCTAGCAACACACATAAGAAATATGTTATAAATTCAGTAATGTTTTTTTCTGGTAATTAAATCCTTATGAATTTTTTTAAAATCATCTCATAAATGCAATAAAAAACATGTTACGGAAAATTATAATGTACACGTTTAAAAAGAAAAATTTAAATTGCCATAAACTGAAAACAAAGATAAATTTATCCCCATCTCTTAGCGAAACCTAAATATATAGTATTTGCAAATCTTTTATTTTGTCAAAATTTAAATGCTTAATTTCGTCAATTGTTATCTAACCAAGCAACCGAATACTAACAGACGAAAATTTTCACAAAATAAACCAGAAAAACACAAGTGACGTTTAAATTGCCATAAACAGGAAACAAGCATACAGATACCGCATTCTCTTAAAGAAAACCTGAAAATCTTAAGTATTTGCAACTCTTTAGTTTTAAAATTCAAATGTTTATATTTTTAAACAAATTAAAATGAAAATGTTTATATTTAGAAGTGAATTGTATTTCACCAAACAACCGAACACTAACAGACGAATATTTTCACAAAAAAAATATAACAAGAATACAAAAAAGGGGAACAACCGTGTTTTAAAAAGAAGTGTAGATACTATCAGCGAAGAGCGATTGTTAAACAGAGAATAGGAAGCCAATTTATCTTTTTTAATTAAAATAAACCATGATTGTAGACAGCAATTTGAATTCAGCTCAAAAGAAGTTTAAAGTTCAGAGAAGGAACGTTGATAAGTTTATTTTCTTAATCCTAAATAATAGCAGGGAATTTTATATCTTGGAATAAGTACTGTTGTTCAAAGAAAAAAAGGGAAGATTTTGGTTTATTTTAACTTGCTTTAATTTGCTAAACATAATGCCTAATTTGAGAGCAAGGTTAAATTTCAAAAGGTTTTTCAAGAGAAAAAATTGCATTCTTTGAAATGCGTTTCGTATTATTATGTTGTAGGTGAAGCAATTAAAGTCATTTAGGATTGATCGCAATACACTAAAAAATTAATACATTTAAATTTAAAAAAACATGGAAATTATAAGTGCTGCGTTGTAATTTCTTTTCTTAGTTTAACCAAACAAATCACTTTTTAAAAAAAAATAGAGTGCTTAAAGAAAGCTTTATTGTTGTAAATGGTTATTTAAAAATAATCTGGTTTAAATTATTTAATTAAAATAACAGTTGGATATAAATGTATGCAATTTGAAAAAAACTTCGTACGACTTACCGCGAAATACAATAACGCAGAAATATATCCCAAGGTAAACCACATAAGACACAGGTGCATATTCAAGAAAAATGTAAACTCACCTAAAAAAAATAAAAAGACAATTAAAATATAATTAAATTAAGTTAAACATAAATTTTATTCAACTACAGTAAAAAATATTAACGAAATAAATAAAATACATAAGAACATTTAAAAATGCATTATATTGCAGAGTTGGTTTCAAATGAAACTTTTTACTATGACTAATTTAAGGTATTTTTGACGACATTTTTAAATTATATTTTCGGGAAACCTATATTATTACTTTTTGGATAGTTTATTTTTTTATTTCACAACAATTGATTAATGATATTAAAAAATAGTTGACCATACAAAGAATAAATATAAATTTTTAAACATTAAATTCAGCGAGTAATCACATTTGAACCAGCTTCAACACAAAGTAACTTTTTTAGATAACTTATCGGAAATTGTAAATATTTTTTTTCAAAGTCATTTTCTATTTGATATTATGGTCAATAACAAATATTATATATTTTCCAATACGATTTACACTAATGTTTACACACGCAACGATTTTCCCATAGTTTTAAAGAAGATTTCCTATTGTGAATTTCCTTCTAGTTGAATGCAGTTTGATTTCTTTCTAGTAGAGTATTTTATAAACTGTTAGTGGATCATAACAAAATAAGAAATAAATAACTTATTTTATAAATAAACAAAGATATTACTGAAAACAAGTTTATGTACAATAATCTTACTGATTTAGAAGTTTTTACTATTAAGACTTTTCCATAACTTTTCATTGTTTAATTTGGAGAAAATTTTAAAAGATAGAACTTCTTGATTGATATTTTCGGTTTAAGTACATCAAAGTTTATAAAGGTAAAGTGAATTCCTCTTAAAAATTTTACTTAAGTTATCATGAGAAAACTCGTGATGCCCTGACGGTACTTATACGTAAGTACCACTTAAAAGGCCGTTGTTTTACTTTAAATTAGTCGGGTGACGGAAAATATATGGTAGTGGGACTTTTATAATGCAGTATGCGGTTTAAACACATTAAAGACTTAAAAGGGAAAACATTCATTCAACAAAATCTCATCAATATAGTCAATGTAATTTAGTAATTATAAGTAGAAAAGAGGGGAAAAAAAGTTGCATTCGGGACAATGTGCAATTTATTTCCTAACTGTTTTTACCCATTTATATACAAATTAATTACAATAGCTAAAACTAAAATATTCTAAGACAAATAATTAAAATTAAAACTTATTTCGGTGCATAAAAGGTTAAAAGCGATCTAAAAATCCAGCTTCAAATTTATCACTTCGAACTTCCGCGCATGCGTGTATAAGCAGTTTAGACCACGCAGCGGCTTGGAAATTACAGGAAAAACCGTCACGTGTGTGCCACCAACCCAAATTATATTCCTCCAAAACAGATATCACCAAACCAAATCAAAAACCATTAGCACCCATAACAAAAATTAAAACCCCACCCTCTCACCCCCACACACAAAAAAATAACAGCTGCTCCTAATAACCCTCAGCAGACGATAATGTCAAAAAAATCTATTTTTATTATTATGATCGTCTGCGTTGGGAGGTGTGCGTGCCCTATTCGGTTGTAGGCGGGTCCGGGAGTGTCCGGCCGACATTCGGTCGCCCGGACTGGGCCTGATGATAGTGGGGACGGGGGACGGACATGTATAAAGGTACCCCGGTGGGTGGATAAGGTGTTGGGGCACTGGTTACTGAACTTATAAAGCAGGTGTCGGCTCGTCACTTGACTGTGGTTCTAAATTACGACGCCCGTATCCAATAGCCCTCGTGTAGCTCTAGTGCGACGATATTTCAAACTAACCTAACTTGAACTTAGAAAGCCACGGAAGTTTTCAGGGATGTCACTCTTTCCATTCTGTTCGGAGTGTTGAAATATCAACTTGTAGTACGGAAGAGTGGCTCCAGTAAGCACAGAATTAATTATGATTGTATACGATAAAGTGAATCAAGAATAACACGCATCATTAAAAATAGATATTAGATTAAAAATCATAATTTTATTAAAATAGGTAGAAGTTGAAATAAATTGTAAATTAGTCAACTTGTATTTTCTTTAAGGAATTAATATCTAAACAAGTCATTTTAACATATTAAAATACATTGCAGTTTCCGTGTTTATAGATTTTTCAATAAACTGCAATAGTTAACAAAATCATAAAAATATTATACATATATTTAAATCAATTTCATACAAAATTAGGTATAAAAACAGATAAATAAGGTTTCAGATTTATTTTGAAATGTAGTTTGCAATCCAAAATCTATAATCAAATTTCTTAACAAAACACAAATCCTTTAAAAACAAAAATAAAGATGAAATGCGTCCCTGAACTCAATCGTTTAACTTTACAAAGTACAAAAAGTACTATTTTGTAACAAAATTATCGCCAGCAACTATTTTTTTTTCATTCGGTTTCTGTAAAACGGTTTTCTCCTTGCTAGTATACACTTTGCAGAGAAAAAAAACAGTCATCGGAACTTTCAGAGAAGAAATGTAAGACACCTTTACCCTACTATTTCTATCCTATATTATTTAATAAATTAAATAACTTGGCTTCTTAAGTGATTCCAAAAAGTAATAAAGTTACAATTTTACTTTTTAATTTGTGAAAAAAAATATATATTCTTGTTTTAGCCAATTTTTGGATATTTTACCCAACCATCGAGATTTCTTTAAAGAAATTATGGTGTTATTTATTTACGAAATAGATTTAAAACACAATCCCTAAAGTCACGCAAAAACATAAAAAATTATCCTTTTAATCTCGTGTCTTTTAGCAAGTTATGAGTAATCTCTTTTAAGTCTCAAATTTAAGCATACAAAATTATTGTATATATACAGCGCTCAAAACAATTAGAAGAGCGCATGGTTTACCCTTTCACCCCCATGATTCCATTTGGAATCATCAGCTTGTGATTTTTTTTCTCACTAAGTTAAGCTCGCACTTATTTATCGTTACATGGAAGAATCACGTCTTTTGAAGAATTAAATAATGTTTTAGTTAAATGAAAATATGAGAATCATGGTAAAATAAAACTCACTCTGAAACAATTTTATTAAATAAATTCTTCATGCTTACATTTTTAGATGTTTATAAATTGGTTCTAACAATTTTTTAAAAATATATTTTTGAAAAAATTATTGTTATAATTTATTCAAAAGTTATGATTTCATTTTTCCCCTTTATATTTTAGTTCAAAAATTCAGATTTTTTCCCCCTTGTTTTTTACCATTTCATTCTAGATTCATAATGAATCTATTTCACAAATTTTACATTATTAGAATAAAAAATAAAAAGTTGGAGCTGAAAGAGTTAACAAAACTAAGCAAAATGCTCCCCCAATTGTTTTGAGCAGTGTATTTTCTTTTGATGATTAAACTACAGACACAATTCAAGATCGACAAATAAAAAAAATATATATAAAGAAGAAGCGGTAGGAGACGAAAAAAAAGAAAGCTTTTTTTTTCGAAACAGTCACGGTTAGCAGTTAATGTCGAGGACTCGACCGGTTTAGGCAAATGACCGCTGTAACATTAGCCAGTAGACGGCTCTAACGGTTGAATAACTTCTACCCATTAATTTCTTTTATCATAAAAAAAGAATAAAATATATGTCGAAGTTATATTTGCATGCGTATTAAAAAGTAAAATTTAAAATTTAAATACAAAGATTTGAACTTTAAATCAAAGTATTTTTATGAAATTAAAGACTACTTTATGTGGGAAAGAATTAAATGTCAAATCTACGTTCTAATTTAAAACGGCATATAGAAGCAAAATTATTTACTAACATTAACTAATAAGTAACATAACATACATAGCATATTAACATAAAAAATATTTTAAAAAAAACCCTTTAAACTAAAAACATTTAGTCATAAAATTGTAAAAGTTAAAAATGTACAAAACTATAAAAAAAAAATACCTAAATTTTTATATATTTAAAGATATCAAAATTGAACAACAAACTGCGAAATAAACTTGTCAACAAACTAAAAAATATATTATTTTTTACTTTGCTAATATTTTTCCTTTAAAAAATAGGTCTATACGCTATTTTTGGCGTTCCAGTTTTTGAAAAAAAAAAACTTTTCACTCAGACTAAGCAGTTTTAACAGCTGCAAAACTACTTCTGTCCTCCACTTAAATAGCATTTTATCAAGATCAATTACCTTTACACGTGTCGTTGAAAATCCTAGTCATCCTAACTTCTCAATCAAGAATGTCACAAAATTGCAGCTATGACAACAACGGAAAGTCATGCTGGCGCGGTTAAGTATAAACTGGAGTATGGCAAGCTCCCTCTTAACCGGACTCCGTTTGATCGGATCTCCGCTTTAACCGGCCGATTTTTTTGTATCCTTAAAATGTAAAAATTAAATAAAAATGACTCGTTTCGTTATCGAAATGATGCTTGTTTAACACAAATGGCGAATCTATGTGGTAAATTTCCGATTCTATAGGCTTCAACAAAAAAAAAGAAGTTTTTAATGGCATGTAAAACTTATAATGCTTGAAAACAATAAATAAAATTGTGTATTACTTTTTTTAATTGTGTATTTATTTATAAGAAAAATAACACCAATGTATAAATATGCAATCAAATATACATCCAAAGCTTCATTTATTTCACTTCTCTGACTTAACCGGATTTCGCTTAACCAGCTCGACCTCGGTTTTATTTAAGCCGGTTAAAAGGGTATCTTTATTTTATTGTTTGTTTAGCTGATCCTTTACAAAGAATACAAAAAAACATAAAATTTAGTAAATAGCTTTAATTATTTTAAAATTTGCTTTGCTTATAAACCAAATCACCATAAGAAGAAATACAATTACATCAAATATAAGGGAATAACAAAGCTAATGCTATAAAAAAAAACAATCAACTGTTTAATCGCTCATGTGAAACCCCAAAACTAATTTGGAGAAGTAAATAACAATCAGACGAAGCAAAACACGTCCACCTTCATATAAACATCGAACTTAACCATTGCCTACAACAGAAAAGCATCTAAAAAATGAGTGATTTTCATCAAACCATCCAATTTTGTTCATTAAGAGAAATTCTAAGCTTGGTACACAAGTGAATTAAGTCTTTGAATTCGAATAGCGTTGAAAATACTGTCACAGAATCGAATTAACATAATTTTAATAGAATATATATTAATTTTATTAAATTTCATTCCTCAATTTTATACTATCAAACACCAATATAAAAGTTCTTTTTCTTTATTTAAAGCTATTCATTGAGCAGCAATTTTTATTATTTTTTAATGAATCCCAAACGAATAAATCCAATTAATAAATCCCAAATTTCGAATAAGAATAAAACTACTTTGAACAATAAACACGTCCTCATTTAATATTTCACCTAAAACGAACTTGCTTCACTATTACACAATACATCTTAAATAGTCACCTACTATGACGCTTAATTCGATTTATATTACTAATTCAGACGAAAACGTGGCGTGGTCCTTTACTGCATAACATTACGGGGGTAGAAAAGGCGCCACTGCGTCTCGTCAGCAGCAGAAATGGGTGATTCAATTGCTTGGTCGCCGTATCGTCTGCGCTTTGGTCCTTTCATTTATTTCTCGTCGGCAGTTTCTGTATTCCACTTAGCTTTAGTTTTGACTGGGAGAAAGTTTATGGTTAGTTTGAAAAAGGGGAAAATGGTTAGACCGTTTAACTAACAGTAGGAGGCGGGGTATTTTTTGGCATTTTGTGTGTGTTTTGTTTGTTACTATGGGGTAGAAGAGATACAGTTAACAATGAATAGTAATATTGTATATTTTTTTCTTCTTTACTTTGGCTACTTTGTATTTGAGAGCATTTAAAAATAAACCTTTTTTTGTAAACAAATTAATTATTTCATACTTTGTCAGTTCACTTTTTTTTCTCTTCTGCGATTTCATTGTTTCAGTTTCACTCTCAATGCGCCTGTTTTCAGTCTGCTGTATTCTATTTTGGAGTTCTTTAAGTGCAACTTGTTTTTATTCCTGCTATTTATAAAACTTTATCGCTTTTAATTCGATTACAGTTCAAGTATGCAAAGCATTAGCAAAACGTCAATGTTGTTGGAAAACTTCGTTTTAAATGATGTTTTATCTTATGCGTAGAAATTAAGCGAAATTGTGGAACAACTATTTAACGCGATTCACGAAAAGAGAAAAGCTTTAGTTGTTCAACTGAAAGAAAAGTTTGTACACAGTAATCGTTTCAGTAAAGTAAGAAAATATTGTATTGTTCAAAACAAATGTAATTTTAGATCGATCAAGAATGAAAACAATACCGCTGGAACTGTTGCTTCTCACGACGTGAAGCATGCCCGTTTTCTACCGTGTTTTTGTCATTTCACTGGAATTGATAATGAAAAAATAGAAACATAAATATTCTTTAAAATATAGATTTTCAAAGTAAAATGAAAACTAAACAAACAATCCGACACGACACAGTTACAGTTACCAATGACGCCATTAGAAATTCCAACCACACTGCAATTAAACCGTCCCGGGTTTTGCAGTAGGAAGCACATTGTGCGAAAAAAAATACATCGAGTTGAGCATCACGTGCCGGATCCAAGTGGCATTTCCTGGGTGCATATAAACACAGGAAATTCTGCACAGTAGTTGTTGGTGCCGGAAACTATGTTATGAGGATTTGTTGTGGTGCACGGAATCAGGTGGTATATATGTTGCATGTCAATACCCTACAATCAAAAACTATTTTTACACGCAGTTAAATTGGCTTTACATTGTGTTTGCCTTAGTCAGATTACAACAAAGTCTTACCCAGAAATCGTTCCCAGAGTAGTTGAATTATCTTCGCACTAGAGTGATACGCTGGCGACTGGCGTCATAATTTAGAATCACAGTCAAGTGACGAACGGACACCGGAGTAGGCACCCATCGCAACTTTTAAGGTCGACATCGTAAGTGGCGTCGGGACTATGGTCATGGAGCACATTTAACGTACACTTCTTCTGCATCTAGATATTATTCGTCGGACTGCACAGACCGTTTATAGATTGGCAGTTATTTTGGCAATGCCCAGGACCGAACCTTTACCCGGGAAATTTTATAGGTATTTTGGGATTATCTGGTCGAGCTACCAACGCTCTCCAAATCCACTGGCGCTATTTTTTTTCAAATTAAACATTGAAATTTCAGAAGTAAACATTGTTCACGTACAATAAATTTAACAAATCATAATAATAAATAATATTAACCAAAGATTTCTTGCCATGCGATTTTTTGGGGGAATGGAGAAAATGGTCAATTGGATAAACCCAAAGTACCCGTTTTTCTTCTTGAATCACCAGTAAAGAAAAAAAAGTATGATGAACCATTATCCAATGTAAACGACCATTTTTTCTTACATGTAGTTATGCACATAAAGTAACCTAAAGTAAACGAGGACCCTAACACTAGCTCCCCAAATCGATAAAATCGCTCATCTCCATAAAAC
This sequence comes from Oedothorax gibbosus, assembly GCA_019343175.1. Lineage (NCBI taxonomy): Eukaryota > Metazoa > Arthropoda > Arachnida > Araneae > Linyphiidae > Oedothorax > Oedothorax gibbosus. Next base: position 130,165 of record JAFNEN010000466.1, read on the forward strand.
CCCACACCTGACGCAATATAACATACCTGCATAAAACTAACACAGGTGTAACAGCGAAAGTTCGACACGACATCCCCCCCCCCCCATACAAAGGGACATAATTCCGACTTTTTTTTATTCCCTGATCAAAAACACGTCGGGAAAGTGACGTCACGATCCTGAGGTCGACAATCCCTTTGGTTCAATCATTGATGGAAAGGATGCCAAGTTTGAGTTCAAAAGGCGCCAAATTTTGAAAATATGTCGCTAAGCCAAGCGTGTTAATGTCAATGCGGTTTTGAGTATCATTTTGAGAACTTTTTCGGGTTCCTGCTGCCATTTAATTTAATAAAATTTTTAATTTTAAAAATATCGGTAAAAATCGCCAAATTATTTTTTATTGCTAATACTTTAAAACCAAATGAGAAAAACTTAACCATCATAACACGTACTGTCCTCCGTCGAGTAAAATCTCATTTATTCGTTTTTCCTCAAGAAAAAATCCCTCATTAAAAAACCAATCTTTAAACAATACTAACCCATGCACCATACTAAATCTAATAAAAATATTAAAAACAGAGTCACACGAAATCGCCAACAACGCTTGTTGTCGCCAAAACACCACTGATCCGTATCCAAGATCACAGAAATAAAAATTAGCAAACCTACGCCGACCTTCAAAAAACAGCGGCATGGAAAAAAGGAGTGTTTATTTAATAAAAAAAAGAGTCAGTGAATAAAGTGCTCGATATCTTGCTGCTAGGGTTTGAAAAAGATATAACTTACAATTTTAGGGTTTTACCTTGACTAAGTTAAAACTAAATATGTTCTTTTAATAAGATAAACTTTTAATATTTGTAGGAATAACTATGAATTGCAGAGCTTACAAAAATTAATGAAATTGAAATTTAAAACCGAGAATGAGATGAATGGATAAACAACAGAGCAAGAGAACGATGTCGTAAGAATAAATGACCGACATTGGCCATCGTTTAAACCAGACAATACAAACCATTGGTGTTATTTTTTTTGTTCTTGCTCCACTATTCCCATACTCTATTGCTCCATTGATTTCACCAAGCTATATTCCACCTCCTTTCGAGTTTTCAGAGAAAAAAATGTTTACATTTTTTGGTATTTTTCCATTTTGCAGGCGCAAACTCGCCAATAAAAAAATCCAAGGGATTCTTTCTCTATTAGAGGTAAATCCCAAATAAGTCTCATCCATTATTCTAAAATGACAGAACTGATAAAAAAAATGGTTAAAGAAGATACCGTTGATTACCGAAATTGATAACGTTATTGTATGTGCATCGAATTAGCGAGATTTGGCCCGGCAAAACGAAAAAGTACTCACTTTTCTCAAAAGTAATTTATTTTGTTTACATATTAAATCAGAATAGTTATAATTATACAAGAAATTATCAACTTTTTGTAGGTCCCTAGATGTTCATAGCAGTTATTGGGGTGGGGTGGGGGATATGGCTATTCGCTCTTTTCAAAAACCCAAAATACTAAAAGATTGTTTTAAAAATAACCTTTAACAAACAAAAACATAACACTTTTAAAAACCAATATTGTTTCAAACAAAACTTTTCCTTATAGTTATTTTGCTGAGAGATTATTATCTATTATTACATAAACAAAAATTTAATTGTATAGTTTAATCAAGTAAATATATATTTATCGCAAAGTGAGACAAATTAAAGATTCTGAAGAAAATTATAAATCATGACATGCAAAATTTTCTTAGCTTATTACAATAATGTCTTCTAATCTATTTAATAATCAAACATGGGTTTACCTATTTAGGTATCGCTTATGAACATCTTTTGAATGATAAATTCAATTCCGAATTTGATTATTTCCTCCAAAAATTTGGTAATCAATTAAGGATTTTATACCGGCATTATTTGTGGCGCAACCGATTTTTTTAAATAAGAAAACAAAGGTAAACTTAAGATTCTTTTTCGGTTTAAAACAAGTATACGAAACCTATATTCATTGTTTTTTGCAATATAAAATATTGTCAATATTATAACAATATCAATATGGATTTTCTAAAAAATAACATTTTGGCATTTTCGATGGAAAAAGGTTGCCGACCACTGATCTAGTTGCATAACTCACATTTTCCTAGTTTAACTAAGATATGGGGTCCGGCCCCTACATTGACGATTTCGTCCAATTGAATTCACCATTATCAAAAGTCGCCAATAAACGGACCGGACCCTATAGTTATACTTTGTACAATGCGAGTTTCACCAAATAGACCCTTCATATAAATAATTATAAAAAAAAAACTATAGTTACAACGCTATCAGACCACCATTCGATCTGCAATGTTGAACTTCAATGGCCTTTTTATGTGGGTGTTGATATTGATAAGGGACCGTGTGTGAAAAGGGGCTTTTTAGGCTGGAAAGGGGGTGTTGATATGTAAGGGGTCGTGGGAATAGAGGGTTCGGATAATTAAAAACTTTCTTTATCGGGATTTTTTTTTTTTATCATGGTGATTGAGAAGCTCTGAAAACGGTGTTTCAGATAAGGCGGTTCGTTTAAGGAATGTTATGAACGTTTAAGGAATGAACAACTACACTTCTTTTTGTAGGAAAGTTCCATGACTGTGCTCATCAGTGGGGATGCATTATACGTAAGACGCGGGAGGAAGGTTAATATATTAGTTGTCAAAATTCATTTAATCAATAACTAAACAATTAGCTTGTTTCAGGTGCCGTAATTTCTTCGAGTTTTCATTTCTGCATTTCCTTCCATCAATGCTGCGATTGGTGCTTGTTCCCCAAGTGACAATGATTCACCCAATCGAGGTTCGAGGAAGAACTCATTTTAATTTATCATTTTTGTTGCCTTATCAAGACCTGAACCATGCCCATCAATAACATAAAAATTATTTTTATTACTGTTCAACCATTTAACCCTATTCAATGAAGAAATCATCTAGTGCTATGAGAGCAAAATATCTAGTACAACTTGTGACGAAATTCTACTAATTGTGACTATTCAAAATATAAATTTAGATTTCCAAATTATTGCTAGCAACTGTAATAACAGCTGGCACATGAAAAATATCAGTATAAATCGAATATTTCAGCTTCAAAGTTTGCCTTTGTAAAGCGGTTTATTAGTTTAATGTGGTAATAATAATGAGCAGATGGTTAGAGAAATTTATTTCGTCACTTTGGAGCGGCACGTTCACAATAACTTTCAAGGCCATAGCGTGCTGGAAAGAATAGAATATTCGGCAGCTGAAAACCAGGAACAAAACGAAAAAATTTTCCTCTTTGTTCTACAGAAGCCATTGTTTTGGCTGCTCAGATTTTAAAATCAAAAAGTGTCACATGTCACGGTTTTACTTGAAGTGATTGTTAGTCGAATTTTCATAAAAGACACCAGTTTTGGTCTAAAAGTAACATCCCCAATCGTTTTTTATTTCTAAACTATGAATTCTTATAAAATCTTTTTGAAATAACATTTTAAGTTAAGAAATTATAAAGTTTAACAATAAACTTTAAGAACGTCGAATGCAAAGTTTGAAAGAGTTAAATTACTTTTGAGTTAGGTTAGGCTGAAAGGGAGTAAAATTTAATAAACAAAACTTCAATCTTAAATTTCCGAATACATTCAAATATGAACTTTTAATTTAAATGATTCTAATAAATTTAGGATAAATAAATGATTTGTATAAAAAACGCGCAGCCTTATTATTTTGAGTTTTTAATCATCAATTCAAAAAACAAATTGAATACGACATTTATTTTTACAAAATATATTCTATATGATATCTGAAACATGCCATAAAAACAAGCTATTTGTATTACATTGGATAAAATACGGATTTTTGTTTGAAAAACACACATTTTTAAGAGCCATCCATTGTGAATATTCCAAAGATCATCGGATGGAATTTTCCCGCCAACATTGTAACACAATGTGTGTAGTTGCAATTCAAAAACTAATTCAGCAGTAGTTGTAGCGAGGGAAAGTTCTTCCTTCCATGAAATTCTTGGCACGATGCCAGAGAAGGCCGTTGCCTAGACAACCGTCTTTCACGATCTTATACTGAGTTATTTTGGAAATCTTTACGAATAGTATTTTCTTGAATCGAGAGACTTAGACTGAAATCCTACTATAAGATCCAAAATGATTCCGATATTTGGTGCAGTAAAAAGCATTGAAAAAAAAAGCATCTATTTGAAATTAGTATTGTTTATGCAATAAAAAAAAGGAATGGTAGTTAATGATTTATGAAGCATATAAAAGCACATAAATTACATATTTTTAATCTATGTATACTTCAAACAGATTCTCATCATAACTGATAAATTGTTATGAAAACATATTAAGTAAAAAAAAAGCATTTTACTATATTATCCTCTGATGTGTCAAATAATTTGCAAGTAAAGTTTTCCAGTTTTAATAGATTCTTACCAATCTCTCAATTTTTCTTGAATCTTGCGTGGAAAAGTGTCTAGGTAAACCCTACTAAAGACGCTATTACACATAATATAGTATTTTTTTTTCTCCTAAACATAGAAAAATTAGAACCATTACAAGCATAAATACGCTTCTCTGTGGGAAACCCCAGCAAATAAATTTTTAGACTCCCGAATGACATTTATTCACTCTAAAATCGTCAGTTCGACAGCCAAATAATGAGGCCCGATTTTTATTTCGCCTAAGATGTCGTATTTCGTCGTTTCGAAACTCTGACGCCGATTCGACGGACATTTTACAACCAAATATAGCTATTTTACAACCATTTTACGACGTCTTCAATTACTATAGTGGGATTCACATTTTCAAGAAAAGAGGGATAAGGCAGGGAAAGAAATTTTTTTAAATCGAACTCCGCACGTGATTCGCCATTTTCAACTACTACTATTTTTGCTTTGTTCGTTTTTTTTTTCATTCTTATTTTGTTGTTGTTGGAGGCAGGTTATGACCCGGTTACGCGCCTGCGGTTTCGCACAATGAGGGATCATATTTGGTGTTTGTTGTGGACCGTGAGTACAACTTATCGCTTTACACTACGGGCAAGAAGGGACCGAACGACTTTGAAAATTACGTGAAACAATTGTTACAAATCTCGTAATTTATGTAAGTATTGCAAACAACCCCAAACTCAATGGCATATATTGTAAATAAGTTCATTATTTGTATTTAATATAAATTAACTTATGATGTGTATTGTAATGCAATTTGCGAGTTTTATTGTGTGTCAAAAATAATATAAATCCACTCGGCACGAGTTAGACAATAAATATGAAAGATTATTTAGGATGATTTACAAAATAAGAAGTTTACGTTAGAATACTTTTATAGAACTGTGTGTATTTCTGAGCAATTTTAAATTAGTAATAACAATTAGAAGTAATAACAAAACGTACGTTTAAAAAAAACCCGATCATTTATAATATATATAGTTAATTTTTATGATTTCTTATTATAGAACTTGAACTAAAGAAATGGCAATCAAGATTTCATAAAATATACTAAATGTACTTCTACAAGTAGTAAAATTAGAAATTAGCATATAACAGCATAAAACAGATAGCATATAAACAGATCAGCAGCATGATTCATTAATGAATAAGGGAAAAGATAGAAATCGAAAATTTGGCAATGTATATTATCCCAAACATGAAGCGTATAAAAAAATACATAAATAAAACATATACACAAACTCGGTGACTTTTGAGTGAAAAAAATATATATTCCAGAATCACAATTTCTGTTGGGAAATGCTCAAAAGTTTGCTAGTGCGAGACCTTAACATCATTAGAATTTTTTTGTTCTTTTGAAAAAGTTTGGCTACCAAACGATCCGTGAAATATTGCGCGGGAAAGGATAGCAACGCAGAATTCTTTCTAAAAAAATGGTGCATGGGGAGCAAATCACGTGATCTACACCACACGCCGTAAGTTCTATTTCTAAATCCACGTGAGGTTGACAAATTAAAAATGATTTATAATGTTATACGTCATTTTTTTTTAAAAAGAATTTTACTATAGAGTGTTTTTTCATTTCTAAATAGTATTAAAGTTCATAAATTAGAATAAAATTAGACACTAATGGTTTTTTCTTTCAGTATTTATAATCGAAAGAAGTAAAACGCTATAACACACCGGGGACAGGAACCTCATTTTATGACATATCATTAAAATGGTTCGTTTAAATTGTAAAAGTGCCAATTAAGTAAATGATTAACGGCTAGTACAATGTTTTTTTTTTATAATGGGCATGTTTCAGGTGTTAAGTAGCAACAGAAATGTCAAATAATGAGAAATAAAAAAATTATTTCTCGACCTTGTTGGTGAATCAATGTCACGAGAGAACAGAGCACCAATCGAAGGATATACAGGAATAAAAGCCGGTAGGATTACGTCACATGAAACAAGCCGACGTTTTAATTTAACTTAAACTGCTTACATGCGAGCAAAAGCCAAATCTTAAGACAACTGTTTAGAAATGAATAGCACACAGGAAAACAGATTGCCAATGATCCCTCGATAACTACTTGTATTATATATTTCGTTATTTATTTACACGACTCTAGAATACGCTTATTTTATTAGAAGAAAGTCACATTAAATCAACAGCAATCATACACCAACTCTTTCTCACCAAAATAACCAACGGACATCAGAAGGCGTAAGTAAGAGGTTTCGTATCCATTCTTAGCAATGAACGACGTTATTATCACATGGTTGCGTAGGCTAACCAGCTCTTCCGATCCTTTACGAAAAAAGATCTCCTAACCTGGATTCGAACCCACGCGCGTCCGGTCGACATAATAAGCCCGCCTGAAAGATATTTCTAAACTCCGACAGAAATGCCTTGGTGACACCGAGGACCGGAAAGCGTGGACGGACAATGATCCAATTTGAGTTTGGATATCTACTAAAGGAAAGTGAAGTCTTTGTACGCTTTCCTAAATTTATAAATAGGTGGTGTGTTGTGGAAAAATAATAAGATCAACTGTGATTTAGATGAGCAGCGCCAAACGTACTTTAAAACTAAATAAAAATATATTTCAAAACTATTAACTCATTTTAAAATACCAAAGTCTTGTAAAAAGGCTCATAAACTGTAACTGAGTTAAGTTGAATTATCATCGTACTAGATGTTACACGGCACGAAGTGGAAACGGGCGTCATAATTTAAAACCACAGTCAACAAACTGTATCTGATGGAATGCAGTACACTATACACTGTTAAAAAAATGTGTTTGGTTTCACTATATTTTCGGTATTCGGTTGAACCATTTTTTAAAGTTTGGTTCCATTACCATTTACAGGGTAGTTGCCATTTTTCAGGATAAACAAACCTGAGAAATGGTTCAACGGAATACGAAAATATGATGAAATATATCGCCACATAGCTCTTGCAAATAAAACCATATTTTTGGTGAATAAAACGGCCAATTTTCAGCAGTGTAAAGAGGAATAATGTTTCTACATGCAATAAGTTATTACCGAGACGGTACTTTCAGCTATAAATTCTTGCGATATAATTAATATGCATGTTACTTTGAGTGCTTGAGTTTAATGATGTTATATGCATTATCTACTGCAAAATTTTTAAAGATAGTTTTTAAAGACACATTCGTCTGACCTTTTTTTTTTAACCCCATTTTTGCCTTAACGAATCTATGATTTAAGAATCATTTCAAAATTCAATCACACCGATTAAATAAAAAAAGAAAACAAATAACCACTTTTCTCGTTTAGTTTTAGCCAACGTCTCTCTTAACCGGTCTATTTCTGTACGGTAGTAATCAAAGATTGACTTCTAATAATAATTCTAGGTTTGTATCTAGGCAACGCTATCATTATCTCTCTTGAGGAAGTCTTTCGATCGCTCTATACTGACGCCCCCGCCCCGGTATGTATGAAACCACATTCATGACATTACAACTTGCAAGACAAGGCAGTCTTATTGGCTTGCAAAGATATCCAAGAACCATATCCGATTTTCATTCCAAAATTGACCCATTATGGTGCTGGGGCCAGGAGCTTATTCCCGAATCTATTTCTGAGTTCCAACTGATAACTCCGGGATACATCTCTATTTCCCAAGGGTCTAACGTCATATGCACGGAACGAAATTGATCGGAAAGGCATCGGAAATATACATCGGACAATCCGTTTTCGCCCGGAAACGGGAGTAAGTTCCATCAAAACCGCAATCTGATGCCTGTCCCCACGTTTTCCAGTTTTGATGCGGGATCGATTTTTCTCCAGTTTTCGGCTGTGGCTTCTGCGATTAATGTGAGTTCTGGGGGGCTCCTGGCTTGTGTTGGGTGCTTGATGGTTTGGAAAATTAAACGATACAGTTTGTGTGAAAGATTGGGTCGGGGGATGGGGTAATAATGAAAAGATTGTTCTGCTTTTATGAGCTACTTGCAGGAACATAACGGTATTATTAATTCGCGAATTTCTCCGTTAAGGCGTTCATGTGAGGAATTGTCAGATTGCGCATGGTTTATTAAATCGTGGTGAAGTTGTGTTATTGTATCAGAATAAATTCTAATTAAATCGTTTCGAAATATGTTTATTAATAGAAAAAGCTTTTAAAAACATCTTGAAAATGAACTAAATTGTAAACATATAAAAGAAAGCACAATGTATTATTTAGTTAGTCTGATTTTTGGGTTAATTTATCAATAAAATAATAATACATTGAAGTTAGTTTATAAAGTTTAAATCCCAAACCTAAAATAAAACGTTAAAAAATTACCAAAAAAGTTAATTATTTGGAGAACACAGGGAAAAGCTTCAATAAAAAATATTGATGGGTCCTTTTATTGTAAACAAACTTTCTAGCGATATAAAATTAATGCTGTCGACACAACGCTAAAAAAACCTTTTAAACTTTAGTTTAAAAAAAATTTAACTTAGTTTGACGATGATAAGTAATAATGGCGGATGGAGAAACATTATCACCTAATAAAAGAAAATACTACAAAACAAAATCAATAATTTTTTACGTTCGGAGTAGTTATTTAGCAAAAAACATAAAAGCCTAAAAAAAAATCCAATACATTTCTTAACGGAGAACACTTAAATAGTAAATGTTTTCGCCACTAAATAACAAAGAAAAAAAGACAAGAAGGAATTTTTTAAAACAAGTGTACGAATTACTATTGTTAAAGTGTCGCGTTTTGTAGGAGAGGAGGAAAAATATTCAAACTTCTCTCTTCCCATCACTGAAAAAAATTGTGAAACACCTTCGGAATTTTTTTTCCACAAAAAGCAATTGGAAACACATAACGACATTCTAATGTTCTTATTTGGTCGATTTGTCTTATAGAATGTTTTATTTTCCAACCAATAGATGTTTTATATTGATTGAACTAGGTAGGCAGGTATTATTGATTATTATGATGAAGGTCAATTTTTTTTTAACATTTGGATAAAGTTTGAACTTTAAAAAGTATCTCTAGTATTTGCATAATCGAAAGTAAATTCTGCATAGAAATACCTCTATCGATTGTAAATACGATATTAATCGAATTTAAAGCGAATAGAGATAACTGAAATATTATATTGTAAAATAATAATTATATATTTTGTAAAGCAGCAATGAATATTTTCTTTTTAATGGAACTGACCAGCCAATGTTATAAAAACATTGTAAAATATGATTCCATATACAAATATGAAGGTATGCAACTCCGTTTTATTATAATGTGAGGACAAAATTTAGTTAAATGTATTTTTTTATTTATATTATATTAGAACATACATTTTGCAACGCTAAAGTCATGAATTCTGATTTTACATAACTAAAATATACCAAACCACTCTTTTTAAATTATATATTTAATAGGCTACTTTTTTACATTGACAATTATTTACATTTGAACATTCAAAAGATATTGTCGATATCTTTGAGCACCAAATAAATTTTTAAGATTGTTTACGTTTTCCGACCTCCAACTCAACCACAAAGTAAACAACAACAATAGATCCTTTCCCCTATAAAATACTGACGCTAAAAAAGACGACACAAACTTATAAAATGACGATATTACCAGTTTCATAAGGCACTATCATTAGCTTTTAGACATTTTATGAGGCTACGCAAGCGCAAAAACACATGGCAAGCGGCGATCGGCCAAACCAGGCATAGCGAAACGAGGCTAAGTGATTATAGGGGTCCGCAGTTTCTTCTTATTTTTATGTGGCCTTATTTTTATTGTTATTGCCCGCGCAATTTGAAGTTTCCGTTGTGCTTAGCATGGGAGTAAGGCGGCACAGCTTTTATGTGGATAAGAATAAGTTTATTAATGTTGTGGTTGGCGGGTTAGGTTTTAATTAGTATAAATAAAATAATGTTTGGATTAAGTAAAACCTAAGCCATGTTTTTTATATATTGTTGTGAAGGGATATTTTGTACAGGTTTAATTTCCATTGCTAGTTCCCGAAGCTAGAAATTTTACGAGCATAAAGAATTTTTTAAAACCTCATTTAATCAAAGGGCGAATCACTGAATGTAAATTATTATTTCTTATATTCTTTTAAAATTTATAGATGCATAAATGCTTTCAAGAGTATGCTCATTTTTTAATGCATTTTATAAGTGAAATATGAGTACATATACATTTATTAAATAAAATAAATCAACCCTATCCACACTCGATAATGAAGCGCACCTTCTTTCAACTAACCATGCCATACCTTACTTAAATAGACCAAGCATGGCATTTTAGAAATATATAGCAATTTACAAGATATATAAAATCTCAACTACAACTGATATTTTCGAGCATGAGCATCAAGCTCATTAAAACCCCTATATTCACAGAAATTCCCCCCACAGCCGCATAAAGCATATCTTAATGGCCCTCTTTACTTAAGCCATGGTTTTATATATCTTTTGAAGGGATATTTTGTACTGGTATAATTTTCATTGCTAAACAATAAATTTTACGAACATGAATAAATTTTTTAACCCTATTTAATCAAAGGATGAATCACTGGATGTAAATTATTTGTTATATTCTTATAAAATTTATAGAAGCATAAAAAATAAAATATTTTGACAATTTTCGAAACAGGATGGTAATAAGTTTAACTAAGCGGACAATGTGTTCAAAAGTATGCTAATTTTTTCCAAATGCATTTTATAAGTGAAATATGATTACATTTATTAACCAAAATAAATCAATCCCATTCACACTAAATAATGAAACGCATCTTCTTTCCACTAACTATATCATACCTTACTAAACAGACTAAAAAGGACATTTTTGGAATACTATATAAAGCAATTTACAAGCTACGTAAAAACCCAACTACAAAATGATATCTTCGAACATAAGCATCAAGCTCATTAAAACCCCTACATTCACAGAAATTCCCCCCACAGCCGCATAAAGCATATCTTAACGGCCCTCATTTGGGCAATCGAAATATTTCAATGGCTTTTCCCGAACGAACAATGTGGTAGCGTGGGTGGGTTCTTAGGCTCATTCGAATCAATTCCCGCCGATTTTATTGTCAAAGGAAAACATTCCAAAAGGGGCCGCGTACCACCCAGGGCGGTTTGTAAGGGGGTAAATATGGATACCACCAAAAAAGGTTAATGCAGAACAAAACGTTTTAATACGATAGTATTTATACAATCTTAACTTATTTTTAACAAAATGCTGGTGGAAATAATTTAGTTCTGACATAGTTAATTAATCGTAATTAGAATTAAATTTTCTTTAGCTTGCATTACAGTTTTCCCAATCATACGTCATCAAGTGTCATTTCTAAAAATTTGAAGGAAAAAAACTAAATTATCCAACAGTTGATAAACATCTAAGAAACAATAAACGATATGTGTATATGTAACTTCTTATAATAGGAGTATTGTTACTTACATCGTAAGGAAGGAAAAGTTACAAACCGATTAAAATAGACAGGCCCATGAATTTTGCCTTTTCTGGATGTTTTTTGGATTTAGTTGTTACGATTTTAAAAAGGACATCCAAGCGTTAAAGTTTAAATTAAAGCTTTAATTTGTGGATGCATTTTCCTTCCCTAATTTTACAGTTACATTGGAACTTCTCAGTATCCCATACGACTTACTGGGTAATTTCCAAAAGAGGGCAATACACAGGACATCATTGGGTCAATTGGCACACGCGAAACGCAACCTCAAATAACATCCACGCTAGATGGCGCTGATTTACCACCGCATCACTACCAGTCCTCTTGATTATTACAAATACTGTAGTAAATAAGCCGAATCAACTTCACTTTGAGGTACCTTTTTCTGGAAAAGGATTGTTAATTGTAGTATATATTTGCCCTTCGACAACATTATGGACACTATAGTACAGTGGACTTGACATTTAAGGCTACATGATGCTCTTTTGTGCAAAGTATCCCGTGGAAAAGAACTTGGAAGACACTAATGAGATATCCGGTCGTAAAGCAGTCCTATCTTCATTCACTTTAACCGCCCTAATCATCACCGACAGAGTTATGCAGAAAAGGGACCTAGGGAATTGTTCGCCAAGTGGTCGCCAATGGCGATGGTTTAGTGGAGTAATGGATACCTGGGGCCATTTTGCTTTCATATGAAACTAGAAGTTTTTTTTATGGCATTTGGGAAAAAATGTAGTTTAGTTGTTCTAAATTTGTTTTTGTACAAAATAAGTCTATCACTCTTTGCAGAAAACTAAAACAATTCTATTCATAATGCAAGAATTTCTGTGTATTATAACCAAATTGATGCCTCGAATTACACTGGCGATGTACTCCTCAATCTCTGGAGATTTTTCGACGAAACAGTTTTCAGCAATGAACTATTTTTAGATTTTTGGAGTACTAATTAGTATGCCGATACAAGCTACCACATCTTTTTGAATAAATTATTTAATTAGATTTCAAACATGAAAATAGCGAACTTTTAACTTTTTTTAATTTAACGGTCTTATTTCAATTCCAAAATTAAATTTCCAGTAACAGCACCAAACTTTTGCCATAAAAACCACAACTAATCACAAGCAAGAAAAATCGACAACTTACAGCATTGGTTGACTAAGTTGTAACTGATAGTTCTGGGAAAAATAAACTTTTTTTTGTCGTTAATTAATTTGTCGGTCATAAAACTTTTAAATGAACTAGCTTTATACGTCCGGCATTGCACGGGTGTACCTATACACCTAACAGTTGCGATATAGCGACCGGTCTTAATTTGATTTGCGCTGTGTAACAAAACATAACAAATCGGAAAAACATTCTACTTCAACAAAACTTGATACATATAGCAAGCTTATTTTAATTTCTCATGATCTTCAAGTCACTAAAAGCAGATCCGATCCACACCACACATTGAATCAGGACTGTATCCAAAAGAGAAACAACTGCCATCTATCAAATTCGCACAAAATAAAAATCCGATCGTAATATTATACATTAACTTAATACAATTTGAAATTTTGTAAAATTGGTTAGGTCAGGTTGAATAATCGTCGCACTAGAGCTATACACGAGGGCTATTGGCGACGGGCATCATAATTTAGAACCACGGCGACTTGTAAAATTGGCATATTGTATTTTGTTCATCCTATATTGATCAAGAGAGTTTTGCTATGGGTCTCAATTACATCTTTGCAATTCCAAACGAAACCCTCTTCGAAAAGCCCTTAGAAGTTGGACTCTTGAACAGCAGCACCATAACTAGGAGTTCGAGAACTTTCTTTTTTTCTCACAAGACCGTTCAACAACTTGTTGTCCAAGGCAGGGAAATAAAAAAAAAACATTTCCCACCAAAAAAGTCCTCATCTACAACACTCCAATTCAAAGTGCAGTTCTGGAGCGGGGGCGTACTTTCGTGGCACAGAACGAAAAAAGAAAACGGGAAAAAAAGAATAGTGGGGAAAAGAAATTGGTTTTCCACCAAGAAAAGTTCCATCGATCCTCGCGGAGCCCCATACCAAGCAGAACATCGCTAATTTGGTTAATGTTTCGTAAAATTAATCATGGTGCATCATGTGAAAAATGAGCTTGTTTTATTATTAACGCTTAATATCCGACAAGCATTAATTTAGAATACATTATAAAAATTAATCGCCACTTAAAAAGCCACGTAGTATAATGTAAAGTCTGTACTATTATTGCTCAAAAGTAGCAAAGTTTTACTAGCAGTTAATAAATTGCTTAATAAAATAATAAAGACTTTGCTAATTTCTTTACAAAGGACGGTATACATTTAGTTAAATTAATAAAGTCCCAATTATATGACAACCTTACCTTATGTTGTGGTATATTATCGAATACATATATAAACAAGTGAATAACTACTGAATTCCTACCAATATACAAATTGTTCGTAAAATACCAATCAGTTCAACAAATCTAAATAAAAAAATAATCTAATATCAAACTCCATTTTATGTTTGGCGAGAATCGGTGCATTTGGCGCCATCCCATCCTGCCAACCCTATAACAGGGGAAGGATGGCTAGGAGTCGAGACGGAGAACAGACGTCCCGGTTACCATAGCAACTGCATCCGAAGATTGAAGGCAGTGTTCCAGTCATCGACCTACTCCTGAGCATCTCAGAGAATAAAAAGATGAAGAAAAAGGAATCATCAATGCCAAGGATTCTTTTGTCAAATGCCCCGGCTCCTCTCTCATTATTTCCAACTCTTCGTGTGGAGTTTTTTTTTAAAGAAGGATTTTGATCATGAGTTTGTTATTTTTAATTGGATCGCGAAAAGTGAGATATGAGTTTTTCAAAGTTAGGTTAATAGCTGTTTTTTTTTTAAATGATTGGAGGGTCATCTGACAAGCTAATAGAAGAAAGTATGTGGAGATATATGGACTCAACATACATTTATTCTTATAATCATTCAATTATATTAAAATTTCCTGACACAAATTATACCTCTTCAATACATATACCATTGACAACACTTAAAAATACACATCAGACATCAATTTAATTATTTTAATTTTTACTTTTTGTACCAAATATAAAATGGTTCTTTGTTATTAAAATTGAGTACCCTAAAAAAAAATAGTCAATTTTTTTGCCATATCCAATTCTTAGGAATTAACACTTATGGCTTAATATAATTTCTATATGTATGAAGTCAAACCAAATACCAATTACGCTGTTCATGCACAAATAAAAAACAAACATACTATACCATAATAAATACTTTAAAAATTGATTTATAAAGTACCGTGATCTTGGTTTCCATAAAATGCTGTAAATAACAAATTTTAAACACATTTACCACTATCGATACAGCACAAAACAATAGGTTTACGACTTTATAATATTACATACGGAATGTCGTACTGTTGTTTTGCGATACGAACCCACAGTGAAATCAAAATTCCAGGTTTTAATACACCTCCATAAAAACGGATAATAAAACAATACAACTTTCCTGCGGATAATTTTAAACAATATCCCACGTGTTCGAATACTCTCTCTCTTTAGAACATCAAGAGTTAAAGGAAGGAAGAAGCCACCATCTGTTTTCGATGTTTGGCAACCCTATAAAGGGTAGAACAATCGTAATGACTTCCAAATTACGCTACCACACGTGGGATGTCCTACGAGTGACCTTTGCCAAAGAGTAACTCACGGACAACAGAGAGAATGACCCATTCCACCGACTCTTTGCAGTCAACTGTTTTGCTCAGTCATCTATCTGGCTTCTGTTTACATTTGGAAGAGCTTGTTAGCCTACTTTTCTTTTTTTAATTCGAAAGAATTAAAAAAATGAAAAAGTAGGTATTGACATGCGGTCGATGTCCGTCTGTCTGTCTGTCCGTACCCTCCTTCCAAAATCGGTTCTATCCATCGGATCTTAAAAATTATTTTTTTGTTAGAAAGCTATGACCTCAGATACCCAACTTTCATACTTTTTGTCCGTCTGTCTGTACGTCCGGACGGACATAAATCTACTATCTGTCGGCGAATTTCCCATTGAATTAGCATTAAAATTCAATTTTGAGTCATTTAAATCGCTGTAGGTATTAAATGGGTTGATTCCATTTGGTCTTTATGTCTGTTGATCCGTCTTCAAAATCGGTCTATCCCTCGGATCTTAAAAATTCTTTTTTTGAGAAAGCTATGACCTCAGTACCCAACTTTCTTTACTTTTTTGTCCGTCTGTCTGTACGTCCGGACGGACATAAATCTACTATCTGTCGGCGAATTTCCCATTGAATTAGCATTGAAATTCATTTTTGAGTCATTTAAATCACTGTTGCCAAATCAACAATGGCATGAGAAACTTTATTTATTTAAACATATTTGAAGCAAAATAATATTTTAATGAATCAGTTTGGAATGATGTCATAAAATGTAGCACAATATGATTCTTTGATTATTCATTATTTATCTACCAAGAAAGCGGCAAGGCATACTTTTGCATGCAATTATGCTTAGTTTTAATTTACATTTCTTATTTTTTAATGCAGTTCGGAGTAGTTTCATTACTTTTGTTATTAATAAATATTTAATTATTCTTCGAACTACAAATAAATCACGAGCAGATGATAAATAATATTTAATTAATTTGCGAAAGAATATTAAGGAAAATAGTTGATTTTGGCTTTTTAGAAGTTTAAATTATAGCTGGGTGCTGTGTTTCGATTTTTTTTCTAATGTGTATAAATCTAGTGTAGAAACTGCTGTTGATGATATTTACTTTAGGAACCTAGTTTTTTTTCCCGATTAGAACTTCAGTAAGTATTTAAGTAACAGGAAAGTAGGCTATTTTAGTTCTTTATGAACTTCTTGTTTTTGAATGGAGATGGCGTTAAGTCAAAGTTTTAAAAAATTGACTGTAGATGCAAAATGTGACAGTACATGTCTAATACTGTATTTTTAAATAAGTAGAAATTACCTCACAAAGTTAAAATTTGGAAAATATATAGATTTCTTAAATTCAATAATAAGTCTTTGCATAACAAATTATTTTAATAACTAACTACAAACAACGCGAATTTATTATAACTTTATTAAAAAATTCGAGTTGTTTGAATAGAAAAAATTGACTTAAAACATTTGATTTGGACAAAAGCTTTTTATTTAATGTTTGTTGAGATCTTGACAACTTTGGTCAACTTAGTTATATTTGTAAGCACTTTCAAACAAGTTGCTGTAACTAAGTGGAGCAAAATTTTTCACTTCTCTTCTTAAATGTCTCTAATATTTAACTAATAGCAAAGAACTTACACACACAAATCTCTGTTAGAATAAGAGTGTTAAAAGTTTCATCCTTATTATAAAACTGCAATGATATCAGTAAACAATCTTCAAACCAAAATCGGAACCAGGTTATAGAAAATTTTATTTTAGAAATTGGTAATATTAACATATCTATGCCTCATTTTAAGATAGCTTTCGCCAAACCCTAGGCAAACAGAGAATGACATATTCCCTCTTTACAATCAATTTTATTGGTATTTGATTTACTTAGCATTGTGACTTCTATTTACAATTGGAACCGGTCGAGTTAGAGTTTGTTCAGAGTATGAACTGTGCTGCTGGTAAACAATGTCTAGAAAGAGGCGGAGAAAAGCATACAAGTTGTACGCATTGAATATAGATATATTGTTGTATGTAGTCTGTCGTATGTTGGTATCGCGGTGGTACTTGTAAGCACTGTCCCAGAGATAACACTAAAGTTTATATATCCAAAGAGAATATCCACAAATTTGCTCATAATACATTGAAGACAACGTTGATTCTTTACGTAAATACACAATAAAACTAGTTTCGTCAATAATCAATGTTGTGTTTATCTATGTATCTTCTTGTAAAGTTTATATGTTTTAAGGGATGATAGAAGTTTTGTCTTATCTTATGTTTATACCCAAATGATGTATTGATTGCTTTGGCTATTAAAATTAGCAATGTAAAGTTATTGATAATAGATTAGAAAAGCGTTAGGTTTACAATAAGAGTGAATTTACCGCTTGAAAAGTCTAACATTTGGTTATAAACTTGAATACATTTTAAAATAAATATCAATAACACAACAAAGCTCAATATTTTAAAAGGAAATGATATCTTCTCAAAAGTATTAGTCCAAAACCTTGTAAAAATATTTCCTTTCGCATGAACACTCTCAAACTTTATTACAAAATCCATGCATTTTAGATTCAATAGAGGGGGTTAACGACTTTCACATCAATCAAATATAAAGAGCGGAGCAAGCATTTTTCCGGAAAAAAGTGTTTATTTTGAAACATGAAACGGTGTAAAACCATTAAGGTTTCGATAACGGTATCAGCTGCTTCCAAGCCTCACGAGAAAAAAAATCGATATTTTGGCGCGTGTAGTTTAGAATTTCAGATAGATGACTGAATCAGGGCCTCACTACTCTTGGGTGACGTCATTTTACTATCTTAATCAATGAAATACATCGTAAAATCTGTCAGATATATTTAGTGATGAAAGAAATGGATCATTGAGTATGCTGTATTAAAAAAAGTGTTGTTCAAATGACTCATTCCCTTACAGATTCTGCTGGTGGTTAGTTAATGTCACTAATTGCTTTTTCGATACCATCTGCGCTAAAGAATCAAAGGAAAATCTGTGGGAAAGTAGTTAATATTCCAGCTTTGGAAAAATTTAATGTATACGGATGATAATTAAAACAGTGTTAACTGCTTTACGACATAAAACAATATTTAGGGCACAGTAGGTGGGTGTAAAAGATAGGAGATGCTGTGCAAAAGTGTCAAAGCCAATTAAGGGTGCTAAAACTGTCGACTCATGTTCAGTAGGGAAAAAATGGTACAGAAGCGTGGAAAAAAAACTGCTTAGAAATCACAACGTAAAGTTTATCCGACATCGAAAAAAGGGGCCTGCCACATTTTTAATTTGTCACTACAATCTGCTTAACAGATAAATCATATTTTTATAGCACTTTTGAAAAACTTGTGCCAACTCACGTAGGCCATTGAGATGACATCACTCAGTACAGGGTACCAATTATCTCTTGTATTTACTAATAAAGCACCCTGGACTTCAACATAAGGAACCTATGGTAACCTTAACCGAATGACAATAGCACCCAGATCTTTCTTGGCGATAGATATCCTGATGGCCCATTATGGCCCAAGCGTAAATGAGGAGACAATGCTCCAAAACCGATAGAAACGTACATTCGCTTTTATGGACCCTGGTGGAAATAATAGCTGCAACCATTAGGCGGCTAAACTTTCGGTTGTAAGTTGCCAAAGAGCCCGCCAAAAGGCTAGGCACGCCACTGACTGAAAACCTGGAGGCCTTTGGTCATGCACGGACGATCCGTCGGCCTACTGCTATGGTTCACGCGAGATAGAGATGCCGAAGTAAAGAATGACTTTTCTGCCGTAGGCAGGTAAACTGCAGTAACCACAATAATGAATTGAACCATTTTTGCCCCGAGATAATCAGTCTTTTAGTATACCATGATTCTTCATTACATTTATTACAGGTTAGAGTTGTTTAGTGCTTAAAACAATGGTCTTAGTCATTTGTCCATTTACTGCCGTTTACCTCTCCTTGTTTCGAAATTCTTTTTTGATTGTGGCAAAGTCGAAAGCAACAAAATAACATTTTAATATGAAAATATAAATATATATAAAAAATAACATTTCATTAAAACATAGATCTTTTAAACCGTACGAGAGCGCACGGTTTTACTATCTCTACGATCCTAACACCATTCACCGACTATCTTTTGCACTCGTGTGCTTATAAAAGGTTAAAAAAGAATATTCTTTTATGTGCATTTGGAATCGGACTTCAGATCGTTTCGCGACTCGCAGACGCCGAAACAATCGATCTTTTTCTGCACGGCTTTGTTTTGGATGTGAAATGACCAGTTGGGTTTTCCAGACGAAGTAATGGTCAGTTTTAGGTACGGAAGTAAAGAGAATATAAATAGAAGGAATGAGTCAGAGTTGAATTAGTAAAGAGGTATAATACAGTTCACGTTTACATGTTAAATCGGGTTTTGTTGAGTTCGGTTTTTATGTCTTGTTTTAAGTGTTTGGTTATTTTGAAATTAACGATATTTTTGTTATTTAATGCCGAAGTTAAACATTTATAGCAAGAGTAACATTTAATGGAATTTAGGTACAGATTTATATTATATTTTCTTTTATTACATCAGAACTTTTTTTAAAGTTTCACCAAAAATAACTAAATATGTTTGATGTAATGTACTAAATAATGTGTAAAATGTAAATATCAAAGTAATAAAATAATAATAAAACATTAAAATAAATAAAAAAGGCGTTATATTTTATTGAAATTTAAATATGTATAATCGATTCAAAAGGAAATAAATACAAGCATTAAATTTTCTACTTTCTAAAAATATACACAAAATATCAATACAATTTAAGAAAAAAAGTATCAAGCTCAACAGCAGAAATATAAAGTTCATTTACCCCAAAATACCCTTAAAAAAGGCATATCATACCGGAAATAAAGTACCAATACAACGTAACTATTCGCAATAGGATACTTCATTACAAGTCATTGTCATTCTTCACTGGACATCGCTAAATCAAATCTGTCTATCGAGAAAGGGGATAAGCATTGGTAGCAAGTTTACAGCTTTTAAAAGGCATCGTAAAGATAGAGTTCGGGAAAGTTGACTGATTCGCTACGTTCCCGAACCACAAAAGGCCCGAATCAGATACTATAAACGAGTCTGCCGTTGTAACTAGGAACAACACAAAATCAAAACTTTATATCCGAAAAAGAACAGACCACGTCTAGACTAGGTCTTTGCCAGACATCTACAAAAGATGCTAACACCAAAACCAGTCATAATTTACCTATTGAAAATTTAGACCTTAGTAGAAGAAGATCCAATAAGATTTCCTAATAAAATTCTCTGAATAAGTCTCTTGAAGATATTTGACACAACGATAAATTTTCGAGTCGACGAGACTAAGGACTCTCTCTTGAGCCCCTTCACTACTTAATTATAAGTTGTCAAAGTCAACGTCTATCGCACTGGACATCCTATACCACGTTTAGCTACTATGTGCTTGTAAGACATCTACAATAAGATGCTAAAAACAAAATAAGAAACATATTGAGAACTTAGACCTCAGTAGAAGAAGATTCAATCGGAAGATTTCCTAATAAAATTCTCTAATTTGTTGAAGATATTTGATACAACGATAAGTCTATAGAAATGATGCTTTCGATGAGACTGGACTAGGGCCCCTTTACTACTAACTTGAAGTTGTCAAAGTCAATGTGTCTATCGGCACTGGACATCCCTAATGAAGTATAGGGGAGACGGGAGAGGAATAAATTTATGAATAACAAGTTTACAGCTTCGAAATGACATCATAAACTGGAGGATGAGTCAGCTTAGCTCTCTGCATCTTTCTGTCAGATCTCATGTTTCCTGATAGCTTTTTCTGTCTTTGAATAGGAATGTCTGGATTGCATAGAGATGACTTTTTTTTTGCGAAAGTGGTTAGTCAGGAAGTTTTGATTCTTAGGGAAAATGTTAATGCATAAATTACAAGTCGAGACCAGAGAAGTCGGTTTTTTTATGATGTCGGAGTCGATTATACTATTCACTTAAAAGATTTAAATGAATTAATAAATTAATTTAAATTATGAATGTGAAAAATAAGGTACATATAGTAGATCAACAATTGATAATTTACCGAAAAGTACAAAAATGTGCCTTCCAGTAGAGATTGCTCCCATTTCAGCTTAATTTTAAGAAGTATAGGTTTTTACTGGTTATTATAATTTAAGCACCAAACCATCCATTTTTTTAAAAAAAATAAAATATTTTGTTTCAATTCACAGAATTCAATGAACCTTGAACGAGTACAAATGAAGAAAATCAAGTTTAAAAGGTACTAAATACATATATACTTTTCCCAATCAGTAATGTTTTTTTTTATAAATAGACGAAAGCGATATTTTTTTAATAAATGGACGAAAGCATTAAGTAACAATAAGAATATTTAATTTAAACAGTCAATTTAATGATTTTCGAAAAATTCAAATACCTTCGAAGACAAGACAATTGAAAAATTCACTTGGGATCATATTGTACAGTTGTACGGATTTTTTTGAAGCCAGTTTAAAGTAAAACAGGTCATGACAAAAACAAAGGAACGTTTTGGAGGAGTAATTTTAAAATGTATTCTTTTTACTAGTGGTTTTATCATAAATCAGTCAAAAATTGCGACCTAAATATGTGACACCCATTTTGACAGCCTTTCTACGCAAATCAATATTCCTTTTCGAAATTCGTAGGTAAGCATTGTTCTAAGAAATCGCGTTTTAGAACAAAAAAATTGAAGGAGAAGTTGCAATGCATTAACGTTAAAGCAAATATCTATTTACAGTG
Organism: Oedothorax gibbosus; assembly: GCA_019343175.1. NCBI lineage: Eukaryota > Metazoa > Arthropoda > Arachnida > Araneae > Linyphiidae > Oedothorax > Oedothorax gibbosus. The sequence goes on from JAFNEN010000466.1 coordinate 152,522, forward strand.
TATAGTAATATGGAGTTTCTGCTTTTCTGAATTTTATTTTAAAAGTTGATATACTTATATATACGTCGACTATCAATACAGAAAATGTACAAATCATTCGTCATTTTAGCTAATTAAAGTATAGGCTAATTAATTCATCAATCAGTAAATAATTATTGGACGCAAGTGTAAGGCAAAAATTGAGCGATAAAAAGTTGTACAAGTTGTGATTTTACTCAATTTTTAACCACTGTACGTCATGTCCATACTACGCCTAAGAACTTTAAGTGCCTTTTTTCGACGAAAGTGAGACATAAAGAGTTTATTGTGCTGCTTCGAAAGAAAGTTTATAAATTCAGGTACTTCATCTAAAATAGATACAGAGAAGGAATTATTTTTCCAACAAAGCACAGGGTTATCTTTATTTTCATAAGTAATAAAAAAAAACATGCAAAAAAGCCTTTCCCACACGTCCGAAATAAAAATTAAGCACTACAAAAAGCAACAAAATGTGTGTTTCAAGAGGACTTTGACTGACATTATTAAAAAGTGTCAGATTAAAACACGAGTGTAGCAGAGATTTCAAAACGGAGCGTCTTTCAAGTTCACCATCTATGATGATAAAGGATGAACAAGATAAGAACAATCTGTTTCCTTTCATCTTTGCCTTAACATCATGCAAAGCTCGAGAACAGTTCTTCGTAATTTAACGCATATCTAAGTTAACGATAAAACATATGAACTAATAACTAACTTGATGAAGGTTCTATAAAATTTATTGGATGTAGTCTTAAGGGTATTGAAGCTATAGAGATAGTAAAACCATGTGCTATCGCACACTTTCTAGAGGAGACACATGGTCTTACTATCTATATGATTGAAGCACTATGTAACAACTCTCTGAAATCTGGTTTTCCTATACTTTTTGATGCACTAAAACGTAGCTTTGAAGCTAAACTTTTCTATGGTTTTATCCCTTTAAGACCGGCTGTCAGATGGCGCTGATTTAAGTTTCTGAGACTAAATTTTAGAGTTTTATCGAAAAAATACCTTAAACAACATCAATGCCAGCAACTCCTTAAAAACAAAGTCATTTTTTATGCAAATAACGAATGGTACAAGTCAGTTGCTTCGGTATCGATATTTTTGAAAAGCTTGAACATTCTCTTTTATACCCGCACGATCGTGATAGCTCGGTCTTAAAGGGTTATGTGTACAAATAAATTAAAAAGCTTAAAATATTGCAAACTTCACTTTAGAAGTATGTATTTAAAAATGCTTGTGAATTCTATTTAAATAAGTGAGCCCCCATATGACTTCCATGCATAGATTATGAATTTTTGTTTTATACTTTCAATTACATGAATATTGTTATACAAATCTAAAAACGACTTCTAGAAACGGGGTCTGGGACATAAACCCGACAGCCGAAAAGCCAACCGGCCTTAAACCCGACAGCAAAAAATGCAAAAATATTAATGTAAACATTAGTTAATTAAATGCCATATCGGCATTAATTTATTGATTTGTCGGAATTTCGTCCCTTTCGGGTTTATTTTACTCCCAGTATTATGTTGTGTCTGGATTCTGGCTTGTCGGGTTATCGGCTGTCGGATTATATCCGGAACCGCTAGAAAGTACCACACAAAACAATTTTACAACAAAAAACACAAACATGGAGCAACGGTACCTCAAGAAGAACCTGTCCCCCATCCCTAGCATAAAGGGATCGTCTACAAGTGCTCTCCTCGTTATCTCGAACCAAAGAACTTGTCCTTGGGAAGACAGAAAGCATGCTTGAGTTTATGGCCGATGAACAAGATTATAAAGGGACCATATATCGTGCGAGGCAGATCCCACGATGGTTTCATGGTAGACTTGACTCGGAACGCGTGCTGTAGACCCGAAGTTATGGAAGTGTACAGAAGATGACGAACTTCTGGTTGATTCCACTCAATTTAAGGGCTCTTATTAACCCCATTGAAACAAAATTACTCATTTTCGGTCGAATGTTAGGTATTTTTAAGGACTTCTTAACAATTTGGCAGTTGGGAACAGGACGTTTAATTTTCGTTTCTTCATTGGTACGCAAGTTATGGAAGTGTACAGAAGATAACGAACTTCTGGCTAATAAGAGTTTAAACTCAATTTCGGTACAAATTAAGGGATTTTGTTAACCATGTGCTAATTTTTAAATAAATTCACTCTTTTCGGTTGAGTGTTTGAGGTATTTTTAGTGACTTCATAACTTGCCATTTGGGAACTGGACGTTTAATTTGTGTTTATTGTACTTAATGTACGGTGACTCATCCTGTACGTACAAGAAATAAATAAAGAAACACAAATTAAACGTTTGGGACCGAGTGCAAGCTTATGTGTTTCCTAAGGATTAAAAATAATTAACTAATATATTCAAACCTTACGTTAGACTGCAAAAGTGAGTAAAATCGTGAAACTCTTGTGTCGTGTCCAAACTCTTGTGAAACATTACTCCATAAAATGGTCGAGGAAGCTAGGCTTTCACCAGTTGTATGGTGTAACGTTAGAACAGTTTTACAGTGGGTCGACTGTAAGTTTGTGTTTCCTTTAGGATTTAAAATGACTAATATATTCGAAGCCATTCAGCATCCTTTTCATTTTTGATGTTTAAATGATTAAAAAAACGGATGTTAAAACATTTACATATTCCTGTAGAGCGACAGTTGTTTTTTTGTTTTCTGAATCATTTCCCAAAAAAGTTCACGTAAATATTATACTATTATGCACATTACACAAAGAAACATCCTTTTTACTTGATCAAGTTGATTAAAATTTTCCAAGATTGTAATCTTTGACATCTCTACACCATTTCTGCATCATCAACTATACATCCAGTGAGTAACCCTTTAATTTGGTTAATCGTATGCATCGCAAAGGGAGAACGGGAAGATATGTAGGTGTCAAATGCTGTCGGATGGCCGGATAATAGGGTCCGGTTAATCGAAGAATAAATAGAGGGGACGGATTGTCCGGGATAGGTCATTAGCTGCTGATTCGACTTTGAATATAGCAGTGGGGCAAGTAATAGGGGAGAGATGTTCAATTTGAATGCAAATTTAGTAGCGATTTAGAGATAGATCAAGTGATTCACAAGTCCTTCTACGGGTGCCTTGGGATGGACATGTAATTATACCGTGTATATAGATAGATGTTACTAAACTGAACAACGCGGCACTGTAGGGCGCTTTGAATAACGTACAAAGAACGCTGTGATACATTGGATAGTTTTGTTTGATACTTTGGCAGAATGTTTAAATATTTTTTCACTAATAGCTTGTTACATTTTACAAATGCAATGCATATGATGGCCTATAATATATTTAAAGAAAAAAAAGTATTGCATTCGATTGAAAAAACTTGCATGTATTACAAAATTATTTCGATTGTACCCTAAAATGGGTAACTTAACACCAATTTATGTGCATGCTTAAATCCAATTTTCCCTAAAACAATTTTTTAAAATGTTGTCTTGCAAAAGTTTTCTTTACATACTCTTAAATTGTTTAGAAGACAAACAATATTCTATAAATTGTATGACACAGATACGAGTTTAGTTCAATATATACAGTAACATTTCTACCCAGTTTCAAAACAAACATTATCCAAGAATATTTAGCATTTATTCCAGCACAAATTTATACATCCAGTGCATATTCCATTCGAAAAGCACCATTAAGCACCCCGCAATTTCAACGAGTAAACCAATGCAAATCCGGCGTCTTAAATTTCTCCTTCCGTCCTAAGACAGCTGTCTCATAAAGAAAAAGTTAAAACAAAAGAGGGGGGGAAAGAAAAAGGGAAAATATCAGAAAGTAAGGGGAAAAACAGAAGTAAAGAGGGGAAGAAACGGTAGGAATTTCAAACCAGCCATTCGTCGCGGTTTGGGAATTCAAACGTTGCGTTGGTTTTTTTGAATGACTAGTTTTGAATGAAAGCTGGGAAGTTCTATTTAGAATTTGCATTATCAAAATATTTTTCCTTCGTTTTTATGTCTCTCTCTCAATTCGAAAAAGAAATTATATACAATTTTTTTTTAATTTATTGAGTAGGTAACGTCTTAAAATGTGTTAATTGTTTGAATTCAATTGTAATGAGAACTTTTTCTAATTGTGATATACAACAAAATTCCTATTTAACAAAATGTAGCGGCAGCAAGTAACACTAAAATTGCTTTCTAAAAAATAATTTTTATTTAGGCATTTTTTAACAGTTAAGCGAGTTTCAAAAAATTAAAATTCTATATAATTATTAAAAAATATTAAGAAAAGTTTTAAATACTATTTATACCAAAATAACAGAGGTACCAAAATATTTGACAGTGGCATTCAATTCGCAGTTACCTTTGTTGTTTAAACAATTGATTTCAAATATAAGGATAATAAATAACAAATGAAGGATGGCTAGACAATTCGAATTCGTGAGTTAAATACGTAACGAAGGATTAATTATAGTTCAAAGTAATCCCCAAATGGCTAATGAATTGAGTTTAAGCCCAAGTTGCGCTCAAATTAGAATAGCTGGGATATCACTATTTCACATTAATTTCCACATTTTAAATAGTACATCCCTTTATTCAGAGAATATCCTATTTTTCAAAAAGTATGATACTACAATTACGAGATTGAAGATTTGTCAAAACGTATAAACAAATGTTATACTCGTATTTCACGCTTTGTTTTAGGTGTAATAATATATATTTTTAACGTTTATTTTAAACGACATATTGAGTGTCATAATTCATAGATTTATTTTTCATGGCTTTTAAACACGGATGAAATCCTTATATAGTTCACGTTTACTAACATTAAAAAAACTTTTATAATATCGTGCAAAAAAACTTTTTTAAATCAATAATCGTAGCAAAAGTGATGCTTTTATCGAAATCGTGTTTCAAAGTTACTTTTATGCACTAGTGAGACAAAGTAAATAAGAGCATCTGATTGGTGTAAAATTCTTTATTTGAGCGTGATATTTTATTCGGCGGCTTTGTGATTGGTGTAAAATTCTTTATTTGAACGTGATTCTTTATTTGGCGTCTTATTTTCAATGTCACTAAGAAATACTTTTTTCACGTGATTTTAAAATGATCATTAATATAAATAATCACCTTCAAATCATTTGAACGTGATAATAAATTAATAAGCCAATCACTAAATGCCAATTTAATAAATACTTTCTTTGCACGTTATTATAAAAAAATAGTGTATGACAACACGTTGAAAATAGCCTTTTTTAAACTCGTGGATTTATTTCACTCGCTCGTGAAATAATTTATTCAACTCGTTTAAAAAAGCCGTACTTTTCACACTAGTTGCATAAATAACTATAATCATAATTGTAATATAAAAAACAGAATTCAAAGAAATATAAGATCTGCAAGAAGATCTAGAATATCGATAAAGGAAATCTAATTTCTCTAGCATCCGGATGACACATTGAACTTTCAATCGATACACGTGATCTCGTGATGCAAATAAATGACTTCAAAATCGATGCATTAGAAATTTTGAAATTAATTTAGAGAGTTATAGAAATAGGTATTATATGCGTAGAGGATAGTTTAATTTGCTAGACTTTATGTAACATACAAACAATCTTCTATTCACAATTTTAATAAATTATTTTTATTCTAATACTATTTATAGACATTTTTAATGTATTCCATTCCACTAAAATAGATTATTTTCAGTATTTGGGTATAAAAATATATTAAAAAAAATTTGAAAAACAAAGTCCTAATCAAACATATAAATATCGGACTTTAACTACCTGATATGAATTAAAATTCAGCGATTTTCCGTATGGTGTTTTTTATATACAATTTTTTTTTTTAATATTTTTATACGAATATTCATATTGATATTGATGTTCTCAAATTTATTTGTAATGGGCATATGTAATTATTTTATAGTATATGGTGCAACTTTTTCCTCTCAAAAGTATCCACTTAGAAAATGCTTTTTCATCTTAGTAATTTTTATAAAGACTCTTAAAGCTGCTATGCGATTATTTAAATATTCTAGTTCATCCTTTCCAGTAAATTTTCGAAAATACAATAATTAAATACCTAATTTTCCGTAAAATATATAATGATTTTGACAAATGATTTGACAAATTTTGAGTTAAATTGGTTTAAATAAAAATAAGCATTACAATGAAACTAAAACGAAGATAATTTTTTTCTTCCAAGAGCACCAAAATGTGTTTATTTAAAAGATTATCTTTAATAAGATCGATAAAAATATAAATCACCTTTTTTTTACAAATATTTCAGTTACAGTTCTAACAAACCATGCCGCTTTTACGAACTGTCAAGTGTTACGTTTCCTTGTATTGAACCGGCCGGTCTTTCCTCTTGACTGGATGTTGAGTAAGATGAAAATGAGAACAGTGTCTACAGACTTGCGAAATTTTTACCAAAAATACGTTTATATTATGTATTTATTCGGTATTTTTACGCTAATTTATATTTTGAAAGGTTCTCAAGTGGTTTAATTTATTAGAAAATTGGTATTTTTGTTGCGAAAATAAATGCTTCGCCGGCATGTGTATGGTAAAATTTGTTATGTTATCCGAATTAATGCAGTTTTTTCTTTCTATGCACGTTTTATGATTTTTGCATGCAATAAAATATTGCAAATATAAAGAGTAGAAATTAAAATGTACTGGTAGTAATCATATTTATTTTTTCTTGAAATCAGCATCATAGCTTTACGCAAAATCATGCTGTAATTATTTTTCATTGCATTTTTTCTTTTGGGGTTCTCATATTTGAATGATGGAAATATGAATTCTTTTAGTATCTTTACAAAACGATTACTTGAAACCACTTAACAATAACTTTTAAACTTTTTAAAATACGATTACTAATAATAATCTGGGTTACATGCATTTGGTAGTTTTTACACACATCATCTTACATTTTAAAATATATCTTTAATTTTAAACTGAACAATAATTAGTATTATGCGGCATGCATACTGCGAGACTTAAAATAAAAACTATCCACACAACATTCCCAAACATAACAAGTAAGGGGAAATACAACACATCCCGAAATTCCCCCACAGAAGGAAAACCCCTCAAAACATTCCCACACTATTATCCCACCCCCACTGCTCCATCACCCTCTGAGAAAAAACGCGCCAATCTGAACTCTTTTATCAACAAAAAAAAAAAAACAGATTTAAGGTGCACCATACCTGCTGCCATCTATCCTCCAGCGATAGCTGTGCGTTGTAGTACCCTGTTTCGTGGACGGTCTGCAATTCACTGAAAATGCTGTCGCGGTAGATATCCATAGTGTTTTCAGCAGTGCGGTCCGATCATCGCGCATCGTATACTCGTGAGGCAGTGAGCGAGAGCCGTTGGAATCAACGCTAACATCGCGGGGTTGTAGAGGGAGCTCGCCAAGATGCGCGCCAAAATAGAGGGTGCTGGGGTTGGCGCTTTATCGCCTTAAAAGGGGATTGTCGTTGTTAGTAATGGTTTTTTTGTAAAGTAGTGGCATTTTTATTAAAATAAAAATAATTCATACTAAAGTTTAATATAAATTAATTTTTTTTAATTAAATAGCATAAATTAACTTTTTGAATTAAATGATGCAAATAATAATTTTTCAGCTAGATTATCGAAATCATAATTTTTTAATTGAATTAAAAAATATTAATTTTTCAATTAAATTATAAAAATTAATTTTTCAATTAAATTATATAAATATTAATTTTTCAATTAAATTACAAAAATTATTATTTATCAGTTAAATTATGCAAATTTTATTTTTTATATTAAATGTTTAAATACGTGATATAACATTTTAAAAATTTAAATATTATTTAAGTAATAAGATTAATAGTTACATTAATTTGTCACAATACTAATTAATAAATGGTGTAATAAATAATTTATACAAGTTTTTAAATAATTCGAGACAATGATTATAAACAAATTCTTTTTTTAACAAAATAACACGGAAAAGTCATTCTATTTGAAAATAATGCAGGTAGAAAAAAAAACAAAATATGTAGTTAATTTATTCATTTAAAAAATAAATTCAGCAGTCATATTGATTAGTCATACGGGTTAGTCATGTATAGGAATTACATAATGCAAATACTGCAGTTTCATACGTTGAATTTGCCTCATTTGTACACATCAAAATACCAAAATAATCATTAAATCGTAAATTAAATACTATTCTCAGTCAGATTTGGATGAGGAAAATTGTCATATTGGTGGTGGAAATAGTTTCATAAAACATACGTCACAAGAGAGCGTAATCGAGGAATTTTCCGAAATTTCTTCGAACGGAAATTAAAATGCCGGATGCTCTGCGGAATCGACATTTTTATTAACGACAAACTCGATGAAGTGATAATTTAAAAAAAAAATAGGATAACATAATTTTAAAATTAATTACTACTATATTAACTCTCAATGAAATTTATTTTAGTTTTTTTATTTGTATTTAATTTACTTACAGTTGTATGCACATTTTTTAAAAATAGTTATTGAAAATAATTAAAAAATTTCTAGTCACAAATTTCATTTGGATACAAAATGAACTGAAAATTCGTGTATTTGGTTGTTTGAAAAGGGAATTTTTTTTAAAAGTAAAATAAAAAAGGCGCCTTTTGCTCTCATATCTATTTTATCTTTTTGCCATTGGACATTTCTGCTGAGGTACGGAAATACAACGTTATATCAACATCTTAAAAATTTATTTAGATGTTTTTTAACTTTTGAAAAAGTTATTTCCTTACATTTCGCATTTCAACCACCGGAAGAATTCCAGGAAAAATGCCTAAAAATGTCATGTCATGACCAAGTTGCCGAGCGTATTTTTCACTGACCTATGATTACTGGCATTCACACGATACATCAACTCCAAGCCTTATTCAAAAAAGCATATTTCTTTTTCGTAGTAATAAAAAGTCTGATAGTTAACGTTTTATCAATTAACTTTAGGCCGTTTTTCTGGCAAGCGGCATCATAGTTTTTAAAGGTAAAGCGATGGTAAATAATAGTTTTTGAAAGAGCATTTGTTTTTTGGTTTATGTTTTTTTTTAAGGGTTCATGTTAGAGTTATGGTTTTAGTTTGAGTAACATCGCCATAGACTTATAGATGTGCTATTATCCTCGTAATTTGCAACTGATAGCAAGTTACGTCGCTGACACCTCAGCTGGCAACTTTGTAGCCACAAAGAGCAAAGAAAACACTGAATCATACGCATTTAACATGCACTTGTCCCTTTTTATAGAATTATTGGGAAACTCTAAATGCATATTAAAAGTTCTAGTTTCTTTAATTCACCGTAAAAAATTTCTGTAAAAATACAGCACATTTGCCGCATATTTACAACTCACTTGTGTTTTTCAGTGCAGCTGGTGCTGTAAACACAATTATACAAAACTTTGCTATAGTTTTATTCTTTCTTGGCTTCCACATACCCAGTAGACACCGCGCCCTTGGCCAGCGTTGTTTTCTATACGAATCAGCGTATAAGCCTAACTCATTTATAGGAAAAATTTGAATATTAAACCGATTCAAAATGTCAAAAATTAAATGCCGAAGAGACTTTAAAATATTCCTATGGAAATTCGAAGAGTACAATCATAAACTGCATTGGTGGTTTTATGTTAAAGATCCTCTCGTAGACTAGAAATAAACAGCCGGGAACGTTCGAACTTACCAAATAACGATACGAATCCCATTTGAGAAAAACAAATTTATTAAAGAAATGGAATATATCAACAAGAACTGAGGGAAAAATTGGGAAACTAGTTCAGATTGAAGAACAGGTGAAAAACATCAACTGATTCTTGTGTTTATCCCATTCCTTTTTCAGAAGGGACAAAAAACCCACCTCCAAAAACACGAAACTTCCAAAACTTACGGAATTCACATAAATGTACATGACCTCAAATAGTTACCTCAGGATATTCTACGGTTATAACAATTTTTATTCTTACATAGTGGACGGCTTAATAGTTAAAAAAAATAGTTAAGCACTTTGAACACACAAAAAAATAGGTTTTTCTGGGAAAATAGAAGTGAGAACAAAGGTCTTGTGATATAAGTTATTTTTCTAAAAGGCAATATCCCGAATAATTTGTTTTCATATATGATTGTTGTAAAAAAAATATATGTTGGCTTCTAAATAATCCTGAATTAAATGTTAGAAATATTTTTTTTTGTATAAATTATATGATGGAATTGCTATATATTTTTTACCGTCAAAGTATGTTAATTTGATATGGTTTTGAGAAATAAAAATAAAAATTTCGACTATATTTAATTTTTCGACTATAGTTTCTTTTCATTTAAGCAGAGATTTTTGGGGTAATATCTACACTGTAGCCCTTTGAGGATGAATAGCTAGCTTTTTTAATAAATATTTTTAATATTTTATAGCTTAAATTTAGTGATCCGGTGTTCAAGATTGTGTAGAAGGGATAGAACTTTTAAATAAATTAAATAGTCTGCTAAAATTTAACGAAGATAGTCATTGTAGTTAATACCTAAAGTATCAGAAACGTTCAAGGAAAAAAAACAGTCTTTAAAGATTATTTTCATTAAAGTAAGTAGAGTAGGAACTTAGGATATAATAGTTTTAGTGGTAGTGACGCAAGTTTTTGTTTTTTAATTTAAACTTTGCTTAAATTACCATTTTTATTGAATGATGTTTCATAACTATATTAAATTATGCAAATTTAGTTTTAAAAAGCAAACAGATTTACATTTTATCCCCAAAAGTACTTATTGTCTAAAATACCAAATTATTACAGTTCAATACTTTGTTTCTCTATGGCTACCATCACCTTAATTTTAGCTTCCACACTACGTTTATAACGTAAAAAGTGGAAGGTTTTATAATCGTTCAGTCCGTCTGTCTGTCTGTCCGTCCGTCTGTCTGTCAGTCACCCACTTTCACAGAAAGAACCACAAGTCCCACAGACAAGTGGGATACGTCATTTTAAAGCAAAAAATCAGATTAGGCTACATTCCAAATTTCATTAAAAAATTTAAATTAGAAGTTTATTTAAAATTTAAATAACTAAATTTTTTTATCTACATTGAAATAACATGCAAATTCTATTTTTATTCATATTTTCACTGTTGTCATCCACAAGTCCCACAGACAAGTGGGATACGTCATTTTGAAGCAAAAAATCAGATTAGGCTACATGCCAAATTTCATTAAAAAATTTAAACTAGAAGCTTATTTAAAATTTAAATAACTAAAAATTTAATCTACATTGAAATAACATGCAAATTCCATTTTTATTCAATATTTTCACTGTTGCCATTTCGTTAAACGTACGAGAAACTTTTGTTAAAATAAAAATACACTTTTGAAAAAATATTTATTTATGTGATATAATTCGGTTTGGATTGTTGTATTATCACAATAGAGTTATTTTAATGGTTCTATATGTATGTATGTAGAAAGATGCATAGAGAATTCTAACTTAACATAAAAAAAATATGCTAAGTTTCGCTTTCATTTTTAAAGCATCAATTGTACAAATTATAAATTTTTTGAACTGTAAATTAATTTAACAAATTATAAATAAGTGAATTTTCGAAAGAAATGTAAATGGGAAATTGTGGCGACAAAAATATTTATTAAAAAAGATTACATCATTATTCTTCGAACTTCAAACAAATTTAGCAAACGATAAAGTCTAATTATTAAATCTGAGAAAGAAGATTAATGAAAATAGTTAATTTTGGCGTTTAAAAGTTTGAATTACAAATAGCTAAAGGCCCTGTTTTTATTAGAATTAAATCACATTTGCCATTCGCAACAATCGCTCGAGAAACTTTAATTCTTTTAGACAATAAATTAAAATAAATTTATTTTTGCAACATCGATCAGTTTGAAATGACGTCAAATATATTTCACTACGGAATCCTTGTATGGTGATATGAAATGTTTTCATTCTATTTAAAAGCGAGGAATATGACATATTTATTCTTTAAAATATAAATTAATTTTTGCAAACGATAAGTAATAATTATTGAATTTTCGAAATAAAATAAATGAAACTAGCCAAATTTAGCTTGTAAATGTTAAATATAGAATTAATGTTGTGTTTGGCGCGTTTTTTCCTGTTAAACACAAATATGTGGAAGCGAGTTAAGTGACAGATTCTGTTACAAACGTACTTGTTTTTTTTGACATTTTGGTTAATAGAATTAAACGTTTTATTGGATCAAAATGTATTGGCACCGATGTGATTCTTTTAGCGGTGCAGCTAATGTAATATTTTATTTAACTTATATAAATTAGAACTCTTTATTGGTACTCCCAAAACACCATTCTAAAACTTAAGACATTCCACAACTACAGTACCTGTATCAGCCAAATACGATAGGGCCAAGATGAATATCGTAATGGTTCGAAAAAAAATTTCAAACTAAATGCCGTAGTAACAAACACATTTGGAAACATTGGCATCCCACAAAAATATATATATACTACGTTAACTTTCATAATAATGATATTCTATTAACACTTTTGAAGATCGGAAAAAATGGTTACCGCTGCCATGGATTTCAATGGCTTTTATATATTCAAAATAAGATGTCAATTTTTTTCCCTTTCAAGTACTTTTAAACTTTTGAAATTTATCGAGTCATTTCGAGGTATTAATTAGTTCTATTTTCAATATTTTCTCTATTTACAATTAAAAGCTCGTTCAGTACAATTTAATGTTATCCAAACACATGTCAAAACAACTCGTTCAATTTCAAAAGTTTAAATTTGCTCGACGGAGGTCAGCCGAATATAATAACTAAAAATTGTAATTATTTATAAATTGTAGATTTATTTATTTATAGATATATTTAGAGATATATATTTTCTAGAGACGAATATTAAACCGTAAATTTGTTTGAAAATTTTCTCTAGTAATCACGATTACAATCTTATAGCACGATCATTTTTTTTGCCCTTACTGTATAAATACATCCAAACAAAGACCACAATTTCTGATACCAGTGATAATACGAAGCTCACAATCAAACGTCCGTAACTTCAGGTCACGTGACAACCCACCCACTTTTTATATCAATGGGAAGACTGACAGATTGCGGGGGGGGGGGTGAGTTTATAAGGGGGGAGGGAGGGGTATACCACCCACATCGTATATGCACTGAGATGCTAGAGATATGATTATCATCGAGGGCACGGAAGATCCACCTTTTTTATTTGAAAGTGTTTTTTTCTGTGTTTTCAGGGGTGGGACTTATGTTTGAGGTATTTTGAGAGAGTAGATTTATGGATTAACAGTGTAATTTTCGAACATATTTGTTTATGAATGCGTTCAATTTTGCCCGGGAAGTGTAAGGTTAGTCAGGGTTTAGGAGAAATCCAGCCTTTTAGTCAAAATCATAGTAACTTCATTGTAAACTCTAGCGCAATGTGTTGCAGCAGCCAATGGGGAACGATAACTGCTCAGTTGAGATTGTTTCTTAAACATATTTTTTAAACTTAAAAATGTAATTGAAGAGCTTAGGGGAAGAACGTGCTAAGTGACATTTTTGAAAAAATTGAGATTTCTGTGGCAATGAACGTCCATCCTTTAAAGATAACAAGATTCCCCCTTTTCATAAACTTTAAGTTAAGCATATTTTTTTTATCTTTTGTAAGTGCCATTTTTAACGAATCTAAGTGCAAACGAAAAACTTTAGAGCTCATTTTCTCGTTTTCACCTTTTCGTCACTTAGCACGTTCTTCCACTAAGCTCTTCAATTGTGAATCATGTCAATGTATTTGAACACTTGTAATTTTCATTAAATATAAAACAAAGACATGATTTTGATTGCGGAATGCCAACATTGTAAGAATATTACAATTTCATGAAAAAATATTGTTTCTTAAGCATTCAAGAACAATCGGTTTCTGTTTATGACAAAGAACAGGTAAGTTCAAAATAAAATTATGTATTATTTTTTTATAAGAGCATATGTTTTTTACATGAGAAATAGGGCACACTATAAAATTGTATTCGAGAAAAAGATCCATAGATATGTATACTATGTTGGGAGAGGAATAAATATTTGGAATGGGAGCTTTCCAGTGGGTTTTATATTTTCAAACTGATTTTTAATATGATACAGTAGAACTGGATATTTTTGACAATTTGAGTGTTTTAACCTAACTTTATTATAGTTATATTTAAGATTTTATTTCTATTTATTCATCGAAATAATATAGAATATTTTTGAAGCAGAAAAAAAATTATCATAAATGCGTATTTATAACTGTAAAACTTTTTTTCATAACCTTTTTCGTATAAACGCAAATTAAAAGTACAATAACAAACATTTTTTTTAAGAACTCAGGCTAAGGAACTTCAATAACTGCAACAAGATCAAACTGGATGCAACTAGGTTTTATCCTTGATACATAATTAGAAAAATGTTTTCTAGAGAATGTTTCATAAAGACTCAATTAGCCGATGGCGCCAAAGAACCCAACTTTCACTCACCTTTGTGTCACATCATCGCCAGAAAAAATAAAGAATTAAACTGAGTATCAACGGTTAAAATAACTCGATAACAATGCAACTCATAACCAAAACAGCTTAATAGTCAAGTTAAAACAGATATTTACGCCTATAAAGCAAAAACTTTAAAATATTTCATTTACAAAAAATTACATAACCATATATCAAATAGTTCAAGTTCTATACTGTTTAAAGTTAGATTAATGTATAATATAGAGTAGTAGCAGCCATTTTACTTGGTTGTACAAAATAAAATGATAACTTTTTTAATTAATTTTGTTGAACATCTTAAATTTCCCCATTTTATATGAGAGCACAATGAAGTAGAAGGATAATGTGTTAAAAAACACTGCAGAATACATTTTTTTAAATGTCAAATTTACACTTGTCTGAAATTTTAAGTCTGCATTCGAAACTAAAGACAACCTTGTAACACTATAGTATAGAAATAACTATTCGAGAGTTCCTTAATTTTCGCACACATCTTTCATTCATTCATAAATTGGTTTAACTAATCTGTGTGTGCTAAATGTGTAAAAAAGGGTCAAGTCAACTGTAGAATATCTCCCCACGCTTCTTTTCTTTAACATTTTAGTAAAAGAAGGAGCCTCTACGGAAATCTCTCTGTGGATGAGCCTTTTTCACATTTTGAGGTTCAAATAAAAGCTATAATTATGCCTTGTTTGTATGAAGTAAACTGGCCTTGGGCCACTTTCATCTAGACATTTAATTCCAACTTCCTTATCATCTAAGTCGTTCGGATGATCTTTTTACTGTGCATACATAATACTAAAATGCCATTATTATTATAATTATTACTCAAGTTTACTGAAGGTTAGTTTTATACAGTTCGCTTTGAAAGGAATTCAAAATAGTTACTGGTTTTCCTTAGTCATTTAACTATTTCTTTAAACTTTGATGTGTTTCACAGGAATTTTGGGAGTTGTGTTGTTTTTGTTATTTTAGTTTAAAGTAACAAAAATGCTTGCTTATTTTAATTTAAATGTGTTCACACCGGAGAAGGAAGTTCTCAAATAGTGATTGGATTTCCGCAGGTGGTGTTTCGTAATGATTGAAATTCTACAAAGAATTGCTAAACCTGCCAATCAGTAAAATGTAAAATTGCATAATTTGATCTTTCTGGAAATGCACACAAATTCTTAAAGTATGACTTTTTTAAACAAATCAGGTTAGGTTAAGTTGAATATCGTCGCACTGGAGCTACACAAGGGCCGTTGACGACGGGCATTATAGTTTTAAAAATAAGTTTTTTTATTGCTTTTTACTCATACTCTATCCGCGTTAATAAAAAGAAGTTTAGAATTTCAAATTTGTTAAACTAACGTTGAAAGCCATGTACGTCGACAATTATTGAAGCGGAAAAAATATTGGAAGCAACATGTACATAAAAAAAACTATTAAGTGATTTAAATAAAAATCTTTACGTATTTAGAAATGTTTTTAAAATTAATTTTACTAAAATTATCCAGTATAATAAACAAAATCACCCTTTTAATTCACACACAATACATAAAAAAAATTCAATAACTTTAATCAACCACATTTTTAATTAACTCCTACAACTAATTCTTCATCACATTAAACTTTTACAACCTCCGGCTTTAATAATAAGCTGAATTTTTCTCAAAATTAAGTTTCCAGTAGCATTTTCCCCAACGTTCATTGTTAAAATTTACATAAATAATCTATACACTACTTAATTTGTCTTCGTTCGTTAGCGCGTATCTATAAATAAGCAACGTTTTTTTTTTCTCCAGCTCATCTACAATCTATCTCTGTCATCTTTATTCATAGGTTTTATTTTTATCTTAGACTTAAATGATAAGAGAAGGCTATTGGTATTCTTATTAGTAGTTGTGGGATAGTAATGAAGTAACTGCTTATGATTTTTTACTTATGTTGATAAATGCGGAACTGTTAGTATTTTTGGAAACCTTGTGTGTGGTGGTTTAACTTGAGAATAGTTTGTTAGTGAAGCTATTTAAACCAAACACTCGAAGTTTTTGAAAATCGCCTTCACCCTTAGTCGGATTGTATCTCACTTGATACGATATACATCATATACAATATTAGAAAGCGAGTATGTAAATTTTCGTAGCTAAATTGTTTACAACATTTTATTACTAAACAATGTTTATCGATATTTGGATCGTTTACCTTTTCTTTTACTAAGCGACCCATTGCTTTTTACGAGATCTTTAATTAACAAGTTTTGAGATATCTTTTAATAACCGACCATAATTGACCAACCAAAAAAAAAAGTTTTACGTTGATAAAAAAATAATAGGATTCCCTTTTTTGTCGTATTACCCATATTACTATTTTTATATAACGGTTAAAGACACAAACCAAACATAACTATTCTCTATGAATCGTATAATTGACTACAGTATTGAAAACTATAATTCTCGTTTTTGCTTATAAGTTTACTCCGTATCTTTAAGCTTTTCTTCTAAATAAACATAAATGTACACAAAATAGCTGGCTACAAAGTTCCCGATGAGTGAACAAGAACTCCAAAAAACTGTTTACTTAACAAGACCCTAAAAATTTTGTATCTTTCTTCGTAACTTCTTACAAGAGTCAAACAGATTTTTTTTGTGGACTCTTGAGACTAAATATATTTTTTCGTTTTCTCGATAAACAGTGGGCCCACATGTTTTTACTTCGGGGAAATAATTAAGTAAATATTTATGCTGCTCTTTATGGATGCCATTAAAGTTTTATTTGCTTATATCAGGGTACAAATGAATGATGGAATAAGAATAAAATAAACCATATCTGAAGTCTGTTTATTTGTGTATTGTGTTCGAATGCACAATGGAATGAATGTTGACGATATGCGGATGCCAGGTTAATTAAAGTTTTAATATTTATTTGTACATTTTATTAATAATGGTTTTAATTATTTAGCAGCAGGACAACGATTAAGGTTAGTTTGAATTATGGTTGCACTAGAACTACTCGTAGGCTGTTGGTAACGGGCGTCATAAATTAGAACCACAGCACACACAACATTGAGCATCGGTGATTATGAAATATGAACAAATGATGATGTTTCAGTTTTACTGTTAAATAAGTAGTTGAATAAGAGTTATTTTTGCACAGACCGCAAAGAGAATTAAAAATAATCTGAAATATTCGATTCAACGTGATAAAATATTTTAATACTGTATAATTTAAAACTAATAACGAAAAAAAATCATTTTTCAAACATTGAATTTTCGGATATGAAATCTTTGTGCTCCATAATTTAGAAAATAAATTAATTGCATAAATTGATTGCACAAAATAAATGGCAAGCTTTGTATGGTTGTATAAATGAGGCTCTTTTTACACTAAATAAGACGTTTTTATTAAAATATCAATAAAACGTTTAAAAATTATTGATTTTACTGTCTTTAATCGATATTTATGATGCAAAAAATACTCATTCCGTAATATCTTTGTTTTCAGCCACCATGAAAAATTAACAGCATTTTCATCTTTTAGACGGTGGTGTGTTTTTTAAAAAAAATCTAAGCTTTTTTTCAACTTATTTGTTTGACTTTACATCAATTTGTTAAAAATCCCTCCCCTAAATCCAAAACTCTATAAAGTTTACGATTCATTTCAAAATACGTTATAGACTTAAAACCCATAGCAAACCATGTCCCAAATTCAACCCTCCTATATACCGTTATAAGTTTACCAAGTCCTCGGCGTACGTAAACAGGCCAATTCAATCAATAGCAAACATCATTTACGACTGGGTACACAAAAGCTGCAACCATAAGCAGACTCTGTAACGTTCTCCTCACAATCAATTAATTATCTGAGGCACGCCATTCGACCATTTCTAGTCACTGGATTTAAAACTATTTTTTGTCAATAAATCGAAAAATCTAGACACCAAGTTTAGTGACCCTTCCTTTTTGAGTACATTTAAAATACTGTATTGTTGTAAGTATTTGATAGGTTAAATACTAGGGTATACTTATATGTAGTAGTGCTGTATCCAATCGATGTTATCCCGTCGTATTATATGTTTCAGACGGTGTCAATAAATGGATAGTCTACTTCGTGGAAGGTAGACTGATTGTCAAATAAGGCGATAAATATTTAAATTTGTACTTAGAACAAGGTATTTATATGCTGTTGAACTCTGATTTAGAGTCATTCGAGGGTGCTATGCACAGTGACGGATTTAAAGACCCAGGGCCCCTAGGCACTTGACATTTGGGGCCCCCCACCATCTCGAAGCTATTTTGGAAATTTAGCAAATTAAATACACTAGTACAGAACATATAATTTTTAATCGACTTTAATAAACATCAGAATAATACAGTATGTTACTATAGTTATTCTATAAAATTTATAAAATCACACGGCGACACAGCGATTTTCAAATTTTTTTTAGGCGATTTTATTTTTTTATAAGGGCCTCGATCCTTCCTGACTGGGCCCCTAGACTCGGGCCTTGTAGGCCTAGGCCGAAATCCGGCACTGGCTAGGCATGACGTTACTAAATTGAGTTGATTTATAATTATAGTCGCATCAGTGCTGCAGAAAGGTGATTGTCGAAGGGTGTCATAATTTAGAACCACAGTCAAGTGACGATGCAACACCTGAGTAGGCACCCAATGAGACATTTTAGGTGTGACACCATACGCAGTGTCGGGAAGCATATTTAACGTTCACTCCCTCTACAAGGTGTTATTTTTCTAACTTTTTAGTTGCAGACAGATTATATGTAGGCAGTTAATTTGGCAATGCCTGATCCCGAATGTACATGGAACCTTTCGCATGCAATTCAAACGCCTTACCGACTAGGCTTCGTACCCCTTAACGTTACAAAATATTTTGGAAAGATGAACGGAACTGAAAATCAGATTTTTTTTAAGCCGCCGTTTGAAAACTGATCTGTAAACTTTTCCTTCTTAATTAACCTATACAATTAAGCGTAAAATGTGCTACCTAGTCTACAGAATTCAGATGTAAACATCAAACAGAGAAGATAAGTGACACAGGGTTTAATGACAATTAAACTAAAACTAAAATAAAATTTTACTCCTGAAATCTTTTTTTAAATCTTGAAAATGTTTATTTCTTACCGCTAGAAAAGAAATATTGAGTTTCAAAGGGTTTTGAAAGCAAACAAGTAGGTTTGTAACAGAATCTGTCACTTAACCCGCTTCCACACAAAAGTTGTGTTAAACAGGTGAAAAGGCGCCAAACACAGCATTAATTTTATATTAAACATTTACATGCTAAATTTGGCTAGTTTCAATTATTTTACTTCGAAAATTCAATAATTATTACTTATCGTTTGCAAAAATTAATTTATATTTCAAAGAATAAATATGTAATATTCTTCGCTTTTAAATAGAATGAAAATATTTCATATCAACATACAAAGAATCTCGTAGTGAAATATATTTTGTCATTTCAAACTGAATCGATGTCGCAAAAATAAATTGATTTTAATTTATTGTCTAAATGAATTAAGTTTCTCGGGCGATTGTTGCGAATAGCAATGGTGATTAATTCTAATAACAAACAGGGCCTTTAGCTATTTGTAATTGAAACTTTTAAACGCCCAAATTAACTATCTTCATTAATCTTCTTTCTCAGATTAATTAATTGGACTTTATTGTTTGCTAAATTTGTTTGAAGTTCGAAGAATAGTGATGTAATCTTTTTTAATAAATATTTTTGTGTCGCCACAATTTCCCATTTACATTTCTTTCGAAAATTCACTTATTTATAGTTTGTTAAATTAATTTACAGTTCAAAAAATATATAATTAGTACAATTGATGCTTTAAAAATAAAAGCGAAACTTTGCATATTTTTTTAATACCAAGTTAGAATTCTCTATGCATCTTTCTTCATACACATATAATGAACCATCAAAAGAACTCTATTGTGATATTACAACAATCCAAACTGAATTATACACATAAATATTCTTTAATAATTTTTAAATAAAGTTTCTCGTACGTTTAACGAAATGGCAACAGTGAAAATATTGAATAAAAATGGATTTTCAAGTTATTTCAATGTAGATTAAATTTTTAGTTATTTAAATTTTAAATAAACTTCTAATTTAAATTTTTAAATCAAATTTGGAATGTAGCCTAATCCGATTTTTGCTTCAAAATGACGTATACCACTTGTCTGTGGGACTTGTGGTTCTTTCTGTGAAAGTGGATGACAGACAGACGGACAGACAGACGGACTGAACGATTATAAAACCTTCCACTTTTTACGTTATAAACGTAGTGTGGAAGCTAAAATTTATAACGTTAAGGTCTATGAGCGATTCACAGAACAAACTTTATTAATGTTGGAAACGATTGTTTTTATAATCAAGGTCGCTGTTTACTAACCTCATTGTATTTTGAAATACAGTGGTGGTCAGGACAATGGAAAAATTGCTAGATTTTTTCGACAAATCGCGGTTGAATTATGCAAATTTTATGTCTGTTAGCCAAAAGTAAACTAAGCATTTTAAATAAGATTTTTTGCAAATATACATAAAATTCATGTTTTTAAAATGCGTTATAAATTTTAACATACAGCGAAATTGGACAACATTATAAGGACAATTGCATTTCTGTAAGTCTAAAGCATAAATTTACATAAAACTAGCAAAGTTTCTGCTTTGTACACGTCATTCCATGGTGTTATAAAGATTTTGCGAGTCTTTGAAAACTTCATTAGACTTATCTTCAACCATGCCACTAGGTACGAATCTTTCATTGTTTGAAAAAGGAAAATTAATCGCTTATAAAAATTTTGGACTTACTGGACGCGAAATAGCATTGAAATTGAATAGATCAAAGACTGTAATATATAATTTTTTTGAAAAATCCGGGAAATTATGGAAAAAGAAAGGTAGGCCATCTTCTGTGTCTTCGAGAGATAAAAGACGAATTATAAGTCGAGCTTGCTCCAAAAAGCAAACATCGACGGAAATAAAGCGTGAACTGGACTTTGAACTACAGTGCTCGAACCGTTCGCCGTGTTTTACAAATTGCCAAACAGGTTCGATACGGAAAACTGAAGTCACGGTCCCCTCTTACATAAACCCAAAAGAGACTGAGGATGGAGTTTGCTAAAAAGTACATTTCTATGGGTGACAAATGGAATGATGTTGTCTTTTCTGATGAAAAGAAGTTTAACCTAGACGGACCTTATGGGTTTAAGTAATTTTAGTATGATCTTCGCAAAGAAAAAGAAATATTTTCAAAGCGTTCATATGGTGGCGGCTCAGTAATGGTCTGGGCAGGTTACGCAGCCTCTGGAACTACAGAAATAGTTTTTCTTCAAGGGAAAATTAACTCAAATAGTTATGTTGATATGCTGGGTGACAATCTTTTGCCAGAAGCACCGTTGATAACAAGTGGTGACTATTTATTCCAGCAGGACAATGCATCAATACAAGTGTCCGCAGCTGCAAAATCATGGTTTGACGCTAATTCTTTAAAACTGTTGACTGATTGGCCAGCTAAAAGTCCCGATCTAAACCCAATCGATAATTTGTGGGGTATTTTGGCGCATGAAGTTTACAAAAATGGCACTCAGTACCATAACAAACGAGAACTGATGTCATCAATTGAAAAGGCATGGAAAAATATCCCTGTGAGCACCCTAAAGAAACTAACGAGCTCTATGACGTCAAGATTAATTAAAGTACTTGGAAATAAGGGTGAACTTATTAATTATTAATTGTTTTGACTTGAAAATTTTAAATGTCCTTATAATTTTGTCCAGTTCCCTAACAATGTATTTTTTGTTTAATATTTTTATAAACTCAAATTTTGTATTTTAAGTTTTTTATTGTTCTTAAATAATTTATAGCATTAAAGAAGTATTTTATATCTAAATACATTATCATTTAATTCAGAAATATTTTTTTTCTGTTCAATTTTCAGTTGTCCTTCTAATTTTGACCACCACTGTATCTGCAACATGCAACGTTACTAAACTCAGAAAGTATCGTTGATTTATTTAATTTAATAGTTATATTTAAATTATGCTTTCATGTGCCATAAATTTATATTTATTTAAACTATATATTTTTATATATTTTCCCTTATGCACTGGGCATTGTTATTTTTTCAATAATATCAACTCAAAAGCATTAAAAAATTAAAGTGAAGAATTTATATCAGAAATATCCTGAAATAATTCGGGAAGATTCTACTGTAAAACCGAACGTTACATTTTTAAGTACAAATAAATGTCGCATTAGGCCGAAAATACAAATCCGAAGGCTAACAACATAGTATTTTATTTAGAAACACACTACAAAAAAGTTAATGTCACGTCAATTCGACAAAAACATAAACTAACCGAAAAGCACGATATCTTTTACTCGTTCCATTTCCCATTACAAGTAATTTAAAGGCTCCACTACCATTGCAAACCCAACGTAAAACAGCTTTATTCTTATCAAGTTTGAACTTCCATAACACTGCATTATATCCCTGAGTAAACTCCATAAAGCGTTCTTAGTCATGAAAGCTTTAATAATTTGAATATTGCGTCTGGATATCCAATAGCTTCATTCCGATCCGATGGGTTGCCAATTTGGCAACTTCATGTGAAAATGGCGCCGCGCCGATGCAATGTGTGGTTTTGTTTCCGGAAATATTTAGGTTCTATAAATCATTTAAAAATATTTCAAATAAAATAAACAATAAATGTTATTTTTAAAGAAAACTAGGTGGAAATTTCGATTTTTGTAATTTTATATTAGTTAAAGGTAAATGACGCGTATTCAATCAATACAGGCAAATTGATTCGATTGTGAAAATCTAAATAAAATTGTACACACGTGTTTACGTTTGCCAAGAGAATCATTGAATGTAGTAAAGCAAAAATTAAAATATGGTTACAAAATTGTGAAGAGTAAATTATTTTTGGGTTTAAAATCATGATCTATACCACACTTTCCTCAAATTTCGCCCCTTTCTCATGCATTAAACTTGAAAACCATTATTCGAATTAACTCATTAACGAAGGTTGGCAAGAAAATTTGCCACGGAAAAAGGAGTTTTGTGCTTAAGGGGGAATGGGCGCGCTGGACCGCGGGTCTCCAAACTCAAGTGCCTCAGTGTTAATCCAATGGCGAAAAAAACTATTTTCTCTGCCACATTTCTCCGGCTGTATTGAATATTTTTATAAACGTTTTTTTTTATATTGAATATTTTTATAAACGTTTTTTTTTAATAAATGTAGATTACTTACAGGTCTCTATCTTCCCACTTCTTGAAATTGCTTCGAATATTTTGTGTAAAATTATTTATTGAAAATTAAAAAAAATATTCGAACCCATTTCAAAAAGTGGGAAGGTCGGGACCTATAAGTCAGCTACATTTATCACATAAAAAATACGCTTGTAAAAATATTCAATACAGCCGGAGAAATGTGGCAGAGAAAATATTTTTTTTTCTACATAGGATTAACACTGATACGCTTTAATTTGGAGACCCCCGGTCCAGCGCGCGCATTCCCCTTTAAGTTCATTTAAAAAAACAAAATATAGGACAAATGAAAACAATTGCCCTGAACTATTTACGTAGGACAAATTAAGTTACACGAAAAACTAATTTTAAAAAAAATAACAAGTAGGTTTGTAACAGAATATGTCACTGAAGTCCAGCAGTTAGTTAATATTACTGCATTTGCTAACTTTTACATTTCTTAACTCGCATGACCCGTTTAATTGATTTCATAAAATATAATTTGTTTAACGTGTATATACTAAACTGATAAACCAAATTTATTTATTTTCCATCCGATGGGTCCGAAAGTCCTGTGGTACCAATGGACACCTGGAAAATTGTATAATGCCACTAGCTCAAATTATATAGCAGAGGCGATAGTTGAGAGAATAAACCCGTGGCAAGCCGTATTTGAAATAACAATTTGAGGCAAATTTATTAGAAAAATTCTATACCACTAATAAACCGAGCAAAAAACGATCACGTTGTTTCACCTTAAAAACCTTCACGTTTTATCATTAAAGTGACATGAAACTTCACAACTCGTTATAGAGTCTCAATTTTTATCTCAGGTAAACACAAGAACGCTGACCGTAGATTTCACGGTATTTTCTCTTGTCTCGTATCCAATATCCACCTGTGTAAATACCGGAAGGATTGATTAAGATTAACGCTCAGTGATTGTTTTTTGGCTTGGAATTTGAAATACAGGGTTGTTGAGTTCGGTTGAAATATCGTCGCACTAGAGCTATACGAGGTCTATAAGGGTTGTTGAGAAAACTTTTGTTCACTGTTAATGTTTAGCTTCTAAATATTGGAAGTCTTATCTCGAGCGTCATCCTTATGGGTGGGAGAGTATCGGATTTTTTTTTTCATTTTATGAAATGTAAAAGTGCTACTATAATACTACCGTTTATCAGATTTTTAAGTAGTATCAAAAAACAATATAAAAACTTTAATCCAAATGAAGGGTCTCTTTGCAAAATCACTTTCTCCAAAGTATGTATAACTAATATATATGGGTCCGGTTATTGGAGACTTTTGATAATGGCAAATTAAATTGGACAAAATTGCCAACGAAGAGGAAGGATCCCATATCTTAGTTGTACTTTGGATAATATAAATTTTGCAACTACACTCTTCATTTACAAATCTCTTAAAATATAGAGAGAAATGTTGGAGTAATATGTATGCGGAAAAATGCATATCTGCTAAGTTTTAAGTTTAAAAAAATATCATGAAAAATAACCCAAGAACATACCTTCCAGTACGGAGGGAATTAAGGGACGTTTTAAGATACAAAATCAGGTACAACAACCTCTCTTACAATGACAACTCCTTTATAACACCATAAATGTTCCTTGGATAGCCCATAGATCTTAATCTATAATAATAAAGTTGTGTATGTATGTATTTATGTATGTATATTCCGTATAGACTCTTAAACTAGACATCTGTTTGACTCGTAACTTGGCGCAAATGTGTAGTTCATACTTAAGTTACGATTTTTGAACTTTAAAAATATAACATTTTGAGCTCCTAAAGAAAATTCGAATTTTCTGAAAAAAATACACCGCTTTCGCTCAAATCCGATACTTTTTAGCTTCCACACTACGTTTATAACGTAAAAAGTGGAAGGTTTTATAATCGTTCAGTCCGTCTGTCTGTCCGTCCGTCTGTCTGTCACCCACTTTCACAGAAAGAACCACAAGTCCCACAGACAAGTGGGATACGTCATTTTAAAGCAAAAAATCGGAATAGGCTACATTCCAAATTTCATTAAAAAATTTAAATTAGAAGTTTATTTAAAATTTAAATAACTAAATTTTTTTTATCTACATTGAAATAACATGCAAATTCTATTTTTATTCATATTTTCACTGTTGTCATCCAAGTCCACAGACAAGTGGGATACGTCATTTTGAAGCAAAAAATCAGATTAGGCTACATGCCAAATTTCATTAAAAAATTTAACTAGAAGCTTATTTAAAATTTAAATAACTAAAAATTTAATCTACATTGAAATTACATGCAAATTCCATTTTATTCAATATTTTCACTGTTGCCATTTCGTTAAACGTACGAGAAACTTTTGTTAAAATAAAATACACTTTTGAAAAAATATTTATTTACGTGTATAATTCGGTTTGGATTGTTGTATTATCACAATAGAGTTCTTTTAATGGTTCTATATATGTGTATGAGAAATATGCATAGAGAATTCTAACTTGGCATAAAAAAAATATGCTAAGTTTCGCTTTTATTTTAAAGCATCAATTGTACAAATATATATTTTTGAACTGTAAATTAATTTAACAAACTATAAATAAGTGAATTTTCGAAAGAAATGTAAATGGGAAATTGTGGCGACAAAAATATTTATTAAAAAAGATTACATCATTATTCTTCGAACTTCAAAAACATTTAGCAAACGATAAAGTCTAATTTTAAATCTGAGAAAGAAGATTAATGAAAATAGTTAATTTTGGCGTTTAAAACTTTGAATTACAAATAGCTAAAGGCCCTGTTTTTATTAGAATTAAATCACATTTGCCATTCGCAACAATCGCTCGAGAAACTTTAATTCTTTTAGACAATAAATTAAATTAATTTATTTTTGCGACATCGATCAGTTTGAAATGACGTCAAATATATTTCACTACGGAATCCTTGTATGTTGATATGAAATGTTTCATCCTATTAAAAGCGAGGAATATGACATATTTATTCTTTAAAATATAAATTAATTTTTGCAAACGATAAGTAATAATTATTGAATTTTCGAAATAAAATAAATGAAACTCGCCAAATTTAGCTTGTAAATGTTAAATATAGAATTAATGTTGTGTTTGGCACGTTTTTTCCTGTTAAACACAAATATGTGGAAGCGAGTTAAGTGACAGATTCTGTACAAACCTACTTTTTTCCTTTCGCTTTGCCTTTCGACAGAAGAAATTAAAATAAACACAAAAAATAATTGAAATTGAAAAGGCTTTTATTCTGTTGCCATTAGCTGCAAAAACTAAATTCATTATTGAAAAATAATTGACATGTTTCCTGTGACGTAATTTCGTCCAGTCTAAATTCTAGGGTTTTATTGTGGGTTCAGGTGTTGATTTTTTCATTGATAACCATCAATGTCTACTGCATATTTAAGCTATTTCCGTGAATTATAACTATGATGGTTGTTCAAGGCCATCGCACTAGAGCTGCATAATAGGATCTTATACTTTCAATTTCGCCAACAACTATTCAACAACTATTTCGCCAAATAAGTTGCCGAACTCGCCGAATTATTACCTAAAACGCGCCAAATGAGCAAAATATTTTTTTAAAAATAATTATTAATCTGGTTGGTTGTTCTTAGGTCATCGCTCTAGAGCTTCATAATAAGGGTGTTTTTAGCTATATCTATTTTTTTTCTCTCCAAATTTTTACCAAAAAACGCGCCAAAGGAACTAAAAAGTTTTATGCATTTATTGGGAAAATGACTGTCATTTAAACGTGCACAGCATATTTATAGCTCATTTTTATTTTGGGACTAGCAAATAAATACCCGTACTTCGCACGGATTTAAAAAAAAGTTTTAATTGATCCAAGTATATGTACAATGTATAATCCATTATAGGATAATAAATTTATGTTATTATTCCCGCTCGTTATAAAGTATAAAATACTGTTACTTATATACTACCTTAAAAATCCAAAATAAAAAAATACGCTATAAATGCCCTCATAAAAGTCATCGTAATTTTCCTCATAAACATATAAAACCTTTTAGCTCATTTGGCGCGTTTTTGGAGAGAATTTGGCGAGAAAAGAGGTATAGCTACAAACACTCTTATTATACAGCTCCACCACAATGGCCTTCGAAAAACAAACCAGCTTATAAATTATAAAAAAAAAATTGGCGCGTTTAGGTAAGAATTTGGCGAGTTTGGCAACGTATTTGGCGAAAAAATGAAAACAAAACCCTAAAATGTAGCTCTAGTACGATGGCTTGAACAACCATCATAGTTATAATTCCCGGAAGTAGCTTAAATATGCACATTTTTGCAATCAACAGAACCATCAATGAAGAAATCCATCCCCTAAACCCACAATAAAATCCTAGAATGGAGACTGGACGGAATTACGTCACTTGAAACATGTCAATTATTTTTTAAATAATAAATTTAGTTTCTGAAGGTAATGGCAACAGAATAAAATAAACATTTTCAATTTTAAGTATTTTCGTTAAAAGTTTTATTTAATTTTTTCAGCCGATGGCATCAGGAAAGTAAAAAAATGATCGGATTCGAGCGAAAGTGGTGTATTTTTTCAGAATATTCGAATTTTCTCTAAAAATAGAACATTTTTGAGCTCTGAAAGTTCAAAATCTGTAACTTAAGTATGAACTACACATTTGTGCCAAGTTAGGAGTCAAACAAATGTCTAGTTTATGAGTCTATAAGAGACATACCCACAAACAAACACACAAAACTTCATTTTTATTATTATAGATTTTAAGGAAATAAAACGGGATTTTATACTCAATAGTAAGCGGGAACAATAGCATAGACTTACTATCCTATAACAGATTAAATGGTATGTATACTTGGATCAATTTAATATTTTTTTAGTCCGGTCGAAGAACGGGTATTTATTTGCTAGTGTTATAATATGGCTTATAACGACCTTTTTTGATTAACTCGTCGGTAATAACGCTAAAAATATTCGTTTACGATATCCAAAATGCCTTCTTGAAGAAGGCACTTTTCTTTTAGTTCTTCATAATTTAAACACTTAATTATTCATTCTTCATTATTTAAATAATTATAATTCATCTATAATAATAAAAGAAAGTGTCTGTGTCTGTGGACCGTGAAAGACCTACTTATACTGCCCTAAAAAATTCGAAATTTTTAATGTAGATTCCTTTTACTACCTAAGTGTGCACCTGAGGCTTAGTTTTTTCATATTTGATTTAGATTTTTTAATATTCATAGTGTTTTGATCTCCATAGGAATAGCATTGTGAATTCTATGAATATTGGATTCATACTTTTCATTTTAAAATTTGAAAGAAATTTCGGCGCGAGAGAAAAATTAAGTACAAGCAAGTTAAGGCATGTGGGTTTAATCTGAAGGATTTGGATATCATTATTTTATTTCGTTTATAGATTAAATTTTATTTTTTATTTTTTTATGCTGCCTGAGGTTTCCTCAACTCGATTCTAATTATATTTCCGTTATGAATTTAATTGATATTTACAAATGGTAAGAAATGAAGATATTAAGGAAGATTCAATTGTAAATAAGGTGTTTGTACATTCACTTCATATTTCATACAATTCGATAGGTTTAGCAACCCTAAGTTAAATTTTCACACTGGCCAAAAGTTGCCAATGAACACACCGGCCATTGCATCATAGCTGTACCCGGTTATAGGCTGTAGCAGGACATCTGAATTTACACACGATGGTAGTAGTTTCCTTTACAGGTAAGAAAAATGCGTATTAGAGAGTCAGAAATCAATCGCCAAGTCGATGTAGCCTATGCAAGCTTAACTAGAGAATAGCGTCAAATATTTCACCGAGAGCGTGTTTGTTTAGGCTTACTACAAAGCGATCGGTGACTTCACTTGACGAACTGGATTTCGTATTGGTGTTTACTAGGAAAAGAAATTACTATAACTCAAGCGACTGAAAGTTCCTACAAGGACATCAACTTATTTCTTTAAAATTAATGCTGATATCAGAATGGGAGGAGATTATCATATCCTGGTGGAATCCAGTGGATAGTGTATCAATTGGCATAAAATCAAAGTTTACATAAAAAAAAACAAATCACCGTTATTAAGGTTACACCCGTGCAACGCCGGGTTTATAAAGCTAGTTCTTCATAATTTAAATACTTAAAGAAATATTTCGTTTTAAGTATTTAATTTTTTTTTATTTACGAAACGAGGCGAAAAGTCGCCAAGTATGAATTTTTCCACCTAAAAAAAGTATTGACCGGAGAAGGAGAAAATAAATTGCTACTCAGTGTAAATATTGTAAAATGACAAACGTTGAATAAAATTTAACAACTAACTAATAATACGAGTGCATAATACGTATTTTTCTATACTTAATATTCGTTGTTGTTTCTAATGCCACTCGGTAACCGAGCCCGGAGTAGAGAACTACCCGATTTAAGGCGAAGGGGGCGGCTTCCGTTTTTATTGAGCGCCACAAGGGAGGAAGTCAGACTTTTGCTCGTCAGCATGACATCCGTTTTACAGGAAGGTCCCTTTCACACATCCATTCTCGCTCACAGATCCGAATTTTGATCCAGATCGAAGGCCGATAACCTCCTGATATGGTACCCCCAGAGGTATTGATTTGGTATGGGAATATGGAGGACTTAGTGACCACAAAATATTTAACGTGCCCCAGCCACCATTAGAAACAGACTGTCTTTAGCCGAATACAAGCGCCGACCCTGCAACCATCAGAGTTGCGAGCACCACCGAGGACAGAACCCATAACCCTTCCGATGCGAGCACGACGCTTCATCCGACTGAGCTACCGCGGCTCTCACTTAATATTCAATCTTGTTTATAAAATACTCGTTTTTAACGTCAGAAACATCGCGGTCTCTTGAATGACGCTATAACCGGGTTATAATACTTTTAGAGATGCGCTTGTATCTTTACTAGATAAAGTTTGGCGGGGTTACTAAAAAAGTTTTGTAAAAATACTAGAGAAAGGTTTGTAACAGGAGAGAGTTAAACTGGAGATTCCTGGTCAGAATTACATTGCATACTTTGAAAATTCTTGTTATTCCTGTAACTGTGAGTATAGTATTCTTTCTCAATCAGTGAATGAAAAATAAGGCATCAGCTGTTGAACTCTACCTTCCAACACAAACGTGTCTTGTTGTTGGCGGGCATATTTAATTTCTCTTGTTAATTTCCTCTTTGGGATGTTTAAAGTTTGCGAAGGCACGGTACTGGGCTCTATTAAATGGCAAATTAAATTGTTTAGATCTTTAGTTAGTGCGTTGACTGATACAAAAGTATTTCTTAAAGTTTAGAATAACACAGTCACTCAAGCTAATCGCAAACTTGGGGGGGGGGGGAGAAGGGGAGATCGGTAGTCTGGTCTCCAAACCGAAGTGTATTAATCCAGTCAGATTGTGAAAATATTTTGAAAAGCCGAATTACTCCGGTTGTATTAAATATTTTTAAGAAAGATTGTATAGGATTTATAAAACTGGTTTAAATATCTTTTTATTATATTTTTGAAATTTATTCGAATACTTTATTGCAAAATTATGTTGTGAAAATCAAAAATATATACGCACTAATTAAAAAAAAAGCGTAGACACATATTTACCTCCCTCCCTTTTCCTCTCCTCCATTTGTCATATAAAAGACAGTTTTGTAAAAGATTTCGATATAGGTGAGGTAATTCAGCTTAAAAATTATTCCCCGCCCCATCGGATTAACATAACATATATAGATATATATATAGAGAGAGAGAACCGTGCGCTATCGCACACTCGGCGCCCCGTTGAAATATACATATAAAAATGAAATACTCTTCCGAAAAGGACCAGAGACTGTAAAAGATTTAAGAAATTTTAGCAAAAAGGATTAAAGTATAAAAAAACAAACAAATTTGGTTAAGCATACAAGAATGCACATTTAATATATCTAGAAAAAAATTCTTTAAAATATATTTAAGTCTCTGAAAAGCAAGCTTCAGAAAACAAATTTTTACGCGTATTTGAATGGGGGGCCAATTTCTTCTTCCCACCAAATGTCAGCTTCGGAGAAAGAACGAAAGAGTCAACTTTCAACCATAACGAGTCTTAAAAAGATAAGGCTAGTCAGCGCACGATTTTTCTACATCTAGGATTAACTTAGAGAAGACTTCGATTTGGAGACCCGATTAAACAGTTCGATCCCCTTTAAACTGTTAGACTCAAGCTTGAATACCTAACATCCAGAAGTATTTTTAGATCGTCGAAGCTGGTATCTTTGGCCATGGAGGGTAACTTTGGTTCACGCGTCGGGAAAAGATTTGTTTCTTAATTTCTCTTCATAAAATGATCCCATCTTAATTTCTTCTACATTTTTGGAAAAGGTGGAAAACTTTTCCTTTCATTTCATGTAAAAAAAATCTCATTTTAATTTTTGCAATACTACAAATAATGTTTGTATTCTTACGAGCATTTTATGACAAAAATCTATTTCTTCCAACTTTTCTCTGGAACACCTAAAAAAATATTGAAAATAGCTAAATAAAACACTCTATAATATTCTTTTATTCATGTATGTGTGTGGATGATTATTATACCATTTGTTTGAATCTAAGTTAAATACTTTTTATGCTATATTTAATTATTGGTCACTGGGAAACTTTTGCCGATGAATGCGGGCAGCTTTGGTCTCAGATGAAAGGATATCTTTTGGGATCTTTGCACTATAAAGAATGTTATGTAAAAGTGTATTCTGTTTAACTATTTTTGAAGAAGTCTTACTTTTATGATCAAACAATTTTGAGATAATTTTTTTAAAAATTAAACGATTTTAAACATTAAAAAGATAAAGATAAAATGCAAGAAACTTATAACATTCAAAATTGCCAATGTCGAAATGTAAACATTTTCCAATTCCTAATTACGAATATATTATTTTTAGCTTCCACACTACGTTTATAACGTAAAAAGTGGAAGGTTTTATAATCGTTCAGTCCGTCTGTCTGTCCGTCCGTCCCCCACTTTCACAGAAAGAACCACAAGTCCCACAGATAAGTGGAATACGTCATTTTGAAGCAAAAAATCAGATTAGGCTACATTCCAAATTTCATTAAAAAATTTAAATTAGAAGTTTATTTAAAATTTAAATAACTAAAAATTTAATCTACATTGAAATAACATTCAAATTCCATTTTTATTCAATATTTTCACTGTTGCCATTTCGTTAAACGTACGAGAAACTTTATTTAAAATAAAAATAAAACCCTTGTAAAATATTTAAGTGATATGTTTCAGTTTGGATTGTTGTAATATCACAATAGAGTTCTTTTGATGGTTTATTATGTATGAAGAAAGATGCATAGAGAATTCTAACTTGGAATAAAAAAAAATATGCAAAGTTTCGCTTTTATTTTTAAAGCATCAATTATACTAATTATACATTTTTTGAACTGTAAATTAATTTTACAAACAATAAATAAGTGAATTTTCACGCGAGAAACTTAATTCTTTTAGACAATAAATTAAAATAAATTTATTTTTGCGAAATCGATCAGTTTGAAATGACGTCAATTATATTTCACTACGAGATTCTTTGTATGTTGATATGAAATATTTTCATTCTATTGAAAAGCGAGGAATATTACATATTTATTCTTTGAAATATAAATTAATTTTTGCAAACGATAAGTAATAATTATTGAATTTTCGAAATAAAATAAATGAAACTAGCCAAATTTAGCATGTAAATATTTAATATAGAATCAGTGCTGTGTTTGGCGCCTTTTTACCTGTTAATTACAACTGTTGTGTGGAAGCGGGTTAAGTGACAGATTCTGTTACAAAGCTACTTGTTTCCTTTATAAATAAAACCGTTTGCTTTTTATAAAGATATATTTGGAAGCAATATTTAATAACAAATAAGTTATTTTCTTTTATTAAAGTTTACTTTTCTTTTAAGCGACAATCAATATTGGTATGCCTATAGCGTAATGTCATTCTACGATGCACTGCAATGTAAATGTTAAGTTATATACCATTTATAATAACTATGTATCTTATAACTTTGTTATTTTTATGTTTAAACATTTTAATATTACAATTTTATTCGGTAACACAGGCTTTAAGGATGTTAAAAGTATGTTTCTTATGTATTTCATGGGCGGACCAAAGTTTCCCGCCCGGATTCTAACAGTGTCCTAATTTTAGCTTCCACACTACGTTTATAACGTAAAAAGTGGAAGGTATTATAATCGTTCAGTGCGTCTGTCCGTCACCCACTTTCATAACCCAAACTACAAATGCTACGGACAAGTGCGATACGTCAAAAAATTCAGAGCATCGAAATTAGAATACAATAAAAATTTCAGAAAAGAATTCGAATTCAAGGTACTTCAATTATTTAAAAAAACTGCAAAATTTAATGCTCATTTAAAAAGCATAGGAAGCCATTTTTATTAGAATTTAATCACCATTGCCATTCGCAACAATCGCTCGAGAAACTAATTCTTTTAGACAATAAATTAAAATAAATTTATTTTTGCGACATCGATCAGTTTGAAATGACGTCAAATATATTTAACTACAAGATTCTTTGTACGTTGATATGAAATATTTTCATTCTATTGAAAAGCGAGGAATATTACATATTTATTCTTTGAAATATAAATTAATTTTTGCAAACGATAAGTAATAATTATTGAATTTTCGAAAAAAAATAAATGAAACTAGCCAAATTTAGCATGTAAATGTTCAATATAGAATTAATGCTGTGTTTGGCGCCTTTTTATTTATTCAATATTTTCACTGTTGTCATTTCGTCAAACGTACGAGAAACCTTATTTAACATAAAAATAAAACTCTTGGAATATTTATTTATGATATATAATTTAGTTTGGATTGTTGTAATATCACAATAGAGTTCTTTTGATGGTTCATTATATATGTATGAGGAAGGATGCATAGAGAATTCTAACTTTGAATAAAAAAAATAAGCGAAAGTTCGCTTTTAGCTTCCACACTACGTTTATAACGTAAAAAGTGGAAGGTTTTATAATCGTTCAGTCCGTCTGTCCGTCCGTCTGTCCGTCCGTCACCCACTTTCACAGAAAGAACCACAAGTCCCACAGACAAGTGGGATACGTCATTTTGAAGCAAAAAATCAGATTAGGCTACATTCCAAATTTCATTAAAAAATTTAAATTAGAAGTTTATTTAAAATTTAAATAACTAAAAATTTAATCTACATTGAATTAACATGCAAATTCCATTTTTATTCAATATTTTCACTGTTGCCATTTCGTTAAACGTACGAGAAACTTTATTTGAAATAAAAATAAAAATATTTATTTATGTGATATAATTCAGTTTGGATTGTTGTAATATCACAATAGAGTTCTTTTGATGGTTCATTATATATGTATGAAGAAAGATGTGCATAGAGAATTCTAACTTGGCACAAAAAATATGCAAAGTTTCGCTTTTATTTTTAAAGCATCAATTTTACTAATTATATATTTTTTGAACAGTAAATTAATTTAATAAACTATACATAAGTGAATTTTCGAAAGAAATGTAAATGGGAAATTAAGGCGACACAGATATTTATTAAAAAAGATTACATCATTATTCTTCTAACTTCAAACAAATTTAGCAAACGATAGAGTATAATTATTAAATTTGAGAAAGAAGATTAATGAAAATAGTTAATTTTGGCGTTTAAAACTTTGAATTACAAATAGCTAAAGGCCCTGTTTTTATTAGAATTAAATCACCTTTGCCATTCGCAACAATTGCTCGAGAAACTTTAATTCTTTTAGACAATAAATTTAAATAAATTTATTTTTGCGAAATCAATCAGTTTGAAATGACGTCAAATATATTTCACTACGGATTGTTTGTATGTTCATATGAAATGTTTTCATTCTATTTAAAAGCGAGGAATATTACATATTTATTCTTTGAAATATGAATTAATTTTTCCAAACGATAAGTAATAATTATTGAATTTTCGAAATAAAATAAATGAAACTAGCCAAATTTTGCATGTAAATGTTTAATATAGAACTAATGTTGTGTTTGGCGCGTTTATTCCTGTTAAACACAAATGTGTGGAAGCGGG
The DNA here is from genome assembly GCA_019343175.1 of Oedothorax gibbosus. Taxonomy (NCBI): domain Eukaryota; kingdom Metazoa; phylum Arthropoda; class Arachnida; order Araneae; family Linyphiidae; genus Oedothorax; species Oedothorax gibbosus. The sequence continues at coordinate 188,418 of JAFNEN010000466.1, forward strand.
TTAAGTGACAGATTCTGTTACAAACCTACTTGTTATTTTTAAAGAATCAATTTTACTAATTATTTATTATTCTCTTTTTCGAAAGAAAGTTAATGAATATCTGAATTTGTGGCAACTAAAAGATTTTTATTACAAAAAGTTGCATCATTATTTTTTTATAATTTCAAACAAATTCAGCAAACGATAATGAGTAATTATAAATTTGCGAAAGATTAATGAAAATAGTTAATTTTGGCGTTTCAAAGTTTGAATTAGAAATAAATTATAAGCTGAAGGCCCTGTTTGGCGAATTTTTTTCAGAGATGTATAAATAGTGCGTTTTATGTTGAGCACAAATACTGTGTGGAAGCGATTTAAGTGACAGATTCTGTAACAAACCTACTTTTTTAAACTAACACCAATTTTTTTTAATTTATTAAATTTAACAAATATGCTTGGAAATTATTCCTAAAAGTACAATACTTTGAATGCATAATGAATTTTAAGTGTTTAAATGGTTTTGTAGTTTAATTTTCTTCTTTTTTAAAAAAACTGATTTTAGACAAAAGTAAACCGCACTGACGGTATCTTAGAATCACCCATCCACAAAACGTAAACACGGAAATCAATCTATTTCTTCAAATTACAACACATAAAAAAACATTTCTTTTAATAGAAGGACAAACGTGCTCTTTTAATGACCGGCCTTCGAAACGGTAAGGTCGCCATTGCTGGAGATGAACGAATGAATTATGTCGCCAATGGTTTCGATAGTTGACTTTATGTCCATTTTGATTTGCAACGTGGTGTTGGTCACACGCACGTATTGTGGTGGTGTCTATATTAGTTGGTGGAGGTTAAAGTAATAATGTTATGTTTTTCATTATCTGTTACGGAATCATCATTTCTAAAAAGTCAGTAAAAATGTGATCTAGAATGAAAAATTTTATTGTATGATTAAGATGCGAAAATTAATATAAATTGTGATGTTTTACAAATTTTACTCACCTAAAAAATTTGTAGAAGCTGCGATCGTTGATTGAGGGATTTTGTTTTGTACATTTGGAAAATATTTTTCTTATTAAAAAATATTCGTAATAGTCTTTACTTCTACAAATTTTTAGCCTTTATCTAAGGGCAAATCAATGAAATTACTAATGCTAAACTGAAATTTTCTAATATATTTCCGATTAACTGATGCTTAAATTGATCGGCCCAACACTTAAGGAATTAAGGATACAATACGCCTTACTTTTACACGATGAAATGCAATAGAAATGCAAAACTTCAGATGATTCTCTTCCTGCAAAATCGCTCTTTGTAGATATGGTATTTTTTTAGTACATAGCGACATAATACTGCAGTAACCACAACAATAAATTGGACCAATTTTGCTCTGATGAATGGATGGTTGTTTAGGTTTTATGGCGCAAGAACACAAAGGCCATACTGTGCCAAACACTAGGTTATTTTAATTAAAAGGTTGATTATTTCAGGGCAAAATCTTCAGTCTTTCGGTATACTTTCTTATATAGGCTAGAAGTATTAAGTTTTTATAATAATGATCCAAGTCTCCAAGTCATTAGTTTAGATACTGCAGTTTACCTGCCCTCGACAGAATAGGGTGAATATTGGGGTGAATTTCTTGCCGTTGGATTACACGTTCACATCACCTTTTCAACCCTTCATGTCAAATTGAAATGAAACGTGTAAAAATGGTTAATTGATATTGTCAATTAACCATTGTAAATAAAACAGTAGTTTATAAAACTTAAATTTTTTCTAAAACTATTTGATCCAGCAGCTGTTCCATGCAAATAATTTAAACACTACCAGAAACACCCTTTCATCTGTTGAAATCGAATGCTGGAACCCAATCACAATAATTTATTTATACGCATCATGTGTCCTTGGCATTCCAAACGTCCAAAAAACTTCTGTACCTTTTCGTTTCATCAAAAAAAGTGTAAACAACACGCGACGAGGACCTGTCAAACAATGTCCGTAAATTGCTGTTTTGCCAGTCGGAGTTTGTCTCCAACAACTGTCGAAAAGCATTTTTGCTTCACGCCGGGCTTTGAAATGTTTTAAACTTTAATTGTGTTTCCGACATTTCCTGTCCATAGTGAATTGCGATGGTTTTTTATTAACGACGGGATGTTTATGGTTAGTTTTGTTTCGCCACTTTACGTTCTTGTTGGACATCCGGAAGTCGAATTGATGAATTAGGCCCTTGGTCTGTGTTAAATGAGAGGTTTCTAATAGTTTGAATGTCATTAAAACCATGCATCCCGGGAAGAATTTTCTGTGGGGAACTTATTTATAAATTAGGAAAGAATTTTCGATTTACAGACTATACAGACTACTTAAACGCTACAGACTGATAGAATACAGACTGAAATCCTTAATAGGATTACACTTAAGTAATCCTTTAATACGAGATCTTATTTTACCTCTAAGTAGAAATTGCAATTAGAAGACATAATTCCTTAAATAGTTAACATTTAAAAAAAAATCGTTTGAACTGTTACGCGTAATTTATTGGTTGTTTGAGAGTTGAGATATTGGGATCTTTGTCCACTGCTGTGGAAAAAGTATCTTTATGTACTTTTAATTACCTTAGCATTCAGAATGGCTAGACCTTTTCCGGATCTCCATAATGCATAAATAAATATCCCAAAATGCCGAGTGCCTCTTTTGTCTTAAATGACACGCGCATAATAAAACCCCCTAAAAACAGTGAATAAGATTGTTTTAAGATTTTTTATACAGAAGATGCTTAAAGCTTGCAGTACCTTCGAATGGGGTAACTTTGACTCAAATTTAAAGCCTTAGTAGTGACTTTCTTCTTGTTTCTTCTTGAATATTTTTTTACTCATAAGCCAAGGCAAATTTGCCCCTAAATGCCACATTTAAAGAGCATTTATAGAGAAGTTATTAGCTTGGGTCTAAGTTTTCCTTTGGGGCCAAAGTTACCTCATTCGACGGTAGCTATAGAAAGTTACTAGTTACTACAAATCGACACTGATTTTCTAATTGACAATATGAACTTTTTTTCCATTTCAGTGAAGGAAAATGAAGAAATTATGGATCCCCTCCTAATATATATCAGTCTTATTCATACTCGTATAACAAAGAAAGGGTCTGAAATGCGGTGAAATTAGTCATGAGTTGGTTCACAAAAGAGTCATTCATGGTATTGAGGAGTGAGGCTAAGTGCTGGGTAAACGTGTACTGCGGTTAACCGTGCGAAGTTAACTTGTGCTGGTAACAATCGTAGCTATAAAAAGGAATTTTATAAGATAGAATAGTAATAATGAATAGCTTCCTCATCCAAAACACATCTTCCGCAGTCTTCAAACAAGTCGGTATAAGGACAATAAATGCAGTAATAGGTTAGTTTGTTTGGATTATCTTCGCACTAGAGCTACACGAGCGCTATTGGTGACAGGCGTCATAATTTAGAACCACTAAGTACAATTCTTAAGTATCCTATTATAACGATTCATTTCGAAAACCATCAAATGGGTTAACCCATTAACGATGACTTTGTAAACATCATTACGAGCTGCGTTTATTCATACGTCGAATATCACCAATTGGAAAGTATCTTAGAGTGGATATTATAATATACGATAGATATGTATAAAAAGATGAAACCGTACCTTAGGCTGCATGGATGATTTCTCTTTTGCATTAATGGTTAATTAAAAGGCTATAAGAAACGAAATAATTTTTAAATTATCAATATATTAACTGTTCCAGTAAATAATCCGCCAATCTTAGATGAGGTAAGCTGCCAAAAAAAAAATTATAATCTAAATCTCGCATTGAAGGATGAATTATTCAGCATAGAGAAAATACAAACTTGGCAATTGTAAAAAAAAGAATCATCGATTCAATATGAAGTAATAGCATTGTTTATTAACTGATTTAAAAAAAAACAACTTTAATCATCACACATTTTCCTGAATTGGTTTTTTAAAGGGTTCTATTCAAGAAGTCTAATATAAATTAATATATTTAACTCGCCTAAGTTCCACACAAGACACAGTCCTGAAAGGAACCTCGCCAATTGTGAAAGAGAAACCCCACTTAAAACGTCCAACACAGCAGATAAAAGGGCCTCCAATTGGCTCCAATTGCCACTCGCCATGAAAAAGGACCGTTCATTTACTCATCCAGAAAAGTGTGTCTTTTTAATGTAAAAAAACAGCCTCGTAATTGAATTGACCCGAATTCGAGCAGAGAACATCTTTAGGGTTGCTCCCTTCTTCTCTTCTGGGAAAAGAGGAATTCACCCATTTGTAAAGGGAGAGTTGAGGTTAAGAGTGAAGTAAGTCATAATTTAGTTGCTGCCAATTGAATTTTGTGAAGTCACTCAAAACTGATTTATATGAAAAAATATATTATCCTTTAAATATAGATTTTAAATAAATGAAGTTGCTCATGCTATTGCTAGTGTGATAACAGCGATTTAAACGACTTAAAAACAAACGTCAAAGCTAATTAACTCGAATTTTTTTTTAATTATATTTTTCAAACTCGAGTATTTTAGAGTAAAAATGCACACCAAAAAAAATGCAAGAGATTTGTTTTTCAATATTGAATCAGATAAGAAAAGGATGTTGGAATATTGACATTGAAAAATGCTAATGAAAAAATTTAAAAATTGTTCTTGTTTGAACTAGGATTTATGTTATGAAATACATACAAGAGAAAAACGTATGTGGTGATTCTCGGACAACTTCGATTTTTGATTTAAAAAAAAAATTCTATTTAGGACTTCAAAGTTAAAGTTGACAGATAATAACCTATATTGCTAAACAAAATATGCGAAAGCTAAAATGAAACAAACCATGAAAGAAGAAAGAGTTACGCGACTCCAAATTTTTTTTGAAAAATGAATGTTTTGTAAATTATACCTTGAGAGATACTGACATATAAACCCGTCACCTGATTGTAAGGTTTTCCAACAACACATTTTTAAAAAATATATAATTTTATAATTTTACTAAATTTTAAATTGTGAACCATTCATTAGAAATATATATTATAAAAATTTAAAAGAAGTTAACTGATCAGTTACAAATTAAATTTTAATGCCGTGCATTGAAAACAAATTTACACTTCAGCCAATTTTCTCATTCCTTAGAGTATTTACAAGAGATTAGAAATTAACGTAAAAGACATTTAGAATTTTGTTCAACAATTGAAATGTTAGCTTACATGAGAAAATATAACGTCAACCAAGAAAATCTTCGGAAAAGAAAATGAAACTTAAAACATTTAAAATAGAGGTCTCTAACTGTCAAAGCATTATTCTCCAATTTTAATTTTTGAAATGAATGAGTAAATGATAGTTTCTGGTTCTCTACTTTTCAAAAAATAATTGGCCATATAAAAAAATAGACTGCTAGCAGTCAGAGCCTTCAAATTAAAGGACCTATTTCATAAATAGAATTACATTTGACTTGTTCCATTAGTGTATTCATCCTTCCAAGCGGGGTTGAACTAACTTATGCTTTTTGTAAAGTACGCTTTTGTTAGACAGTTTAGGGACATTTTGTTATGTGGGGGAAAGATTGTAAAGGAGTGACTGTCTATTAGTAGGGCTTTTGGTATTGATGTTCAGTCCTAGATTGTAATACGATTGCTTTTCCGGGGCTGCTAAGTGGAATATATCGTTTGTAAATTGTTTGAAGGAATTGGGGGATCATGTAAATGGATGATTTTGTAATATCAAGTTGATATTAATTAGAAAATCCTTTGTCATATGTAAGTCAAAAGTGAATGATTTATAATGGAGGATGTATATAATATTATTAACAAAAATAATTTGATTGCATAATTCAGTTAAAAACTAAATAAGAAATTACCAATCAGTTAAAACTTTTTCAACATTGACCATCAAAATGACATAAAAGTATCGATAGCAAACGTGTTCATTAAAGAGAAAAATTTAATTAAAAATGGACATAAGGAAAAGGTAAGTTATGTGATGATTTTAATTGTCAGATTAAGATAAATATTACATTTTTCCGACTTATTTTTATTTTCTGTTTATTTACATGTTTAGATTTTAATTTCATGAATTTCAAAAATCAGTTTTATAAAATAAGTGTTACGTTGAGACACATTCGAACTTTGAAAAAATTTCAGCTTTGATTTAGGACTAAAAGTTATGTAGTGTTACGATTTGAAAATTTAAGGATTTGTAACTTTTAAAATTTGATTTTCTTCATGGGTTTTAGTAATTTATTAATGTTTACTTTATGGCTTACAAATGTGCATTACTATAAGTGCATAAATAAAGAAAATTCTAATTTAAGTATTTTGTTTATAAATATTTTTTTTAACCAAGAAGTAAACATATTGGGATGTTTATAGTTTTCATTTACTTCATTAATTTGCATTTTCTAAAGGAATAAAATACAAGACAATTTTTTAAAAACAAAAGTATCAAGACTGCATCCATAAAATAATGTATCTAAAATATCATCAGTAATCAAAATGGCATTTCCAAAAGGTTTGCCCTTCCCTTATCTTTTTGACTTTTCGGAAACATTTTATTTTCGTCAATAAAATTTATCAGAATATTCATTCAAGAAATCTGTACCGATTGATTTTTTTTGTGTTCCCACTTTATTTTAAACGCAGAATCTTAAATTATAGGGTACGTAGAAAAATGACATGTCCGATAGAGTTAACATGGTAGAATTGTCACTTTTCTTGAATACTATGAAATATTTTAGAAAGAGAAATAGCAGCGTAAAGCATGGCATCATGTGGGTTCCCAAATTCTTTGTCAGCGATTGGAAAAAAAATAATTAAAATTCCAAAATGCATGAAAACTATTCTTTTTCAGTGGAGTTTTAGCCGCCATTATTTGAAAATCGAGTGATTTATTGAAGTGTTAGCAAAAACGCACACCATTCAAAAATAATCTCACAAAAAAGAAACAGAAGCTCAAAAGTATGTATTAACCCTTTAACGACTCTTTTGTGAATGTCACCAACACCTTCCTTACCGAAAAAAAACCCGTTAACTAAGTTTTAAAAAAAAAGACAATTCGCGTAACTTCATTTGTACTACATAAATTGCTCAGTACTATATGGTGTACATTTATCTTTTTTGTTTATTTAGATAAACTTAAGCAGAGAGCTTATTATCGCATGACCAATGTTGTCGCTAATTGCCGTTAATGAGTTGGAAAAGACGTAGCTCCTGCACTTACCGAAATAAAAAGTTTAAAATGATATTCATTCAAAAAAGTTCAAAAGTTCATTATGACTTATGCTTATATGAATCACATGAAAATATAATAAATAAATTATAAAAATTTATATAACCATTTTAAAAAATCAGCTCCCAAATAGCCGATTTTTAAAAACTGAATTTGTACTTGAAAAAGAATTATTAAAAAAAAATGGTGCGTATATAGTTTAAGTATTTTAAAAACTTGTTTTATACTTTGCCTTACAAAACCTGAACAATTAAAACTTTCAAACAGCCATTGGAAAAGTTTAAAATATTTTTTAAACTAATAAAAAAATTGAATTGTAGAAATAATTAAAAAATAACGAAAGTAAGCAAATAGAAATCCATAAAAGGAATAAAAGAGTTCCAAAAGATATGAATGCTTTGTGTTTTGAAGCCCCTATTTTACAATAAATTTTATTCCAATGCACATTCATCATCGCCGTCTCGGCTGTCTAAATCTAAACAAATGTCGTTATATATGTTATTACTCTTAACTGCAAATGGTACATACTTCTGTGCGTCACCAATTTATTAAAGTCTGTTTTTCATCTTTTGAAAAATATAAACAAATTTTGATAGAATAGGTGAATTAAAAAAATATAGGAGAGAGACCCCAAAACGGGATAGTGAGCCTGGGATCTTTACTGGTGGTGCTATCACGCTGGAGAAAGGCTAAACTGGTTCCCGATCGCCATGACAGCATTCTCAGTTGATATCTTAAAATGTCTCCACGTGTTTCGCAAAGAAATATTTTTTCAAAGTTTTCAAGTACTTATACTTTTACTAGATTTTTACTTACTTTGTACTCTTTTCGACTGCAGAACAACTATCCTTGTGCTTCTCTGTCCTTCGGCACAGTTCCCGAAAGTACTGTGTTTTGTTCATAGCTCTTTTAACTGCAATTTCATGTATTTAAATATTGCTAGTGAGTTTCGGTTCAGGAGTCAGCCATTTATGTTGTCAAAATCATCACGGTGGGGCAAATCGGGATACTTTTGTGGTGCCCAAAACGGGATACAATTTTGACGTGTCCCGTTTTACCCGACCATTTTCTTTAATGTTTTGGCAATGTGTTTGTTATTTTAATTGAAATAAGTAATGAATTAAAATATTTAATTAATTACAACAATGTATTTTAATTTTAAATAATTATATATTTCAAATAAAAAAATACTTTACTTTTGGGGTACAAATAATTGGCCTCGCCTGAGTTATGTAGGTACAAAATTTAGTCATATAGGTTAAAACTGTTAGTCAGAAAAATGTTTTGACCAAAAATTTAAGTTTTAAATCAGTCATCATCAACCACTAGAGACAGAATGAATTACCTAGTGATGGCGGCAGCGATAACACTAGCACAAACGGAGTACTTATTCAAACGTAAACTTCAACAGGAAACAAAGGACTTGGGCATACTATCATCCTTCACTGCCATTTTCTATATCACAAAAAAAGAAATTCTACCTCCACCAAGAGTTATTGGACAAAGACCTCAAAATAAACACGATAGGAGGAGAAAAATAGCAATTATAACAGGAAGCCCATATAAACTTGAGTTGGAAAAAGAAAATCTGGGAAAATGAGAACGAGAAACAACTAAAAAAGCTAAAAAAAGGGCTGCCAAAACAAGTCTCTTGAATGTTCCGAAGAGAAAACAAGGCATAATAGAAAACCAAGTGGAGATGCAAATCAGGCAGATAAAGTAAAAAATGTTGCTCTGAACCTGTAAACTACAATCACCATTGCAGAAATCGAATAAAATAGACCTAACATAAGTCAGAATACCTTTAAAAAAAATTCCTCATTAAGCCCAGCTTGGACGTCGTCGTCTTCAGAAGATGAAGCTGAAAAAGATGAATCATGTATTTTCTGCAACGCTTTGTATCTTGAATCGAAATCTGGAGAAGGCTGGATATACAATGCTCGAGCTGCCAGGGATGGGCCCACGAAGCTTGTTCCAGAGCAGAAGAAGAAACAACACATTTGTATGCGATTTCTGTGTTATATAATTTTTCAAATTTACAACCAAGAAGTTTCTTCCAATAAAAACTTAACCTGTTTTGTTTTTAAAACTAAATCAAAAGTAAAATTAGCAAAAACCTAATAACATAAAATTCCCTATTCCGTTTTACCCACGTAGGATAAAACGGGATAGTTTAAGACTTTGAAAAACCAGTATTTTTTCACATATTTATATTATTGAACAAATGTGATAAAGGTATTTTAAGTAGTTGAAAAGTTACTTTTAAATGACATCTAGCGTTGGAATGTATACCTTGCACACAATAAGAAATAAAGCGAAGAATAGATAAGCCATCCCGTTTTGAGGTACTTTCCCCTACGTTAAATAATTATATATAAATATTCATTTTATATTTATTTGGTTGAGTTTTACATTATTTTTATTTACTGATTGCTCTCAATTTCCATATATTTTAAATATTAAATAAAATATCTCTCCGGTAAATGATTTTAAATTAATAGTTCTAGACAGCCTATTTACAATAAAAAGTAATAACCGTAAACTACCTCAAAACACCAGTTGTATCAGAACTAGAATCACTGTAATTTCCTTTCGGTTTTTTCTGATCAAAATTGAATTTTTAATGTAGTTAGTTTTAAACTTTATATGAGATTATAAATGCGTATTCTTTTGCTTGTATTTTTTAATTATTATTTTGTAAAGTTTTGGCGCCATATATATGAAGATTTTGTATTAAAAAATAATTACTAATGAAGAGAAGGGGGTATGAATAGATTATAAAGAATTTTATGAATGACATATTCACACCGTAAACTGTTAATTCCCCGAAAATCCCACACAAAATTACTCGCAACACATAAAATGACACAAACTTCATGTGAAATTCTACACCAATCGGCAACACTTGTTCATTTTCACTTTATGACAGAGTAACTTTCTCCCCATCACGACTCTCTACCAATCAACTTACAACAAACGATAGCGATGCGATGACCTCATACTGGCCCATTAAACGCAGACGACATGACATTGTTCGAAAAGTGATGTCATGGCACACTCTCTTCCCCCCACAAATGCACTCAGCACAGCTCTATAGCTATACCATAAAAATGCGAAACTTGAGATAAAACAAACGATTTCATGTCCTTATGACTGGGCTCCGTCATTCATTAAAAGAAGATATTGCATATATACTTGAAGTTATGAAGGCTAGAATAAGATGAAGATGGTGTCAAGTCAAAACTCAATTCAAAAATGGTTTGTCAAGTGAACCCCTTAACATTTGTTGATTTTTGGTGCCGCTTAACATGACATGGGAATATCATTATCGAACCCTTAGTTCTTGAAGCCTTAACATCCCCCGCAGCGATCAGCAAATATTTGATCGCTTCTGCAATACCTTAAACAAATATAGGGGGGGGGGGGAGGACTACGATGCTATTCAATCTTGATAAAAACATGTTTTTCATATGAAGCGAATTGAATGTCAGAACATCGTATTAATTCCGATTTTGCACCCCAATATACTACTACACAAATTGTCCGTTTTAGATTTTAAATCAGTCTACAGCTACTGAATTTTAAAAAATATTGTGTTAAAAAATCCTATTGCGAGTTTGTAGTGCAGTTCAAAGCTTCCACACTTCGTTTATAACGTAAAAAGTGGAAGGTATTATAATCGTTCAGTCTGTCCGTCCGTCACCCACTTTCACAGAACGAACCGCAAGTCCCACAGGCAAGTGGGATACGCCATTTTGAAGCAAAAAATCAGGCTAGATTGCATCCCATATTTCATTAAAAAATTTAAATTAGAAGTATATTTAAAATTTAAATAACTAAAAATTTAATCTACATTGAAATAACATTACTAACTTTAATCTACATGCGAATTCCATTTTCATTCGATATTTTCACTGTTGCCATTTCGTCAAACGTACGAGAAACTTTATTTAACATAAAAATAAAACTCTTGAAATATATTTATTTATGTGATATGATTCAGTTTGAATTGATGTCATATCACAATAGAGTTCTTTTGATGGTTCATTATATATGTATGAGGAAAGATGCATAGCGAATTATAACTTTGAATAAAAAATATGCAAAAGTTCGCTTTTATTTTTAAATCATAAATTGTACTAATTATTTATTATTCTCTTTTTCGAAAGAAAGTTAATGAACATGGGAAATTGTGGCGATTAAAAGATATTTATTAAAAAATAAATTGCGTCATTATTCTTCGAATTTCAAACAAATTTAGCAAACGATAATGAGTAATTATTAATTTGCGAAAGAAGATTAATGAAAATAGTTTATTTTGGCATTTAAAAGTTTGAATTGGAAATAAATTATTAGCTAAAGGCCCTGTGTGGCGAATTTCTTTCTGAGGTGTATAAATAGTGCGTTTTTTGTTGAGCACAAATACTGTGTTGTGTGGAAGCGGTTTAAGTGACAGATTCTGTAACAAACCTACTTGTTTAATTATCACATTGATTTGGAGACTTTCAAGTAGTATTAACTTTTTTTCACGGCATACATCTATCTTATTCTATCCACCAGGCCAATTATTGGCGGCGAAAATATAGTTTGTGGTCAGTATCGTCGCCAATTTGCCATCCGAAAGTCTTGTTGAAAACATATACAAAAGTCGATGTGAATTAAAAATTTCAATGACGTTTGAATGATTAGTAAATAGTATGTTTTTTTTAAATATTAAACCCCATACTTTTATAGTCCAGATTTTCAAATAAAATTTAAAGGAACTTAAATTTTAGCTGAACTTTAATTGGATCTTTTTAAAGTATATTATGTTAATTAACTACAAATTTATCTGCAAGTGTAAAAGTAATCTTGTCTGGATAAAATCAAGATCAGTTTTTGTAACACGCTAACAAAGCTTAATATTATTTTTCAAATATTGTAAATGCTTAAATAATCCATGCTAAAAAAAGAGTTCTTATGAAGTCAAAATTTTTCATCTAGATAAAGGAACCGATACTGTTTGTTTTTTTTTAATTAAAAATGTATATTTTTAACAACAGACAATTTTCACAAAAAGTACGAGTCTAATAGAGTAAGTAATTCTTATTTTTCATATTTTACAGTATTTACGTTGAGCCTTGACAGACATATTAAAATTACATACATATTGAAATTACTTTTAGTATTAGACTATTAGATTCTATTTATTTTTAGTTAATAGAATTTTTGCTTCATTTTCAGGAGGTCAAAAATAATAGTCAATCTCATTTTGTTACCGAGTAGATACGAATTCAAAACAAAATTCCTTTTTAGTCCAAGGCTGTTTGAAAAACATTAATGACTATTGTTAAATCGATTTGAAGGAAAATTTGCACTAATATTTGAATGATTAAATAGTTAAGTTATTTTTTAAAATATTAAAATACTTCTATACCGAATTTTCAAATAAAATTTGTAAAGAAATGTAGCTTAATTTTGTTTTAGGAACAGAATTTTGTTTCTAAAAACCTCCTCTTAGGTCTAACCTAGTTAAAATTCCAATCATTTGAAGCCTCAAAGTTTGTCATTGAAATAAAAAGCGACCCTATCGATGAGTTGTTATTCGCGTGCCTTGACTCTTCATGCGAATTAAGTTTCCGAAGAAGGCAAGATATAAATTTAGATCTCGACTTGCCCAACTATTGCCAGAATAAAAAGAAAATTCTACCAATTTCCAAGCACATCCTGGTTCTGCAGCAAGTTGGAAATAAATGCCATCAATTTGTCTCCTATAAAAGCCCAGACTCTGCTGCTTGATCCTTCCACTAGATTTATTCCTTTATATCGAATAACCTTATTAGCTCCATAACCATTTATTCAGGGCGAAGGAGGGTTCAAAGATCTGTGAAGAAGGCGCTATATTGGATTAAGTTCACAATGGGCCCACGATTAGTTTTTACCAAAGACCTTATTCCTACTTACTCTCTATACTGCATATCTATTGGTTTTTTTCCCTTTGTGAAGAGTATTGATGGTAGACTGAACCGTAGAGAGGGATTAGCTATTTTGCCAAAGTATAAACTTTTTTTCGTACATCATATTTAAATTACAAATTTTTGAACCATCAATATAAATGTTCGTGTCTGTGGTTCATGATTTTAAAAACATTGCCAAAACTTAAAATGTAATAAAGATATAACTTTTGTAGATTTTAAAAAAAACATGCGTGTTGCAGGGAAAACTAATAGCCCCGTCTCTAGACGAGGATAGACCACGCAATAAATATTGATCTCTTCAAGCCACCGGGAAAGGATTTGTTTGCATTGTTATTTGTATTCATCAGGGCTTGTTAGTCCCGGGCCTAGGGCCTTCAAATTTTAGGAGCTTCTAAATTTCAGTTTCTTTTATACTAGATATTGTGATTCCCCCAAAATGTCAGATAATTTCACAATTTTTAGACCCTATTTTATAAGCTAGAATTTGACCTAACGTGATTGGTTTGATAAACACGCTTAGATCAACTTTTCCCGTCTAAGTTATGTATCTACAGTAAATCTGCCTTTTTAAGAATGAAGGAGTAAAATTACCAAGGTTATAATAATGTAAAACATTGTTCAAGTGCTAATTTCGATTCTAGTTTACGACCGGCACAAAGAAAAAAAAATCTGAGTCCATTGCTATGATAACTTATAGTAAGCATTCACAAACTAGTAAGAGTTGTTCTGTTACAGTACTGATAAAAATTTGGTGATTGTTTTAACCAAAATATGGTCCCTAGTATCTGGAACTGTAAGGACTATGTGATGAAATGTTTTACCATATTTTTGTAATTTGGTCGAACCATAGATCAGGTTTTTTCCCCACAACTTGAAAAATGGTACATCTGAATATATGTTGAAACATTTCGCAACACAGCCGTTGCAGCTACTAGGAACCATTCTTATGGTAAAACGAAGCACACAATTTTTAACAATGTCAGGCATCTTATAGTTTCAAACCTCTTAAATCGTAAATGTGTTGGGGGGGGGGGGGGTGGATACCGAAGCTACCACACACCCGCATCAAACAAACTCCAAATATCATGAAGACAAAACCAAAATCAATTTAAGAAGCACCTCGGAACCCACATAGATCACGTCCCTTGCAAAACGTTCGATTTCCTGAAGAAGGGTCTAAAAATCCCCTAAAAAAAGACAGAAATACTAATAGAAAAACCCTGCCACGAGACTACGATGCATTTAATAGATGGATCACGTCTGCATCCCCCCCATTCGTAATAAAAGTCGTCTGCCTTTAACCAAAGAAAAATAATAAAATAGGGGTGAGCCACGCATAAAATGGTGCTGGGGGGAACACCCTGGCCATTAGATGAGCCCCCTCCCCTTATTGTGGGTTGTCCCCTCCATCAAGATATCCCCATGACATCTTATATTGCGTCGTTAAAGTCCGAGCCTTAATAGAGAGGGTATGTGAGTTGTTAGGGAATTTTTTAAAGATAATAGTTGTTGGTTGTTTTTGTTACATTTGTAAGAGATGTAAAACACTTAAAGAGAAATCAGTCCCGTAGACATAATGCATTAACTTTGATATCCTAATTTTTGTGAAAGTATTGCTTTGGAATTTAATCCCGTTTTCACCAGTGGTGAAATTAGTAATGATATTAAAATAAAACAAATTCGAAGGGAAAATAATTACTTGGTGATAATGAACTAACATTTTAAAACAATACTTTGACAGACCTTTGGATTTTAAGAATGCTTTCAGTGCATGAAAACTGACCTTCCCTTTTAAGCTATTCATACACGGATGTACAGGACACGTGAACCTTCATCTTCCTCCAAGACAAAAGGATATTCACTCATCGGTCATTGTTTTTTGTGTGCCCACGTGACGTGCCAAACCAATCACTGACTATTGAACATGCTTTCGGTAACGTCTTGGAGGAAGAGTGGTGATGTTTGAGAAAATTCACGTGTCCTGTCCCTCCGTGTATGCCTAGTTTTAATTAATAAACTTTTTAATATATTTTTTAACTACCCGAAAACGCACGAGTTCGGTTATTGTTTTGGATTCCTAAATTAAAATAACTATTCAGAATTGGGAAAAATGTTAATTTAATTATGGCTACACACGAAGTAGCAGAGTCGACGCGACGCTAAATCGTTTCATTTCGCATAAGAAAATAATAAACTAATTTCGTCATAAGTTTAGTGTGGCTTATCATCGGCATGTCAGTAGCCGCCTTTGATGTTTGCGATTCATTATCTTCAAATTTTTAAGAAATGGAAGCAACACTGTACTTTGTACTTCGTTAAGAGGGACTGTCAGTCCCATAGAGCTAATGCATTAGTTTTGAAATCACAATTTTTGCAAAATAATTGCTTGGCCATGTTATCCCGTTTTCACCAGGTATGGGAATCATCTTAACCTCAATTTAAAACAAAATTGAAAAGAAAATAACATCCTTCTATTGAATTATTAATTGATAAAGTTTCAAAATAGTGTCGCCATCTAAAGTATATTTTTGGCATTTTCAAACTTCAAAAATATATAATTAAATAACTAGATACCATTTTCGTTTTAAATTTGTTTCATTTCGATGTTATGTTGATTCCCATACACGGTGGAAAAGGTCTAACATGGCAAATAAATACTTCTGCGGAAGTTATGATTCCAAAACTAATGCATTAGCTTTATGGGACTGACAGTCCCTCTTAATGTACCTCTTTAATGTGACTTTCAAGGGCCCAACAGTATAGTTTAAGATAAAATATGTTTTTATTATGTCAAGCATAAGGTGAATTTTGACTCATTAATATATAAGACAAAGAGAAAAGCTATAATAAGCATTAATTTATTATATTTTGTAAAATAAAAATATAAGATACAAGTTATAATATATTTACTTATTAATAAGAGCAACCATTCAAAACAAGGTTTAAAACTACAACTTATGAGAAAAGTTATTTTTTCCAATGTTTGTAACTGATTTAATTAAAAAAAATATATTGAAATGTACAAGTGAAAAAGATTATTTTTTTTTTTAGTTTATGCTAAACTGATTTAATGAGTTATTCAAATCAAGCAAATTTTTTAGCATTAGTTCAAAGCTTTTAAGGACAGGAAAATGCTTCAGTTTCATCTTAAGTGAAATTTCACGTTAACTAAGTTTGACGTAATATAATTTTCAACTTTTTACGAAATAGTGGGAAGATAAAAAAAAGAACATGTTTATTTTGAGAAAGCCTTGTACTGCATATCTATTATTATCCAAGCTATAGAAAGGTATAAGAGAACTCGCCGTTATTTCGCCGCAGAGTGCATCCTTTTATTATTGGATTTTAATGGGGATTTTTTTCCTCCTTGTTTAGGGATTTTTTAAACAGGATGATCTAAATTAAAATCTCGTGTCTACCAATTTCCAAATTGAATTTTGAGAGACGAGTGTAATTATTGCGTGGGAGTTCTTAGTAATTGTCTGTTCGGATTTCCGAATCTAATTATAAACTGAAATTAATTTTAGAGTGCATTGTTTGAGGAGTTTCCCTTAATGGGTTTTTGTGGAGAAAGCATTGTATTTTAAAATGCTCCTTTTTAATCCACTTTTTTACTTTATTTGGCAATATTTAGCCGACAACTCAAATAAAAACCTTCTTATGTTTAACCTAAGAAAGTTAATTTTATTTATGTAAATGTGCATTCTGCATACATTAAGCATGAGATGCTGAAAAAGATTATGCTAAGACAATAAGACAATTACTCTAAAAAATTAATATGCATGGTACTTTTCATATTGTTTTAAACCTCCATTAAAATATTTAATATAATATCTTAGTTCACCTATGCCCGTAGATGGATATTTTAGTCCATAGTTTTGAATTGTGTGGAGGCCACACCAAATGTAATAATTTCAATTCAAAGGAATAGGTTTGTAAAGAAATGTCAACAAGTGGAATTGTTTTTCCTATAATTTAATTTTTTTTGTCGTCATGTCTCTTGCCATAGAGATAAATACTTATTTAGAAATATTTTTAATTGAATTTGGCATTTCATTATTTATGCACATCCTAGGGTACTAAAAAATTAACTATTTACTTGTGTTCATAGAAATGCTAAAAAATCTTAAATTTTAAGCATACAGATTAGTGATTAAAGTGATATACAAATGACAACATCTTTAGATAAATAATAGTAATCACGTTTGTTGCCGAATGTTATAGGACAACGCGTATCCGCAGGAAAAGGTTATTTTTAAATAACTTTATGATACGATTTCAATACATAAATACGGATACTCGTATGTCGTTTAGCTTAGTTTGAATTATCGTCGCACTAGAGCTACGCGAGGGCTATTGGTGACGGGCGTCATAATTTAGAACCACACCCGTATGTGGTACTTTATATAATTGTCTTGCTTATTGTTATCATACGCAATACAATGTTAAAAATAAAACTCCCAAAAATGAGTACTATAGGATGTACTTTAACTTTATTGTTATAGCAATATTTTCAAAAGTAAAATACGGTGATATTTCAAATTTATCATACACATCTTCATAGAATTCAACTTAAAAGACAACAATTAGAAGACAACTTCAAATATCATAAACACACACTCTTCTAGCGATGGGATGGCACAAGGGTTTTCACCATGTTCAAAGCTTAAAGAGGATTCTCACATCGTGACTTTGAACCCGCGTTGGCGAAAAAAACTTTGTCACCTAAATTTATTTTACCAATGAAAGATTTTAGTGCCTGCCATTGACTTATCCAAAACTTTTGCTACGATGAGTCATTTTTTTTTCAAAAATGAAAAAATACATGACCTCTAATTGGAATACAATGTATTACGAGCTATTACCAACCAATGAAATGTTCAAAATAAGAACATTATTCTCAAAAAAAAAAAAAAAAACATTCTCAAAAATAATAGAGATAGTAAAACCGAGCGCCATCGCCCACTCTCTAGGGGAGAAACGTAAAGAAGAACCAAAAGGGAATTTTGTACCGAAGCAGGACATCAGCGTGAAGCGGTGTTGCGTAGAATAAAACAATACTAAAATTGAGCTTTTTTAGAAATTTTTAAATCGGAGTCCATGGCTAGTAGCTCTTTCCATTTTTTTTAGACGTAAATTGTACTTTTAAGATTCATGAACCAGGGTCATTTTTTGCATAGTTTCAATGTTTCATAGTTTCAAAACCCGAAATAAAAAAAAACTTAATTTATATACATTTTTCAAGCTTTAAACTGCAAATAAAGTTCGAAAAATGATGAGTGTGCCATGAATGGGTGTTAAATGTCATAATTCAAATACGAATGGTTTTTTTTTTGTGATAGCTCATGTTTTTTTTTATTTAAAACAGCACAAAGTATTTTATTTCTTGGGACATATAGGCAAAACTTTTATAGCTACATTTCAGCGTTTATAATGCAACTCATAAGGGAAATGCAAAATACTGTTTTCTCTGATTTGTTACAAACACGGTTTTGGGAGTTTACGAAAGCATTTGAAAATGTAGACCTTACGAGAAATTTTGTAAAATGATAAGGAGATTATAAAGTGTCGATTTGGTTGCCAAAAATATGTAACATAATAGGGTAGTAGTAATTTAAAGTTTACTAAAGCTTATCAGAGCATTCAATTTCGTATTTTAAATTGTTATTTATTAATACGTGAAAGGTGTTTGACTCTACCCATCTTAATGGAAAAAGAGTAAAGGAAGAATTCGTATAATATTTATTTTTAGTAACATAATATATTGGCAAAAGGTGAATTTTAATAAACATATGAAAGCACTTAATTATAATAGACATATATAGCTAAATTCTGTTCCGAAAATATGAATTTCAATATATTTAACCTTTTATGGAATTGTTTTAAATAACAGTTACTTTTAAAAACCTAAATGTTATTTAAGAAACGACATTAAGTTCAAAAAAGACAATTTGTATGAAGTTAAATTTTTAACAAGATCTGGATCAATACATAGATTTGGAAATTCAACAATTCTAGTATTTTCCTTCAAACGAAAGAACTAAATTATTTTCAATGTATTGCATTCATCGTCCTGTCAAATGATTAGCGAAGTGTTTGAAGGTATTGATGAAGCTATCAATGTTTACACTTAGGGAATTGCTTTTTGAATAGAGTTTTAACCAGCCAGAACATTTAACTGACTCTAACCTGATGAGTTGGATAAAACTATCGTCGCGTCCTGAGTAGGCAACCAACTCATATTTTAAGTGTGACATCGTACGTGGGACTCCTGTCGGGACTTATTTAAGGTTCACTCGCTCTACGCAGGGTACTATTCTTGGACTTTAACTGCACAAACCGTTTATAGGACGGCAGTTATATCGGCAACGAACTTGATGGGAATGGCAACCATATTATCAGACTTTACCGCAGTTGCACGGAAACATCTAATGTAGGTATGGTCACTTTCAAATTCTGGTTAACATTTTCAAAATATGCAAGCGTTCTGTTATGAAAGTGTTTTTTTATTAATTTATAACTGAAGATCATTACTCTGAGGAATAAACAAGTATGCTGAAGTGTAAGATTAATTTAAATCTTGTGGAGCTAAAACAGTTAAAAATTAATAACTTAAATTTAAAAAAAAAAAATTATATTTCTGTTTTCAGGTTATAAAAGACTAATAAACTTTAAAATTTAGTAAAATTATAACATTTATAAATTGTTAAATTTCATGTGTGTTGCTGGAAATTTTGACAGCCAGGTGACGGGTTTATACGTCTGTATCTCTTAGAGGGTTAAATTACTACTGAAGAATAAAAAAAAGTATAGAATACTAATTAAATAATGATTGAAGTAGCAACCATAGCATTAGACCTTACCGCTGTAGCATGGGAACATCTAATGCTACTAGGTATGGTCGCCAAAAAAGGAATGACGATTTTAAAATATGTCAAATTCCTAATTTAAAATCCTTTGAAAGATGCAGATGTATAAACCCGTCTCCCGATTGTCAGGTTTTCTAACGCACACCATTTTTAAAAATTTAATAATTTTATTACAATTCAAAATTCGAAAAAGCATAGAGAAACCTTTTATAACCATCTAATACAGAAATGTAATTTTTTAAAAATTCAAAAAATAAAGTTTCAGTTAAAAATTTTAATTTAAGTCTCCTGCTCTGAAAACAAGTTTATACTTCAGTCAATTTGCTTATCCCTCAGAGGGTTAAAAATACTCTTTTCATTCCGAGTTTGCCATTGAAGTTTATTTCAAATCTCATTATTTTTTATTTCAAGGTTTTGTAAGCGCTTTACTTTGGATACGATTTTTGATTCGAAAAATTTATCATCGATACTTCAGAAACTGCGCTCAGAAGTTGTGATCGGTTATCATGGATCGACACTTCCAGTTATATGTAATTCAATGGTTTAAATATTTGACTAACAATATCTGAACATACAAATTAACACTTTTCATTGACAAAAAAACCCTTTATCCAGGATTTTCAAATTCCTTTCGAAAGACAAAATGCGTCGCTATTAACAAATCAGAGTGAGTATAAGTTATATTATGGGTCGTTATAGATTGTATTAGAAATATTATTATACAACTAAAATATGGTTTGTTGTAAGTAAAAAATCTATTTTTATAAATATGCTGTGTGATTTATTGCTTCAATAATCCTAATACTCCTTTTTGGAATTAGCAACTTCCAAAATATGTAGAAAACACAAAATTTCCTTTGGGATTTTCAATCCATCTCAATACTTTCATTACCTTATATTCATATTTGGAAATTGAAAGTAAAAAACAATGATAGAGTTAAATTACTGGCCATTTATGCGTGTTTATTGCGAAAAATTGAGTTTGACATTAAAATTATTTCGCTGAAGAGAGAAGCTATGCAACAAATGATCCTGATTCATGAATTGCAAAAGTACAATCTACGTCTACAAAAAAATTTGAAAGAGTTACTAGCAACAGACTGCTTTAAAAAATTCTGACCAGCACAAAGTATTTTATTTCTTGGGACATATAGGCAAAACTTTTATGGCTGGTTAACTCCACGTAAAATGATACCAAAACTGTTTTTTTTTTTTACAGTTGTAACTTTTAGATGTGCTTAAGAAAAGTTTGAATTATATTTTTTTTTATCAACAACTACTATTTTTTCACCTTTGGCAACACAGAAGCTTCAAAATGGCTGCTTTGTTTTGAAAGCATGGTCTCGTGTTTTTTCATCATTTTTAACCCAGGAATTTTTAGGTAAGAAACACATTTTATCAGATTTTTTGCAAAAATTATTAAAATAGATTATCAGAACTATCTTAAAAACACATTATTAATCGGCATTTATGACTAAAAGATACTTAATTTGAAAGATAAAAATCTCAGTTTTGACTGTAGTGTAAGTCACGAAAAGATATAAAAGTTTCTATAACTTTTTAAAATAAAAATAAAGCTTTACTTCAAAATTTTTACGATATTTTCTTTCTATAGTAACCTCTGCGTAATTCCACACCTTTTTAATTTTAAAATAAAAAGCATTTTCTCTATTTATAACACATTTTAGCTTTGTAGTGTAAGTCACAATGTAGTGTTAGTCACAGCTTCTGTTTGATTCATATATTATAGATTAGCTATAATATTTGTAGATTTCTTATATTTTGATAATTTTAATTAAGATGGCTAAATCAACAGTTAAAAGAAAAAAAGAGCAAAGGGAAAGACTTTAAGCATGTGGAAAAACAAATACTTACTTAAAACTGCCAATATTTCATTAAATCCCCCAAAAAACAACACTGCTGATTAAACAAATGGAAATGTTGTAAAAGGAAATACCTCTCAACAAAATTCTGAAAATGAATTTAATGCTGAAAGAGCTTTAGTTCCTTTTGTAGGAAAATTATCGTTAAATATTTTGTGGGGCAAATATTAAGTAAAGATGCTTATTCAATAAAACTGAACATCTGCAATGGTCAGGAAGTCTTCTTGCGTGGCCTGAGAAGGAAGGTTTTTCAGACAATTCTATTGAAGAAAGAATTAAGAAATTACCAGAAACCAACTTTAGGGGACGTTGTGTAACTTTTTATAATTATGATTTTACCATGTATGCAATTCTTAACTTACCGTGTTCAAAATTATTTACATATGTTATTATTGCCTAAATTTCCATATCTGTGATACAATTAACATGATGTAGTGTAAGTCACAAATTGAATGTAGTGTAAGTCACGCACAAAACTGTTAATAAATTATTTCCTATGATATTTCCACACTTTTTTGCAATTAAATTATTTAGCTTTAAACCTTGTACTTAAATTAAGCACTGGTAGAATGTTGATTTACTGCACAATGAGAAGAAATGAGTTTTAAATGATAACCAAAACTCGACTTCCTTTCATGTAGTGTAAGTCACAGTATGACATTTTTATTATTTTTTAGTGAAATACTAAATGAAAATGGTTTTTTATGATTTCTAAAAATAGTATATGTTCAGGGGTAAACTGGCGTACAATATTTTTTTGAATAAGTAGAAAATAATTATGAACTACGCAAACGAAATTTGTTAAATCGCCCGATGTAGTGTAAGTCACGCGTGGAAATGCCCAGCTACATTTCAGCGTTTATAATGCAATTCATAATGATAATGCAGAATACTGTTTCCTCTGATTTGTTACGAACACGGATTCGTGTGTTTTCAAAAGCATTTGAAAATTTAGACCTTACGAGAAATTTTGTAAAATGATAAGCAGATTATAAAGTGTCGATTTTGTTGCCAAAATTATGTAACATAAAAAGCCTAGTAATTTTCAAGTTTACTGAAGCTTTCGAGCATTTAATTTAGTATTTAAAATTGTTATTTATTAATATGTGAAAGGTTTTGTCTCTACCCATCTTAATGGAAAAAGAGTAAAGGAAGAATTCGTATAATATTTATCTTTTCGTAACAACACATATTGGCCAAATAGGAATTTTAATTAACCGAAGAAAGCACTTAATTATAATAGACAATTAGTTAAATTCTGTTCCGTAAATATGCATTTTAATATATTTAACCTGTTATGGAATTGTTTTAAATAACTTACTTTTAAAACCTAGTTGTTATTTAAGAAACGGCATTATAAATTAAAAACAAGACAATTTGTATGAAATTACAGATTTTACTAGAATATCTGGATCAATACATAGATTTAGAACTTCAACAATTCTAGTATTTTCCTTCTTACGAAATAACTAAATTAGTTTCTATGTATTGCATGCATCGTCGTGTTAAATGATTAGCGAAGTGTTTTAAGGTATTGATCAAGATATAGACTTATTCTCTTAGTTTACACTTAGAGAATTCCTTTTTGAATAGAGTTTTAACTAGCCAGAAAATCTTACTACTCTACCCTGATGAGTTGGATTAAACTATCATCGCGTAATGAGTAGACAACCAACTCATATTTTAAGTGTGACATCGTTCGTGGGACTCGTGTCGGTACTTGAGCATATTTAATGTTCACTCGCTCTACACAGGGTATTTTTGGACTTTGACTACACAAACCGTTTATAGTTCGGCAGTTATATCGGCAACTAACTTGATGGGAAGCGCAATCATACTTTCAATTTATGGTTAACATTTTCAAAATATGCAAGCGTACTCTCATGAAAGTGTTTATAAATTTCTCATTGAAAATCATCCCTCCGAGTGAAAAGTAAGAATGCTGAAGTGTAAGCTTGTTTTCACTGCACAAGATTTAAATTAAAAATTTTAACGGGAAATTTAATTACTCTAAGTTTTTTAAATTGTATTTCTGTTGTTGGTTATAAAAGACTACTAAACTTTAAAATTTAGTAAATTTATAACATTTATAAATTGTTAAATTTCATGTGTGTTGGTGGAAATTTTGATAGATAAGTGTCGGGTTTATACGTCTGTATCTCTCAGAGGGTTCACTTACTACTGAAGAACCAGAAAAGTATAGATCACTAATTGAAAAAAGTGCTAGTTTAGTTAGGAAACTGTACATTGCAATTATATTTGGTAAACCGGTTTCGCCCAAGCTTTTGCCCAGGCAGAAAATTCCAAGCTTCCAGGATAAAATAATGAATGAAGTAGCAACCATAGCATCAGACTTTACCGCTGTAGCACGGGAACATCTAATGCTACTAGGTATGGTCGCCAAAAAATGACGATTTTAAAATACGTCAAATCCCTACTTTAAAACCCTCTAAAGGATACAGACGTATAAACCCGTCAGGTTTTCCAACACACATAAGTTTAAAAAATTTAATTATTTTAGTAAAATTTAAAATTCAAAGGATAGATGAATCATTTACTGCAGAAATATAATTTTTTAAAAATTCAAAAAAAAAGAAAGTTTCAGTTAAAAATTTTAATTTAAGTCACATACTCTGAAAACAAGTTTACACTTCAGTCAATTTGCTTATCCCTCAGAAGGTTGAAAAAATACGCATATTTCATTCCGAGTTTGCCACAGAGGCTTATTTTAAATCACATTATTTTTTATTTCAAGGGTTTGTTAAAAGCTTTACTTTGGGTACGATTTTTGATTTGAAAAAGTTATCATCGAAAATGCAATTCATAATGATAATGCAGCATACTGTTTTCTCTGATTTGTTACGAACACACAAATTTTTGTGTTTTCAAAAGCATTTGAAAATTTAGACCTTACGAGAAATTTTGTAAAATGATAAACAGATTATAAAGTGTCGATTTTGTTGCCAAAATTATGTAACATAAAAGCCTAGTAATTTCAAGTTTACTGAAGCTTTCAAGCATTTAATTTAGTATTTTAAATTGTTATTTATTAATACTTGAAAGGTTTTGTCTCTACCCATCTTAATGGAAAAACAGTAAAGGAAGAATTCGTATAATATTTATCTTTTAGCAACATAATATATTGGCCAAATATGAATTTTAATTAACCTAAGAAAGCACTTAATTATAGTAGACAATTATATTTAAATTCTGTTCAGTAAATATGCATTTTAATGAATTTAACCTGTTATGGAATTGTTTTAAATAACTGTTACTTTTTTTAAAAAAAACTAGTTATTTAAGAAAAGGCATTACAAATTAAAAACAAGACAATTCGTATGAAGTATTTACTAGAAGATCTTGATCAATACATAGATTTACAAATTCAACAATTTAGTATTTTCCTTCATACGAAAGAACTAATTTATTTTCATGGTATTGCATTCATCGTCGTGTCAAATGATTAATGAAGTGTTTGAAGGTATTGATGAAGATATCAATGTTTACACTTAGAGAATTGCTTTTTGAATAAAGTTTTAACCAGCCAGAACATCTAACTGACTCTAACCTGATGAGTTGGGTTAAATTATCGTCGCGTCCCGAGTAGGCAACCAACTCAACTTTTAAGTATGACATCGTACGTGGTACTCGTACGGGACAGCATATTTAAAGTTCACTTCCTCTACACAGGGTACTATTCTTGGACTTTGACCGTTTATGGGTCGGCAGTTATTCGGCAAACTAGCATGATGGGAATGACCACCATACTATTAGACTTTACCGCAGTTGCACGGAAACATCTAATGTAGGTATGGTCACTTTCAATTTATGGTTAACATTTTCAAAATATGCAAACGTACTCTCCTGAAAGGGATTTTATAAATTTCTCTTTTAAGATCATCCGTCTGAGGGATAAGCAAGTATGCTGAAGTGTAAGATTGTTTTAGCTCCACAAGATTTAAATTAAAAAAGTGAAAAATTAATAACTTCAATTTTTTAAAAAATTATATTTCTGTTGCAAGTTATTAAAGACTACTAAACTTCAAAATTTAGTAAAATTATAACATTTATAAATTGTTAAATTTCATGTGTGTTGCTGGAAATTTTGACAGCCAGGTGACGGGTTTATACATCTGTATCTCTCAGAGGGTTAAATTACTACTGAAGAATTACAAAAGTATAGATTACTAATTAAATAATGATTGAAGTAGCAACCATAGCATTAGACTTTACCGCTGTAGCACGGGAACATCTAATGCTACTAGGTATGGTCGCCAAAAATGAATGACGATTTTAAAATATGTCAAATTCCTACTTTAAAACCCTTTGTAAGATACAGACGTATAAACCGGTGTTCCGATTGTCAGGTTTTCCAACACACACAATTTTTAAAAATTTAATAATTTTATTACAAATCAAAATTCGAAAAAGCATAAAGAAACCATTTATAACCATCTAATACAGAAATAAATTTTTTAAAAATTAAAATAAAGTTTCAGTTAAAGTTTTTAATTTAAGTCTCGTGCTCTGAAAACAAGTTTACATTTCAGTCAATTGGCTTATCCCTCAGAGAGTTAAAAAAAATACGCATTTTTCATCTCGAGTTTACCACTGAGGTTTATTTCAAATCCCATTATTTTTATTTCAAGGGTTTGTTAAAAGCTTTACTTTGGGTACGATTTTTGATTTGAAAAAGTTATCACCGATCAGTCATGAACTGGGCTCAGAAGTTGAGATCGGTTGTCATGAATTGACACTTCCAGTTATATATAATTCAATAGTTGAATATTTGATTTAACAATATCTGAACAAATAAGTTAACACTTTCTAACAATTTTTCATTGACAAAAAATCTCCTATATCCAGGATTTTCAAATTCCTTCGGAAAGACAAAATGCGTCACTATTAACACATCAGAGTGAGTAAGTTTCATTATGGGTCATTATAGATTGCATTAGAAATATTAATATACAACTAAAGTATTATTTGTTGTATGTAAAAATTCTATTTTTATAAATATGCCGCGATTTATTGCTTCAATAATCCTAATACTACTTTTTCGGAATCAGCGCCTTCCAAAACATGTAGGAAACAGAAAATCTCCATTGAGATTTTCTACCCATCTCAATACTTTCATTACATTATATTCATATTAAGAAATTGAAAGTAAAAAACATTGATCGAGTTTAATTACTGGCCATTTATGAGTGTCTAATGCGAAAAATTGAGTTTGACATAAAAATTATTTCGCTGAAGAAAAATGAAACTATGCAAAAAATGACCCTGATTCATGAATTGTAAAAGTACAATCCACGTCCACAACAAAAAATTGAAAGAGCTACTAGCCATAGACTGATTTAAAAACTTGTAAAAAAAATCGCAATTTTTGTACTGTTTTATTCTCCCTCCATGTTGAAGTCCACAAAAGAAACAAATCTTGACCCCCCCCCCCCCTTAAACAGCCAGGACATATAACTTACTCCTCTAACCTGATGAGTTGGATTAAATTATCGTCACGTCATGAGCAGGAAACTAACTCAACTTTTAAGTGTCGCATCGTAAGTGGGACTCGTGTCGGTACTTGAGCATATTTAACGTTTACTCCCTCTACACAGAGTACTATTCTTGGAATTTGATTGCACAAAGCGTTTATAGGTCGGAAGTTATTTCGCCTTTTTACTTGATGGGAATGGCAACCATACTATCAGACTTTACCGTAGTTGCACGGGAACATCTAATGTCGGTATGGTCAATTTCAATTTACACACGTCTCAAAACAATAAGGAGAGAGCACGTTGCGTACTTTTGTTAACCCCTTTCAGTTTCAACTTTTTTTTATCATAAAATTTAAAATTTGTGAAATAGATTCATTATGAATCCAGAATGAAATGGTAAAAAAAGGGGAAAAAATATTAATTTTTTAACTAAAATTTAAGGGGAAAAATCGAAATCATAACTTTTGAATAAATTATAACAATGATTTTTCATAACTTTATTTGTTAAAAGGAGTTTAAATCAATTTTTAAACATCTAAGAATGCAAGTGTGAAGAATTTAGAGTCAATTTATTTCATAAAGTTTTTTTTAAAGTAAATTTTATTTTACCACGTTTTTCATATTTTCACTTAATTGAGGGGGAGTCTAATGGTTCTATCTCGCCCATGTTAATTTTACTAACTTTGTATTTTTCTCAGGAACTATACGAGATATCAGTATGAATTTTTTAATAGTTTGTTCCTTACATATAGCTCTTTAATTTAAACTGAGGATATTTCACAGTATAAAAAATACTTAGTGATTTTTTAAAAATATGTATTAAAAAACTCCAAAAAAATCCGATTTAAAGTTATATAACTTTTTTTGAGCAGAGATATTTAAAATACTCCAGTTTAAGTCAAAGATCTATAAATGGGGAAGAAATAATAAAATAAAACATGTTGATATCTTTTATAGCTCCTGAGAAAAATGTTCCTAACTGTTGAAAAACCTTATATATCAGGAAACGCAAAAGAAAAGTAAGATATAGGTAAGAACTGATGTACAGTTTCTGAAAAAGGCTTATGAAAAAAACTTGAAACACAAACTATGAAAACAGAAATCGATAATCTTGGTCTTAAATAAAGACATAGATATGCAGATTGAAAATAAAAGAAAAACAGAAAATCGACATTTTTGACCCAATCACCTATCCGACTCCAATTAAAACAAACATTATTTAATTCTTCAAAATACATGATTCTCCCATTTAACGATAAATAAGTGCAAGCTTAACTTAGTGAGAAAAAAATCGCAAAGAATCATTGGGGGATGAAAGGGTTTAAACCCTGCGCTCCCCTAATTGTTTTGTGCAGTGTAGTTAACATTTTCAAAATATGCAAGCGTACTCCCATGAAAGTTTTTTTCACTGAACGCCCATGAAAGAATTTCTCACTGAAGATCATCTCTCTGAGGGATAAGCAAGTATGCTGAAGTGCAAGATTGTTTTCGCTAGACCAGATTTAAATTAAAAATTTCAACTGAAAATTTAATTACTCTAAATTTTTAATTATATTTCTGTTGCAGGTTATAAAAGACTCTACTAAACTTTAAAATTTAGTAAAATTATATTATTTATAAATTGTTAAATTTCATGTGTTGGAAATTTCGACGGCCAGGCTACGGATATATACGTCTGTATCTCTCAGATGGTTAAATTACTATTGAAGAACCAGAAAAGTATAGATTAGCAAATTGAATCAAATGTACTAGTTTAGTGATGAAACTGTACAATTGTAGATTCGGCAAACCAGTTTTGACTAAGCTTTTGCCCAGGCAGAATTCGAGGCTTCCAGGATAAAATGATTGAAGTAGCAACCATAGCATCAGACTTTACCGCTGTAGCACGGGAATCTAATGCTACTAGGTATGGTCGCCAAAAAATGGAATACGATTTTAAAATATGTAAAATCCCTACTTTAAATCTTCTGAGGGATACAGACGTATAAACCCTACACCCGATTGTCAGATTTTCCAACACACAATTTTTAAAAATGTAATAATTTTATTACAATTTAAAATTCAAAGCATAGAGGAACCATTTATAACTATCTATTACAGAAATATAATTTTTAAAAAATTCAAAAAATAAAGTTTCAGTTAAAATTTTTAATTTAATTCTCATGCTCTGAAAATAAGTTTACACTTAAGTCAATTTGCTTATCCCTCAAATGGTTAAAAATAATACGCATTTTCCTTCCGAGTTTGCCATTAAAATTTATTTCAAATCTCATTATTTATTGTTTTTGTTCTATTTAATACGTGAAAGGTTTTAACTCTACCCATTTTTATGAGGAAAAAAAGAGTAAAGGAAAAATTCATATAATATTTATCTTAGTAACAGAATATATTGGCCAAAGATGAATTGTAATTAACATATTAAAATTATTAATTATAATAGCCAATTATAGTTAAATTCTGTTCCTTAAATATGAATTTTAATATATTTAACCTTTTATGGAATTGTTTTAAATAACAGTTACTTTTAAAAACCTAGTTGTTATTTAAGAAACATATTATAAATTCAAACATTATAAATTACACATTATAAATTCAAAACAAGACAAATCGTATGAAGTTACAAATTTTTATCAAGATCTGGATCAATACATAGATTTGGTAAGTCAACAATTCTAGTATTTTCCTTCAAACTAAAAACTAAATTATTTTTATGTATTGCATTCATCGTCCTGTCAAATGATTAGCGAAGTGTTTGAAGGTATTGCGGAAGCGATACCTTCAAACACTTCATCGGACACAATGCGTCAATGTTTACACTTAGTCAATGTCACACTACATCACTGAGGATCAATGTTTACATTTAGAGAATTGCTTCTTGCATAGTTTTAACCAGCCAGAACATCAAACTGACTCTAACCTGATGAGTTGGATTAAACTATCATCGCGTCCTGAGTAGGCACACAACTCATATTTTAATTGTGACATCGTACGTGGGACTCGTATCGGGACTTGAGCATATTTAACGTTTACTCGCTCTACACAGGGTATTTTTGGACTTTGACTGCACAAACCGTTTATAGGTCGGCAGTTATATCGGCAACTAACTTGATGGTAATGGCAACCATACTATCAGACTTTACCGCAGTTGCACGGAAACATCTAATGAAGGTATGGTCACTTTTAATTTATGGTTAACATTTTCAAATTATGCAATCAAACTCTGATGAAAATGTTTTTTTTTATAAATTTCTCAATGAAGATCAACCCACTGCAAGCACTTCAACAAGTATGCTGAAGTGTAAGATTGTTTTCGCATTACGATTTTAATAAAAAAATTTAACTGAAAATTTTATTACTGGTAAATTCCACGTAAATACATGCCACAAGTGAATTTTAAAAATAATTTTTATTCCAGTTGAAACTTTTATATGTGATTTAGAAAAGTTTGAACTATAAAAAATTTACATCAAAAACTATTATGGTTTTTCTCTGTGGCAACACTGTTCAAAGTGGCTGCTTTTTTTAAAGCATTTGTTATGGTTTTTCAACATTTTGAATTCTTGAATTTTAAGTTAAGTATTATTTTTTATCAGATTTTTTGGTAAAATTATTAAAATACACTATAATGACTATCTTGAAAACACTTTTTAATCGGCATTTATAATTAAAAGTTACTTAATTAGAAAGATAAACATCCCCTGTTTTGGCTGTAGTGTAAGTCACGAAAAGATATAAAAGTTACTATAACTTTTTAAAGTAAGGCTTTGCTTCAAACTTTTTTAAGATATTTTCTTTCTATATTAACCTTTGTGTAATTCCACACCTTTAAATTTTAAAATAAAAAGCATTTTCTCTATTTATAAAACATTTTAACTTTGTAGTGTAAGTCACAACGTAGTGTTAGTCACAGCTTCTGTTTGATTTATCTATTATAGATTAGCTATAATATTTGTAGATTTCTTATATTTTGATAATTTTAATTTAAGATGGCTAAATCAACAACTTCTATTACACCACTTCTATTACATACACCACTTCTATTACAATGTTCCAACCGTTAGACAACATTGAATGGCATTTTTCTGCCACCAATGTTGGTCATCTTTACCTTTAGTCATGAAAAAAGACCATTTGATGGACTTGGTGATACAGTGAGGAGGATATAAAAGCAGCCACACCTTCCAGGAAAATTGTCCCACATTCTGCTAAAGATTTTTTCACTTTGCATAAGAAATCTGCCCAAACATATCACTATTATACATTTCTGACAATTGTATAGAGGGCGAAATAGGTAGATTAAATGATATTTGCTCATCAAAGGAAAATACATATTTCCGATTCCTGACACTCAAAAATTGCTCTGCTTTTTAAAATTAAGCACATACTTAAAACTGCCAATATTTCATTAAATCCCCCAAAAAAACAACACGGCTGATTAAACAAATGGAAATGTAGTAAAAGGAAATACCTCTCAGCAAAATTCTGAAAATGAATTTGATGCTGAAAGAAGAGTTTTAGTTCCCTTTGTAGGAAAATTATCGTTAAATATTTTGTGGGGCAAATGTTAAGTAAAGATGCTTATTCAATAAAACTGAAACATCTGCAAAGGTCAGGAAATCTTTTTGCGTGGCCTGAGAAGGAAGGTTTTTCAGACAATTCTATTGAAGGAAGAATTAAGAAATTACCAGAAACCAACTTTAGGGGATGTTGTGTAACTTTTTCTAACTATGATTTTACCATGTATGCAAATTCTTAACTTACCATGTTAAAAATTATTTACATATGTTATGTGCCTAAATTTTCATATCTGTGATACAATTCACATGATGTAGTGTAAGTCACAAATTGAATGTAGTGTAAGTCACGCACAAAAATTTTAATACATTATTTCCTATGATTTCCACACTTTTTTGCAATTAAATTATTTAGCTTTAAACCTTGTACTCAAATTAAACACTGGTAGAATGTTGATTTACTGCATTATGAAGAAGAAATGAGAGTTTTAAATAATAACCAAAACTCGACTTCCTTTCATGTGATGTAGTGTAAGTCACAGTATGACATTTTTATTATTTTTTAGTGAAATACTAAATAAAAATGGTTTTTTATGATTTCTAAAAATAGTATATGTTCTGGGGTAAACTGGCCATACAATATTTTTTTTTAAAGAAGTAGAAAATAATTATGAACTACGCAAACGAAATTTGTTAAATCGTCCGATGTAGTTTAAGTCACGCGTGGAATTGCCCTACTCCAAATTTTAAAATTATATTTCTGTTGAAGGTTATAAAAGACTGCCAAACTTTGTAAAACTTTAAAACTTAGTAAAATTATAACCTTTGTAAATTGTTAAGTTTCATGTGTTTCTGGAAATTTTGACAGCCATGTAACGGGTTTATACGTCTGTATCTATCAGAGGGTTAAATTACTACTGAAGAATCACAAAAGTATAGATTACTAATTAAATAATGATTGAAGTAGCACCCATAACATCAGACTTTACCGCTGTAGCACGGGAACATCTAATTGTACTAGGTATGGTCGCCAAAAAATGGGTGACAATTTTAAAATATGTCAAATCCCTACTTTAAAACCCTTTAAGAGATATAGACGTTTAAACCCGTCACCCGATTGTCAGGTTTTCCAACACACATAATTTTTGAAAATTTAATAATTTTATTACAATTACAAAAGTATAGATTACTAATTAAATAATGATTGAAGTAGCTCCCATAACATCAAAGCATCAACAGTCAAAGCATAGAGAAACCATTTATAACTATCTAATACAGAAATATAATTTTTTAAAAATTCAAAAAATAAAGTTTGTTAAATTTTTTAATTTAAGTCTCATGCTCTGTAAACAATGTTATACTTCAGTCAATTTGCTTATCCCTCAGAAGGTTGAAAAAATACGCATATTTCATTCCGAGTTTGCCACAGAGGCTTATTTTAAATCACATTATTTTTTATTTCAAGGGTTTGTTAAAAGCTTTACTTTGGGTACGATTTTTGATTTGAAAAAGTTATCATCGATACGTCATGAACTGGGCTCAGAAGTTGAGATTGGTTGCCATGGATCGACACTTAGGTTAGGGGAACATGGGGAGAAATGGCCATGTGTTCAAGGCCAAGCCTCCTTTTATAAGAGGCTTGGCCCATACAAAAATGCATAATTTTAAAGTGCACAATAATAAACATTTCAAATTATTTCTGTTAGCGTTAAATGTAAAAAAAAATATATTATAATTCGACACTATGGCTTCATTTAAAAATCATGTTTACCATAATTAATATTTAGAGTAATACATTTTATAGTATTTTATCTGTATTATAAACTCTATAATTGTTCATATCAAGTATTTTTTTATATTTATGTTGAATATATCTTATGCAGTTTGTACACACATTAAAATGCACAAGATCTAACTGCCTTAGTTTGATTTTTTTTTTATTTTAACGGCATAAACTAGGAAAAGTAAAAATCAAAGCTACTCGTTCAGTGCCAGAAGAAGGGCGTGGCAACTTAGTCATGTCTGTTAATTGCACAACAGATAAGTCTTCATTTTACATTTAAAATTATTTTTTTCAAACATAAAATTATCTGACTCTTCACATCGTCGTAAGAATTTGACTGCAAACTCACCATCTGGAAATTCCTGTGTCACCCGACCAACAAAAAAATAAACACAATTAAATCTCTGTCGCAAATTTTACTGCAGCAAAGTCATGGTCATAACTGACAAGTTAGTTTTAGTGGAGGTTTTGGTTTTTCTCAACAAGTACAAATATTGAAAATTAATCTATTAACTTCATGAAGTTTTTAGTATAAGTAATAATAAACCATGTATTTGATAAAAATTATAGATTTTCCACAACTAGTTAACTATGGGAGCCTTGGTCCATTGGCCAACCCTCCCTTACACAGAGTGGACCAAGCCTCCTCACCTAGCCATTTTGTAAAGAATGGCAAATGGTGATTTTAAGCCTACTTCATTGCACGAACTTTATAACTTAAATGAAACCTTAATATGACTATAACATCCTTTATAAAATATCAGTACTTAAACTTAATTCAATTGGTTTGTTTGAAAAAGTCTTACAAATTATATCTAAAATGTTTACTTTTTGGGATAAGAAACTTTTATTTTTATTTTCTCTCCACTACTGAAAAGTAGCTCAATGAAACTAAGGTGGATGTCTGCAGACAAGAGTAGCGAGTACCATCTATTGAGAAAAATGCTACTAAATACTAAAATTAAAAGGTGGGCCAAGCTTCCTTTATGGCCAATGCTCCACAGGTTCCCCTAATAATTTAATGGTTTAAATATTGGATTAACAATATCTGAACAAACAAATTAACGCTTTCTAACCAAATTTTCATTGACAAAAAATCTCCTATTTGTTGTAAGTAAAAAAAATCTATTTTTATAAATATGCCACGATTTATAGCTTTAATAATCCTAATACTACTTTTTCGGCATCAGCACCCTCCAAAACATGTAGAAAACACAAAATCTCCATTGGGATTTTCAACACATCAATACTTTCATTACCTTATATTCATATTAGGAAATTGAAAGAAAAAACAATGACAGAGTTAAATTACTGGGCATCTATCTATGAGTGTCCATTGCGAAATATTGACTTTGACATTAAAATTATTTCGCTGAAGAGAAATGAAACTATGCAAAAACTGACCCTGATTCATGAATCGCAGAAGTACAATCCACGCCTACAAAAAATTTGAAATAGCTACTAGCCATAGACTGATTTATGCGCAATTTTAGTACTGTTTTATGCTACGCAACTCCCCATGTTGAGATCTTCAAAGGAAACGTATTTTGACCCCCGTTTCTACTTTTTAGAGAGTGGGCGATAGCGCACGGTTTTACTATCTCTATGATGACTACCCACAGAACAGTGTAATTTTTACCTAACTTTAGTTGATTGTAGGTAAAAAAATGAGATTTTATTACACAAGACGATTGGGTGGATCCAGACGACAACTGGATTTCCGTAGTCATAAAGCAGCTTATTCGATTCCGGTGAAATTGTTATAGATAGGAAGTTACCACAAGACTTCTCCGAATTTGCATGGTAAAAAGTGCTGCAATAAAAAATTCTAAAAAATTACAGTATCTGAATGGATACGTCACTCTCGTATCTTAATTAACCCTTTCAGTCCCAATGACAATTTGGCATCATCATTTTAGAATTTTTTTTCTGATCGTCTATAGCCATTTATGATATTAAAAAGCACATCATTCGATTCTTCAAACTTTTTTCTATTAGAAAATATTTTTTATTAATCCCAAAAGATGTCAGCCATATTATTTTTTTAAAAATTATGATCAGAAAAATGATGATGCCAAATGGCATCACTGGGACTGAAAGGGTTAAGAAGCTATATTATGCTATAAAGAATGTGCGATATCTTTTACTATGAATGGTATGTGGAACATAGTCTCTCAAGCTACGGTCCGAAGTCGATATAATCCTGCAATTTTTCATAATCCCCCCCCCCCATTTAAACAACCTTCAAATTGCTACACTGTTAAAAATTTGTTGCTAGGTTTCACCTGAATTGTCACCATGATATTGGTTGGTTTCACCATGATATTGGTTCCTAGTAGCTGCAACGGCTGAATGGTGAAATGTTTCACCTTTTTTTCGGTGTTTGGATGAACCATTTTTCTGGATTTGGAAACAAAAACCTGAGAAATGGTTCAACCGAATGCCAAAAATATGGTGGAACGTTTCACCATTCAGCCGTTGCAGCTACTAGGAACCAATATCATGGTGAAACCAAGCACAAAATTTTTAACAGTGTACTTTTGATTCAATTTTGAATACTTTTTAGCATTTTGTTCGTTTATTTGCTTCTGATTGCGTGTTTACTAGTATTTTTAAACTGAAATTTGACGCATAATTGGTTAATTACACCGGAAGTACTGTTGCACCAGAAGTAACGTAATAACATATGGCTATTTTGATCCTCACCTTGGCTATTTTTTCAGAAATTACATCTGGCTACCCTGTTTGCTTCTGATCATGATTAGCATTAGGTAATCTCGACACTCCATCAAAATGCTACAGGCCTGTTTTATTTCTGATTAAATTTAACTAAATAGTTTGTTTAACTTAAAGTTTTAATAAAATCAAGAGTTCCCAAGCAAGTTTGTGCTCACTTTCTTCCTCCCAAAGACCAAAGTACATTGGAATATCATCGCTCCCTACATTTATTATACATGAAACAATGATCACAATCATTTTAATAATTTCTGAACCCCATTACAAAGTATGGAGGGGCCATCTAAGATGGATACCTCTTACTTTAAAGTATCTTCTTAAAAGAAAACAGAACTAAAAAAAAACTTAATTTAAGTGTCAGTAGCGGAAATCCAAAAATAACATTTTACAAAGAATGCCAATAATAGAAATTTTAGTGTTCAATCATGGCCGACAGATTGATCGCTTGCGATTCATCAATGAAATTGAAAACATCCTCAATAAAACTGACTCAAAACCAATCATAAAAATATTTCTTATCCGACAAACAGTCATTTCAATCGGAAACCAATAACTGAATTGCTAAATGTAATAGGGTGCATTGTCCATTTGTGAATTTCCGCTTACGTTTCTTTCTTTCAATATCTTAGTGAAATGAAAAGCCTGTAGGGAAATCTTTCTTCGGATATGTACCATTTTTTGCACTTAGCTATTCAACACTAGAGTTATTAAAGTTGCACATTCTGAGTCACAAAAACTATTGAAAGGTACCGAAGAATCCAAATACACAATAAATATAAAATAAGTAATAAAATGAATAGTTTTTAAGGAATGGATGATAAGATGGTAGTACATTTTATTTTAAACAATTTGCTTTGAGAGAAAAGAAGCTTAGAATGATTTTTTTTTAGTTTGGTGAGAATGATTTACAAAAACCATCCGCGTGTGGTTAATTGAATTATGCTTGCGCTGCGTAATTTTATTTTAAATAATTCAGTTTCAATTATCATCAAATCTAATTTAAATTTAAATTATTCAGTTAATATTAAATCTTGTAGACGAAAATTTACTTTATTTTCTACTGGTAAAATTACTTCTTTTAACCCTTTCAGTCCCAATGAGAAATTGACACATCATTTTAGAAATCTTTTTCTGATCGTCTATAGCCATTTATGATATCAAAAAGCACATCATTCGATTCTTCAAATTTTTTCTATTAGAAAATATTTTTTATTAATCCCAATAGATGTCAGCCCTATTATTTTTTAAAATTATGATCAGAAAAATGATGCCAAAGTTCATCATTGGGACTGAAAGGGTTAAGGAATATATTGGACGTCACATTTTAAAATATTAACGTGATTTTAAATGGAATGAATTTGGTGCAATTGTTTGATAGTAGACATTAAGTGTTTTTTAAATTTAGAATAATTCAAAATTTGTGATATGATTCGTAAACATAAGAACCGTTTATTAAAAAAATATATATTGTGCACATTTGGCACAGCCATAATGGCGATGTTTCTAGAACCAGTCTTGGCCCATCATTACGAAAAAAAATCCATATAAACTTCTGAAAAGTTTCTCCCAAAACAAAAAACTATTATATTAGAAAAACTCTTACCATCCCAAACCACTGACAAGACTTTCGAAAGAGTTGAAGAGTCGTGGGCGAATTGACTCCGACCGTCACCCCGGATGACGTCACATCGGCGACCTTGGACTCTTCCTCGATTAATAGGGTCGTAAAAATTGGCCCTTTCAGCCTGGGATATTAAGTAATTACAGAATGTCAGCGAAAAGAGAAAAAAATAAACGTTACACTTGGTTGTTTCCAGTTTAGAACTCGATTTGATCCGTCAAGAATGTTTTTTTTGACTTGTCATATTAGAAGGAGTTTCGGATTCTAGACTGGTAATAAATGAATGTATTTATCTGAAAGGAATTAGTTTTTTTTGTTTTTGGTTGAGTTAACATCGCACTTGGGCTACGCGAGGGATAGTAGAGACGGTCCGTATGATTTGGAACCGCGGTCAAATGACGATGCCCAAACCGGCGCGCAATGCAACCTTATAAAGGCATCGTACGCGGCGTCAGGACTTTGAACCGACATATTTAGTGTACCCCAGTCCAATATATATACACGACTCAATTTATTGGAGGGATTTTATATCCAGAATATGATCCGTTTTTAGGATAATATAAGGCGAAGGCAGAGCCCCGAAAGGTATCCTCAATGGCATATCGCCTTTACCCACCACTCCACAGCCCCGCTGAAATGAACTATGGAACATTTTAACTGAATGGAGTTTTATTGTTACTGTCACTTTTGGACCTACCTGACTTATTTGTACTAACCTTTTGGACAAATATAAACCTTTTACCGTACTAACCTTTTGGACATATAAAATAAGTAGCCAACTCGAGGTTCCTAATACTTTCCTTTCCAAGTACCAATACCAACTATACAAGTCGATTTTTTCATAATAAGCTTATTTTGTTTGAATTCTTTGGTACCTTCTGGTTAGGTTGAACCATCATCGCACTAGAGAAACACGAGGGCTATTAATTTATAACCACTGTCAAGTGACGAGCCGACACCTGAATAAGGCACTCAACGCAACTTTTACGTGCGACATCATACTCTGCGTTGGTAGTTTGAAGCACATATAACGTGTGTATTATATTCGTCGGAAATTTTTCGGCTGCACGAGCCGTTCATAGGTTCTGGCAACCCGAACCTGGGACATTCCACATGTAAGGCAAGCGCCTTACCGACTGGGTTCCCCTGTCCCCATTGGTACCTTCTGGTCAAACAACTAACTTTTGTCAATTTTTTGATGGGGGCGGGTCAAGTGTTCCTGTGTGTCGGCGGTTGTCTCGGAAGTGTTGACAACAGAGTCCGGATGATTTTCCTATTACTTTCTCTGATGGGTTAAATGAGGCGTGGCATCAGTTTCTGCCATGGGAAAAGTCCGCGTGTGAAAGTGACAAATGGAATTTGACGTTATTTTTTAGACAAGAGAATCCGGTTCTTTTTGAAATTTAAATGAAATTTTTAAAACATCTTTGAAGGTAAAGTCACCATGTGTTAAATGGTCCAATGGAACATTTTGGACAATGGAATTGGAATGGAATTTTGTACAAATAAAGAATTAAGTCTTTATTCTTTATTTGTACAAAAACAATACTCAATTTAATTTTCTTTAGCAAACAGAAGAAACAGTGGTTCGTGACCGAGATTTTTATGCTTGTAAATAATGTTTATTGTTCGTATTTGTGATAATCCTAGGTAATTTTTGTGGAAGAAATGTGATATTTTGGAACTTCGTGATCAAGTATAATGTACACTAAATGGTTCGTCTAAAAAAAAAAGTTTCGTTTTTGTGATAAAACATTCTATAAATATGATAACTTATAATCTTGTTTAATGGTGATTCTTATCGTACAAAAAGCAAAAATTTTTTACAAAGAACAAATATTCAAAAATCAATAAGAAATTTTAAATACTTTTTATTCTTTGTATCTATTTGTTGGATATTATAAAATGGCCTACTATTGAAAAAATATCACAAAAAAGGGATTTTTCCGATTCCATTTAGCAACATTGTAGCAAATATGATCACATGCGTATGTAAAAATGATAGCGACGTGTTTTTCAAAACGTAAAAACGAGCCTCGTAAACAGACCGTAAAATTTTACGAGGGATCGCGCTATCTTTACGAGAAACCAGGGGAAATTCCGCTTCTTTATCAGGTCAGTAAAGGAATTCTTCAGCATTGCTTGGTGCTCTTTGAATAAAAAGAATATGAATGTTACAGATTTAACGCTTACTATCATTGTGAAGCACATTGTTAGTATGGTATCTTGAGTATGTTACTTACAATGATGAATGTAATTGTTATAATTGGATGCTTGAAAGACTTATCTTTTATGTATCTTAAGAGGGATTGTCAGTCCCATAGAGCTAATGCATTAGTTTTGGAATCACAACCTCCGTAGAAGTATTGTTTTGCCATGTCAGCCTTTTTTCCCCCAGGTATGGGAATCAACATAACATCGAAATGAAACAAATTTGAAACGAAAATGTTATCTAGTCATTTAATTATATATTTTTGAAGTTTGAAAATGCCAAAAATATACAGCAGATGGCGACACTATTTTAAAACTTTATCAATTAATAATTAAATAACCAGGTGTTTTCTTTTCAATTTTGTTTTAAATTGATGTTATAATGATTCCCATACCTGATGAAAATGCGATAACATGGCAAAGAAATTGTTTTACAAAAAATGTGATTTCAAAACTAATGCATTAACTCTATGGGACTGACAGTCCCTCTTAATTATTTTAACCCATTAAGGATGATCGGTAAGAAAATTTGACACGCAAAAATGAGCTTTCTGCTTAAGGTTATTAAAAATAAACAAAATGTAAGAGAAATAAAGACTATTCTCCTGAAAAATATATGTAGGAAAGATTAATTTACGCGCAAAACGAATTTAAATAACTTAAAGTTAACGTTTTTATTTGGGAATAAAGGTGATAATGATGTTCGCAAAGTGGTTGTTAATGGTTTAAAGGTATTGTGTTTTCAATTTTGTTTTATACAGCAGCTACTCCATTCAATGTCCATAAATATTTGATGCAACCCATAAAGAAAACATTAACCTCATTTTCAGTACCTTAATTGAATGGCAAAATATAAAAAAAGGACAGATTATCAAGAATATTTCCATCCAAGCTTTTTCTTGTTTATAGTTGTAGGAAGGAAGAGCTTGGTGGAAAATTCGCCATGGACATAACCCACATTTTGTATTTAGTGATTCAAAACTGTTAAAAGGTAAAATTTTCCATCAGTTCATAATCACACAGTTGTCTGTTCAACAAATAACAGCAACATAGAGTTTGTTAATCTTTTATTCCTTATTCTTTCTAATATCATCAGTCAAACCCATGTCAACACTATAATCTCCAAAGGGTTTAAAGCCCTTTTAATTCACCTCAAACAGAATACAGAAACAAAAATTTAAAAGGAGTAAACATCATTTTAAAAAAAGAAGTCGAATATTTAACATGCACCATAACACATGCTTGTTTTTGCGACAAAAACCTCCCTTGCTGATGCGACGATTACTCATTTAGTCATTTACCAGAGAAAAGGAGGCGAAATTTGATGCCACGTTAATTCTTGCAGGAGAGAAAATGAGTGTTGAAAAAAGCCGCTGGTGAAATTAATAGCGATGTTACACTGTAGTTTTAAGAATTATTGTTTTTGAACAGTTTCCCTATCTTTATGTATTTTTAAAATATTTTTGCATTTGTTATTTCCAACATGATTTGTTATTTTGCAGTTTTTTTAAAAAAGATTTAGTATTTGAAGGGTCTAGTTGTAAAACTCACATTTTCCAAAATTTAACTAAAATATAGGGCCCCGGCACGTTTATTGGCGACATTGCTTAATTTAATTTACGATAATCAAACCCTACTGAACCTATATTTTAGTTATACTCTGAAGAATGCAAGTTTTGCAACTAGACCT
Organism: Oedothorax gibbosus; assembly: GCA_019343175.1. NCBI lineage: Eukaryota > Metazoa > Arthropoda > Arachnida > Araneae > Linyphiidae > Oedothorax > Oedothorax gibbosus. The sequence continues at coordinate 230,402 of JAFNEN010000466.1, forward strand.
TTCACTTACAACCCATCTTTTTTTCAAGAAGTTCCGTATTTTTTTTACATAATTTTTAGAAAAATTTCAAACATATGTGTATTATTAAATTAAAAACTTGCAATTGAGTTGTAGAGAGGAAGAACATACAACTTCTAGTTTTTCAAATTTTACAGGCAATGCAAAGCCTAATTCCCGCATTGGAGTTTAAGAAAACGTCTAAGCTTATTAGCTATTTCATCGAAAAACATTAGTTTTTATGTTGTATTTTTATTTTTCAAGTAGTTATATAAGAAATATTTTAAAATGTGAAATCAAAGAACGTATAAAATGTCCGCAATAATATTAAATTGATAAAAACTATCAATTTTTTTTAATCAATTTATGTACTTTAAAATATACGGAAATATAAATTTGTTATTGAGAGGGAATTACAAGGCAGATTTGTTCCCAATTAATCAGCACTCTTTCTAAACAGAAAATAAAGATAAAAATATTTTGAAGCAACATACAATACATTTAATTAACATTTATAAATTTCTGCACTCGAATAATAGAAATTAAAAAAAAATATTAATTATTGTAACATCCCCAAAAACTTTAATTTTACTCAAAAGACAGTACCACAGCGAAATTTTAAGTCATAAAAATATATTAATTACGCTTTTTTAGTATCATTTGTATTGTATTTTGTACAATATAACTCTATGAACCTAACCTTTAATTAAAAATCAAATCCGCTTGCGTCTTACTGATAACAGTATCGAATTCTAATTATCAGAATCAATTAGGACCGGTCCCCATTTGGAAAATTAATAATTTGAATAATCATTCTCGAAAATATGGGTATATATTTTTTAATTACTATATATACAGATAATATCTACAACTTTGTGCATGATACATGGAAATATTCATCAAGTAAACAACGCTAATTATTGGGGCAAATACACTGCTCAAAACAATTAGGGAAGCGCTTGGTTTAAACCAGTGGTTCTCAACCTTTTAAAAGCAACCGCCCCCCTAAAGATTGAAAAAAATTTCACCGCCCCCTTTGTGAAAATCTTGTAATTTTCTAAGGTATATGGAAGAAGATTACTGAATTCTAAAAAGGCCAAACTTTTGAGTAATATTTTCAAACCAAATTTGTTTAAGGATAATAACATTATTTTTTTTAAATTAAGATGACATGCAAAAAAAAAATGCTTTAAATACGATTTTATGTTTTAAAAGTATGTAGACCTGATTAGATAATTGAAGAAAAATACAACCAAAACATAATGCACTACAAATGGAATATCAATCAAGAACATCAGTGAGATGGTTGTGCTTGATGGTTCCAAGCCAGTTTCTGAACGTTTGGTTCAATGTTTTTAGAGAGAATAAGACGCAGGTCTCCTCTTTCTACAATTTGGAGTCTACATCTTTTTTTCTGAAATTAGTTCAGTAACAGCCCTGAAACCTCTCATTTCTTCACGATGGACAACAATCCTGAATAACAGCAACTGATATTAGTTTGAAGCCAAATTTCTGTGAGACGATCATTATGAAAGTTGGCTTTTATAGTTTCATTTGTTGAAAATTCTATGGTTCTATCAATTCCTAATGAATATATATATATCCTCTGCTTTTTCAATATTCATAAATGGGTTTAAGATCCAATGGGGGATTTCCATTGCCAAAATATCCTTAAAACGCAAAGAAAAATCCTCGTGCAAGGACTTAAGGTGTTGACAGTAAACTAGTTTTAACAGCTAATATGCCTGGGACCTCTTTCTTCAAATAAGAGATAAATTCACGATGACGACCAACCATCGCATTGGCTCCATTAGTGGAAACAGATATAATGTTCCCAAGAGGAATATTTTTTCTTGAAAATAATCTTTGAAAGTATTAAAAATAGACTGACCTTTAGTATGGGCAATCAAGCTTTTGGCAAAAAGCATCTCTTGAATAATTGTCCCTTCCTTCACAAACTGAAGTTGCGAGTTCAATGGCGAAGGAACAAATCCGAACTTTAAGTACGTGGAACTATAATGACGATACGTCTTTTTACTAACCAACATCGTTGATAGTATCAAAATAGCAAAAGAACTATTTCTCATAATAAATAGTTCATTATCACAAAAAAGAATTAAGAATGCACTTGGTAGACTGGCCAAATAGAAATACTTAGGACGCCGGAAAAACAAACGAACATTTTAATTAATAATAACAAGAATAAGAATACACCAAGGTGAGCAAACAAGAAGCATTACAGGCACAAACGAACATTTTAATAACACGATCAAGAATACACGAATTGAATAAACAAGAAGCATTACAAGACATGAAGCACTGAAGATGGCACGGACAACAAGTGAGTTACAGAGAGAGCGTGGCTTGTATGATAGTCCTGGTATGATAGTCCTAACAATGGTAACCGGGTAATCAATTGTATATTTTCTTTTGGGACTTTTAAAATTAAGTTTGAATTCCCAAAATATAGGCTAATCGCCCCCTACCACCCAAAACATATCCACCGCCCCCCTAATTCCTATCGCCCAAAACATACCCACCGCCCGCTACTAGCCTCCAACCGCCCCCTGGGGGGCGGTAGCGCCCCCGTTGAGAACCACTGGTTTAAACCCTTTCACCCCCAATGATTCCAATCAGCTTGAGATTTTTTCTCACTAAGTTAAGCTCGCACTTATTTATCGTTAAATGAAAGAATCATGTCTTTTGAAGAATTAAATAATATTTGTTTTAATTAAATGAAAATATGAAAAACGAGGTAAAATAAAATTCACTCTAAAACAATTTTATGAAATAAATTGACCCTAACTTCTTTACGCTTGCATTCTTAGATGTTTAAAAATTGATTTGAACTTTTTTTTTTAACAAATACAGTTTTGAAAAAAAAATTTATAATTTATTCAGAAGTTACGATTTCAATTTTTCCCCTTAAATTTTAGTTACAAAATTATGATTTTTCCCTCGTTTTTAACCATTTCATTCTGGCTGCATAATGAATCTATTTCACAAATTTAAGATTTTTAGAACAAAAAATCAAAAGTTGGAATTGAAAGGGTTAACAAAAGAACGCAAAGCGCTCCCCTAATTGTTTTGAGCAGTGTAGTTTATTCTGAAGAAATTTACATGTTACTGTGGGAACTCAAGAGGATCACCTTATATAGCATTATGAAGAAGGTGGGTCTCTTGTGTTCCCACCAAAACATTTCAAAACAACCAATTTCTAATAATAAACTATTTGCGTCAATATTTAAAGCTGTTTTCTTCATGAATCTTCTCAAATAATTAATATATGTTGAAGATAGGAGAAAAAAAATATTATTAAAGCAAAATAACTTTTAATCAAATTAAAAGGCAACACTTTTGCATGAGAATCGTATCGATAGTGCAGAACAATACAAATGAAATTCGGATAACAGCTAGGAGTTCTACTGTACTACAGTTAGTAAAAACCGTACCGATATTTCCTTCCTATCATCAAAAATTATTCGAAAATGTTCATTTGAGAAAAATAGTACTTGGTCTCCCTCCCCACTCGTTTCATGTATCATATAATAAACTCTTTAACAGTTTTTTTTTAAGAAAAGAGGGGAAGTTTTTTTATATTCCCATTATTCGACATCATTAAGAAATATGGCTTCATTATTGCTGTTAATTCACATGATTCCTTGCGCCGTTTATTTCACAAAGGCATGGCGGTTATTTGAAAAAGGACATTCAGAATGGGAGCATTCGGTACGGGTGTTTCACAGTGAATTAATATTCACTAAGATATGGCATTTTTTTAAACTGTGTGAATGACAATCCAATTTGATGAGTCAGGATTAAGGGGGGGGGGGGTGTGAAAGTCTAATTTGTCGATGTTCTGGCAGTATTGAAATGTGGGACTTTTTTAAAAATTTTTTTTTAATCTGTGGCTTATAGATAGATGGAAGTTCATCAGCATTAAATATCAATTAAACGCGTTGATGATGATACATATGATATCGTTTACGATACCTATATTTAACATAAAATAAATAAGAAATTTTTTTGTAAAATAATGAAAAGAAAAAAAGAGGCATTTTTTAAAGTTATTTTAAGAAAGGCTAAATAGAAAAAGAAATATGAAGTTTATTTTATATTACAACTTTTTTTTACCTTTCGTACTCAATAATAGGTTTGAATTATGATTTTAAAAATTCATGAATTTTCTCTTTTGTATCGAATCACAATATCTTATGTCAAGTATTTAAATTAAAAAAATAATTGACTTTAAATGCCATTTCACTAAAAAATGTCTTGAAGCTAAATACTATTTAATATTCAAACCATGAGTACATTTAAAATAACAAAAATGACAAGATAAAATCTTCTTTAAGGGGCTTAGTGAAAAACTCGGGAAAGCAAAATATATTAAATGAAATTTTCACACAAAAAAAAAGCTTTTGCAATCTGTGTTTTATTCCATTTTATACTATTGCATTTTTTGCGGTTATTTTTGAAGCATATGAAACCCCTTTCCTACTCTTGCAATCCCCATAGTATACATTGTGGCACCCGGGGAGATCCTTTGACTTAAATAAAAATATACATGTGGCTTAAGGTAAAAAAAAATTCTAAAAAAATAGGTTTAAAATTTTTTAAATATAAAACTTTTGAATTTCATTTAATCAATTATAAATTTTTTGAAAAAAATTCATATTGATTTTTTTTAAAATTGAAACTATTTTTCAAATTCTGTAGATAAGATGTTAAAGGGGTACAACAAAAAGTAATTTTGTTATTCAAAAGTCACGAACTACTTTGTTGTTGTTTTGCCAAATCCATGTTAACCTAGTTGGAAAACCACTTTATTTCCAGTAAAAAAGAAGTCTTTAGAATATAGTTTTCATAGGTAGGCGTTTGGGGGTTAAAAGATCAGAAAAGCCAATTTGTTGTAATAACGAGTTTTAATTCTGATGGTGTATCCAGTTGAGTAGGTTTAAATGAACTCTTATCTAGGGGTAAATACAACGAAATTTGCATTTTATTTTTCTTTTATAATGTATTACATAGTAGTTTAAGCCTAGTTTCAATGATAAGTCTTTGTGAGATCTTGGTCTTTGTCTTGGCAAAGAGAAATCAAGAAAGAGTTTAAAGATAAAGGTTAAAGTTGAGTTGTTTCACTTCTAATTATTTTTGAAAATATTACTACAAAGTAAAGCCAAATTTTCAACTATTTTTTTCAAAAATATTTGACGCATTGAATTCCTGTTATTTTTCTATAAAAGTTTTTGAAATGATGTAATAACATTTTTGAATAATCTTTTAGTTGATTAGAATGAATAATATTTTTGAATAGTCCTTTAGTTGATAAGAATGCGGATTTAGGGAACCATATTATTGGAAACTATTTTGTTTTCATTTCCAAATGCTTCAATACTTTATTTTGTAAATGCGCATTTTTTTATGGATATCCATTCAATATTTTCAATCCATTTAAGGAATTTCATATAATCATATCTTACAGCAACTTTTTCGCAAACAAAATATTTAAAGAAAAGTCACAGGCTTTGAACGGAATTCATTTGAAAATGCTACTCTAATACGGATTCTTTTTTTTATGCTTCGTTTTCGCAAAAATAGCTTTTTTTTCTGATATGGAAGAACACGTGTTTTATTTTTGGAATCGCAGATGTGACCGGAAGGAACGCGATTTCACTTCACTTCCCAGAGATTTCATTTTAGAATACGAAAGAATAAAAATCTTTTGGGGTTTATTTTTTTTACTACCAAAAATTCGCGAACGGGGAATATTTTTGAAACAGTTTCAGGAAATCTGCTTCTGTTAGATAAATGTTAGTATATTTTTTGTGTTTAAGTATTGACGATCTTCGATTTTTTTTCTGAAAAAGATTTTTTTTAATAATATATAAAGTTCGATAATCTTGAAAATAATTCGCAAAATAACCGTTGACTTTAGATTATTTGAAGAGCGAAATAAAAAAAAAATCTATACACATTTTAAAAGACGTACTCATAAAAGAAATTTATTGTACTAGATTAATGGTTACAAGATCTAGACGCGTGAATTAATGTTTTAATTTCTTTCAATTTTGAAGTGTATATATTATAATTTTACTATTACAATACTTTAAACCTATAACTTTTTTTTTAAACTTGCTCCTAAATTATTCAAAGAAGGAGGTCTGCATGTTAACTTAATTAACATTAATAGTTATACCTCTTCAAGAAATTGTTTCTGTATTGTCGCCTTGACTTGATATTTTCACCTTAGCGTTACATAAATGCTCTTTTGCCTCTTTGTTTTCTTTAAAGTTAATAAAAAGTTATTCATAAACTGAATACCAGAATCTGGAATACTGGAATCATAGAAAGAGTCATCGCTAATACCCGTTACCTCCTAAAATTTACCCATAGTAAAAAAACCCATAATAAAGCCAAATGGGAAACCTTATGAGAATTTTTCTTGTGGTATAACTGATAATTTCGCATTAAAGTTTTTATCGTGCGGTCAGTTTTTTTTAAAAGGCATTTTATTTATAATTAAAAAGGTGTTTTGGCACATATACAAATCTACTCTTTTCCTTTTAAAAACGAACCCTTTACTCCCATATCTAATTTTAAAAATTGGTAATTTTAGTTGACAGGTTTTTACTTTCAGAAAAGCATTTATAAGCGTAATAAAAGGTACTGTCATAGCGGGTATTCGTTCGTTTTAGTTTCAATTATTCATACCTGATTATTCCGATAAAACTATTTACAAACTTTAACTTTATAGCACAATGTACAATGACAAAAACGTTATGTAACAATAATATGACAGCTTTTTTACTAGTTTATTAATTTTAAGAATTTTCATAATCAGTCCCCCATGGAATATCATTACTATCCCGAATATCTTAATTTTCACACATGTTAAACGAATAATCCTCTAAACAAATACACACAGCTTCAAAATAATCCGAAACAGATCTACATGAAAGCACACAGGGCAAAATCCCCATTCTTTTAAAAAAAAAGAATTTAACACTCCCATTTGACTTAAACTGGTAATTTCGCCTGACAGTTTGTCACTTTTAGAGAAGCGTTCGTCACTCCAATAGGCCAGATTGTCAGTTACACGTGCGACCGTCTAAAAATACACGTCGGGAACAGACAATTTTTTTCTTTTTTTTTTGCTCCGGGCCGTAGTTTTATCTTCAGTGGATAGAAGACAGAGTTAGAAAGAAGATGGAGATGCTTGGCGAGAAAACAGGAGAAGCCGTCAGAAAGTCGCCAAGCAACACTAATAAGCAAAAAACCAACCGCTCACTCAATGTTAAGTTCATGTTGAAACTCATCATTTTCTTCCTTAAAAAGCCTTCATTAAAAATAAAAAAATGACAGTTTGCGCAGTTGTATAGGCTGTACTACTAGCTCTGGATTTACACAAGATCGCAGTAATTCCCTTCACAGGTAAGAAAAATGCGGTGTAATTATAGTTTATATTAGATAGTCAGAAATCGCCAAGTCGATGAGGTAAGCATATACAAGCTCCACTGTAAAATAACGCCAAATACTTAGCCGAGAGCGTTTTTTGTTTGGGCTTACTGCTAAGCGATCGATGGCTTCACTTGGAAAACCCTTTTTCTATTGATGCTTGCCCGACAGCATCTCCATCTACTTCTTAACTCTATGATATAAGAGAATCTGAACTAAAAATATTCCGACGGTTCCGGTAGGCACTGTTTGTATTGTTGTATAATTAGGGGATGAGGGGTAACGTTTAGTGTTGGATGAAATAAAGTATAAAAAAAGAAGCACGTGTGGCACGCTTAAGAATTTTCCCACGTGTTTTGAATAAGCCAAATTAATTAAACGTAATTGGACTGAATTTAACCATTCATGAGGGGATTTTATGAAATAACGTCATAATAAAGCACGCTTCCTCTTTTTTGGAGTTGGGGTCCTTTCATTTTGAGCCACGGTCAAGTTATGGTACCGACACCTAAGCTGATCATAAAGCGACAGTGTACGCGATGTTATGGCATTGATCAATAACACTTCAACGGCTGCTATTCCCTCAGTATTGTCGTCCACTAAGTATAAATAGTGTTATAAAATATATCTGTATAGGCATTCATTAACCCAGAATTTGTAAACAGAGTAAAAATAAAGAGAGCAAGTCGTAAGAGAGAATTTTCTTTCTGTTCAATACAATGCCACACTCTCAAACACACACATACTTGGACGATAGTATAGCAGTACACAAATTTTCAATTACGTTGTTTAGGTTTATTTTTTTAATATTTATATTTTTTGCTGCTGATATATTTTAAAATATTTATAAATGGATTTTTTTAGAATAAAATATCGGAAGAATTCTATATAAACTTTTTTGCGCTTTGGCTCAATTCGCGATGTTTTGTTAGCGTCATTTACTTCACAGTAGGTAAAAATAATAGCTAATAGATTGCAACCACGAGCTATGAATGAAATGGTTGCCATATACCAAGGTCCTCGCTATTTGGCAATAAGTATTAATTTACACGTCGCCAAACAGTGTACTAGTATAAGTGTAAAAGTATCTAGAACACATACATTTTATAGCGACTTCAGTTTATCAATCTCGTAAATAAAACTTTCAAATATTTCACCAGTATGAAATAATTCATGTTATCATTCCCATAAAAATTTTAGGTGCAAGTAAAGTTGTTTATAGTTTATTCATTCTGTTTGAGTCAACATTGTTTTCACAAAGCAACCCAATTCCTCAGTGTTAAGCCTATCTGGGATCATAACAAGAAATTTTCCACAGCTAAAAATTTTATTTCAAACATATATAGTACAGAGATATAATGAAAAATTTTAAGGTTGCTGAGAGAGCAATAGTTCATTCTGTATCATAAAAAGTTAGACTAAATTAAAATATTATACAACTTATAAATTTGAATATTATATAACCTAAATATTTGAATATTATATAACCTAAAAATTTGATTATTATATAACTTATTAAGTTTAATTATACTTCTTCCTGAATATTTTATCCTGAATTTAAATCGGAGTTTAATCAGGCGATTGGCTAGTTAAAGTGATGGAATTTTTATTTTAAGTACGAGTAATTTCGATATATTTTCTACTACTTTTCTGCTACAATTTCTGTGGCTTAAATAAAAAAAATGCTTAAGAAATGATACAATTAATTACTTGAAAAACTGAAGTTTCAATAAAACTGCTGCTTAATTTACTGCTGCCTAAAACAAGGCGACAATTTTATAATTATTAATTTTCTTGCAACTTTTCTCAAAGAATATTCGGCAGGTAATTATGTACTTTTTCGAATTCGGGTTTAAAATGTATAATTACTTATATGTTACATAAATAAAAGCTTTGTTGTAATATTCTTTTTGTAGCTCTAGCATGACGTTAATTCAACCAAACCTTTGTCACTAAATAACGTAGATATGTGTGATATAAGTAAGTATATATTTTAGTATTGTATTATATTTCACACCATAAATATTTCACCAAATAAGAAATACCACTGTCATCATTAAAAACAATGACGCGATTTCCTTATATGGTAAAACCTCTCCACTCGAATAGCTAACTGTAAAAAAAAAAGTCAAGTATACAAGAAGATTTCCCTACACTCCTCTCTTCACACTAAAATATAGTATGGAAAGACCGCTTTGGGAAATTCTCCTGTGGACTTTAACCCCTTTCTACATTTACCGATTTATATGTGACATCATCGAATTCCAAAGGCATTTTCTTAAGATTGTGGTTTTACGACGTGCTCGATATATTGCTGATTCGAATGTGGTCTGTTTTGAATTCGAATGCGGTATTATTTTCTGGAAAACGCTCACTCACGGCGGAAGTTGATAGGAGTAGGATGCTTTATTTTGCACACCTACACGTCTCAAGGTAAGGCGGAAAAAGAAATTGCCGGTTGTTCTTCGCTTACCCGATCTTTCAAAAATACAGTATTAGTGTAGAGAAAAGTTTATCACATCAATTTCCAGGAATCTAAAAATCATTATTCTAATAAGTAACAATACAGTACAATACAAAACATTATTCAATAAGTAACAAGTACAAATTAATACTTTAAAATGGAGATTTTTAGCAGCGTAATTTGTGATCGTCATTTGAATCGTTATTTTTTTCGGAAAGATGTCTGCTGCAGTGCTTCCATATCCATTAGTCTTAAAATTTAATCCATTCATATCGTACAGTACGGTTATTGCAATGTTCCCATAGTGATTTTCGCTTTATGGAAATTAGCTATTAATTTTTTTTACCGTGATTTGACACAGTTACAGTTAGTCAACAACACAACCAGGGAATCAAGATTTTTTTTTTACAATTTATACTGTTTCAAGTATTATATGCTTATTTGATAATATTCTTTTAAAATAGTGAAATTTGGGATATTTTTTATACGAAATCGATACATTTAATAGCATTTTAACATTAATAATCAGATATACATACTACTCAGTATTAGAGCGAGAGCCCAGGGCCCCAGACCTAAGTCATTTTTTTAAAGGATGAAATGTATCGGATTAGGTTCGGTTTTCATTTACTTTCAGTATATGCATACTCGCTAGAGTGAACCGACGGCCAATTTACAGGTATCGGGTGCAAAAAGTAGGTAAATTATAAGTTAACTTAAGTCATTTTCTAAAGGCTGATTTTTACGTATGTTTTAGAAAATAATGTTAAAAGTTAATAATAAATTTCCCAGACACTTTCCGTCGGCCGAAACTTTTCCCAGACGCTTTAAACGTCTTTATCAAGTTCAGACTTTGTCCCACGCATCTGGCGGCGTGAGATGGCGCTACAATCGTCCTCGGACGACAAGGGGAAGTTAAGCAAAAAAGAACTATGTGTGTATTGGAGATGTGGTTGGTTGGTTAAGAAAGAATATCGTTTCGATTTAATTAAATTTTCGTTTAATTAGAAAATAAATTAATAAACAAGTTACCATAGCTGTCTTTAGCTTACAACATTTTCACATCTCCAATGATCAAGCACACAAACCGGAATATATATGTCAATCGACCAACCACATCTCCAATACACACATAGTTCTTTTTTGCTTAACTTTCCCTTCTTGTCGTCCGAGGACGATTGTAGCGCCATCTCACGCCGCCAGATGCGTGGGACAAAGTCTGAACTTGATACAGACGTTTAAAGCGTCTGGGAAAAGTTTCGGCCGACGGAAAGTGTCTGGGAAATTTATTATTAACTTTTAACATTATTTTCTAAAACATACGTAAAAATCAGCCTTTAGAAAATGACTTAAGTTAACTTATAATTTATCTACTTTTTGTACCCGATGCCTGTAAATTGGCCGCCGGTTCACTCTAGCGGGTATGCGTATACTAAAAGTAAATGAAAACCGAACCTTATCCGATACATTTCATCCTTTAAAAATGACTTAGGTCTGGGGGCCCTGGGCTCTCGGTCTATATTAGAATCGTAATTATCGTTCAAATTAAAAAGTTCACCATTTCAATCGTTTATTTCGTGCCATGGGTTGACTAATGAAACTTATGTACTTTTATTAGCATATTTTGAACATTAACAAGTAGGTTTGTAACAGAATCTGTCACTTAACCCGCTTCAACACAACAGTTGTGTTTAACAGGTAAAAATTAAGCCAAACACAGCATTAATTCTATATTAAACATTTACATGCTAAATTTGGTTAGTTTCATTTATTTTATTTCGAAAATTCAATAATTATTACTTATCGTTTGCAAAAATTAATTTATATTTCAAAGAATAAATATGTAATATTTCCTCTCTTTTAAATATAATAAAAATATATATCAACATACAAACAATCTCGTAGTGAAATATATTTTACGTCATTTCAAACTGATCGATGTCGCAAAAATAAATTTATTTTAATTTATTGTCTAAAAGAATTTAAAGTTTCTCGAGCGATTGTTGCGAATGGCAAGGATGATTTAATTCTAATAAAAATGGATTTCTATGCTTTTTTGAAGTACTTCGAATTCGAATTCTTTTCTGAAATGTTCAATGTATTCTAATTTCGATGCACTGGATTTTTTGACGTATCACACTTGTCCGTAGCATTTGTAGTTTGGGCTATGAAAGTGGGTGACAGACAGACGGACTGAACGATTATAATACCTTCCACTTTTTACGTTATATAAACGTAATGTGGAAGCTAAAAGGGGAACCATATGTTTTGATAATATTTTTTTTAATATTTTAAATTATTCTTTTCACATACGAAACTTATTAGTGTGTGTTTATTTGTAAAATAATTCTAGAAAAGTTAAGTAACTCTAAGGAATTCTAATAATTAATATTTTTTTTTTGAAAATTAAAAAACATAAATGAGCAATAAAAAAAACTACCCAAAAATACATAAAAAAATTCTTTATGCAATAACACACATTAACTTTTCTCTAAAAAGAGCACGCAGATTTCACCTCAGGAAGGATGTCTACTCTCAGGTGCAATTCTTTTGAATTTTGGCAACGATTGTAAATTGTCTGCTGTTTTAGTGGTTTACGAATACTCCGCCGGTGGTTCAGACGTTTTCAAGATGCTTTGAAATGTGTTGTTTTAAATATAACTATTCCCGGCAAGTACAAATAAATTAGTTAATTCAAATGACCTTGTTTTAAGGCCACCCCCGAACCCCCCCCCCCCCCCAAAAAAACCCCTCCTATACTTCCCATGTTAAAAACCTCTTTTTTGAAGTACTTTTTCTCAGGACTTATTATAGCCACATACATAAATTTGGCGTCTATGTAGCGTCAAACACTCTTACATACACTGAAGCTTGGATTTAGTAATAGGTGTCTTTTTGAATTTACAGTAATTTTTTTTACCGATTAACCCATGTTTTATGATAATTTAATCAATTTTTCAATGTATCATTTAAATAGAGCTTTAAAGTATAAGTAAATGTGTTGGAAACATACTGTTAAAATGTGCAAGCTCAAAAACTTGTAGGTTCTGAGAAAAGGTACATCGAACTTGTCAAAACACTATTGTGAGATAATAGCGAAAACTTACTAGAAGTTGTACCACATCGGTCGCATTCTTAAAATCTTTTTTAATACTTCTAGTTATCGTAGAAACCAAAATTTAAAACTATTGGAAAGAAGAAAAATTAGATTTCAAAATTACAAATAAAAAAAAATGAGATTTTGTTTATGAAAATATAACTTCTTGGGTGCTCTTAAAGAATAGTTATTTATTCCCCTTACAGGATCGATGACAACCGACCCCCGCTGAATAAAAGCAGACACCGATTTATCAAAAGATAAACATCTTATTAACGGCAATTTCTCTTTTAAAAGTAAACCAACTCCCTCCGGCATTTTCTATCTGTTTCACATACCCCTGAAAATGTTATCTTGAAGTTTATTTGGGCGGAAAAATTCTATCCTGGAACATCTCTGGGAGAAGACCACCATATGGAGATGTGAAAGAGAAGATCGTCGCGTTATTTCTTACCAGACTTTCAATATAAAGAAAAGGTGCTATTCAAAATACATGATGGGATTTGTATTTTACTAAAGCTGAAGACTGATTGGCAAATAGTGTTCACACTTGGGAATTTAGTTGATAATTTTTTTTAATGATTTAATTAACTATTTTTTGCCTATTTGGCTGATGGAATTTAGTTGGCTATCGATCGCATGAAAGAACTTGTGCAAATAGCTCACACCTTAGATGTGGTAAATTTTTAAGTTCATGTGCCATTACCAATTTTTTTTTTTAAAAATAAAATAAATCCTGTTGAGTGTCGAGTTGCTATTATTTTACCCATTAAACGCAGCTATATGATACGCGCGCTAAAAAAACAGATTTTTTTTGTATTTTGAGGTCAAATATAAGTATCAAATCATATTTAGTACATATTATCGATGAATATTCATCTAGTTAGAGGATATGATACAGTCCCAAAATGATGTGCTTGCCGCCGGTAAATAACAGTTATTGCAAATCCCTTTTAAGTTAATTTTTTTAAACCCTTATTTGTTATGACTCGAAAACAATTATTTTCCCACGTTCAAATTTACCTAACTCTTTCATTAAAATTAATATTTTATTCTGTGAATTATTTTTCTCTGACTAAATAAAAAGTTACACTTTTTGTTTGATTAATTAAAAAATAGATATAAAACAGAATTTACGTTACAAACTTTTCGTAAAAAGTACGAACGGCAGTAATAAACTTTATATTGAACGGGAAAAAAAGAAAAAATTTAAATCTTAATGACTTTGTAAAGAAAAAAAATCAATGGTTCCCAAAATGGGAGACTTGGGGCGGAATGTGTTAAAACGGAATCTACCGATTTTTTGAAGCCCATGGGCTAAGTAGCGTCACATCGTGTTATCCTGTCACAGGCAGAGGAATATAATCCAGGAATAGACAAGGTTCACTCAGCCTCTCATCCCTTCAGTGGGTTGCAATGTGGAACAGGGTAGCTTGGGAACTAAACAACGGGGTTCTTAGGTTCGTCTGACCAAGCTGCAATTTTTCTCATTCAACATATTTTTTTTTAATTTTTAAAGAATTTATACGCGTTTGTATATTTTAAAATGACTTATATGCTTACAGTCTTAAAACCTTGCAGTCAGTTCACGGGTTTATACGTATATATCCTTCAGGTGGTTAATTTAAATATTAATGCTATTTTAGGCCGGCCCTTCATATTTTATTACCCAGTTATTCCACAAAGTAACACAAAACACGTGTTTTTGTATTTTTTTTAATTAAAAAGACAAAAGTTTCCCCCCTCGGGCCACATAGTCTAATACGGGGCTTACAAGTGTAAGAAAAGGGGGGTTCAAACATCAAATAAAACCACACAAAAATGAAATAGTTGCAAGATGCAAAACACATGTTAACCACTCATTCGAAAGTACAAGAACTATCCCTCTCTCTTCCAGAAAATGCACCGTCTTTCAATAATCCGGCATTTATTTTGCCAATGTTTGGTTAAAGTCAGTCTGGGGGCTGTTATTTGATTCTCCGGCAGATTATCAAAAAGGCCGCAATGGCACAAGGCTCTAGGATTACGATAAGCAAAAATAGAAACAACTTAGAATTAATTATTATTTCGAGTGTAGATTTAAGTGGAAAGGTTTAAGATAATAAAAAAAATAGTTTTACCTGATAAAATGGTAAAATAAATAATTATATAACGCATAAGTCACTAAAAGACTTTGTATAATCAATGCCACTTATAGATTAGAAGGCCGGAGAACTAAGATGTCTGACGTCATATTAGGAATTTTGACTAACGATTGTTCATAACTAGATCTCGTATTTAATTTGAGACAAACAGAATCAAGCTAGGCTTTGATTAACATTTCGAAATCGGTCTAATAATAGGAAGTTATACGTATTATGCTGTTTATATCTTGTGCTTTCTTATCTAGGTGGTATTGGTATAATTATCTAATGACCCAAATTAAAAATCTCATTGAGAAGTGTCATCCTATTAAAGCAACGAATGGATAAAATTTTTACTATATTTTGACACATAGTGGAGGGACTCGGGATAGACCAGATTACTGTTCTCAGAAGGAAAATAAATGTTTTTCTATTTAATATTAATGATTTTTCAGTCTTAAGTAAAGTTATTGATTATAAACTCGTAACTAATTTTAAGAGTAAATAATATTAAATCTACTGCTGTATAAAAAAACCATAGATAAAAAACACAACGAACGAAGTTTAAAAAATGTTATTACTTTTTTTTAACCTAAAGATTTAAACACTGATCAATTTCATACGAAAAACTATTAAAATACTAGATTGTGTTTTTCCACGTTTGATACAAGAATATAACTTATTTATAATTTAAAAAATAGATTATTTTTCATAACTTAAAAATAGACGTTTTTTTCCACCTTATGTTATAGCATAATAAAAACGAATATATTGAGTTCGCTGCAATTTGATTTTACTTAATTAAATTAAAATAGATATTGTTAAATAATATGTATTACAGGATGTAAAGATTTAAAAATATTTTGAAATGGATATTAATTTTGAAAAATTAATTGAATTTTTAATTATCAAAACTAATATTTGAAATCATTGGTTTATTTAACTATTATTTTATTATATTATAAGAGTATTATTCTTATATTATAAGAGTTTACTTTACCTGAAATAAAATAGATGGCAGCACAAACTATTCTGAATTTTACAATAATAAAAATAGTAGTATCAATTGTAATTCTTAGATGGCGCCACGAACTTCCTTAAATGCGAAGCAAAAAATATTTTTGGTCCAAAACGCGAATATGATAAAAATAAATATATTAAGATAAATAAGAGGAATAAAACTGGAAAATAAAAAGCTAGATATAAATTAAAAATAAATTTTAAATAGTGTCTACAGTCGGGTCTAAAATTGTCTTGACCACAAAACTCCATAATTAAACAAATTTAGAACTACATACAAGTATACAAAAATAATCAGTCTTATAGTGAAGTAGCCTAAAAAAGTATATACTAAAATATGCAAATACTATTTTAATAGTATTTAAATACAATGCGTGTCAAAATCCTAGATCGAAAAACTGATATAGGCTAAAGTGTTTTGAAACAGTTTAATTTGTTAATTTTTTTATAACTATATTTTCATTCCCCTCCTTTAGTTTCTTTAAAGTTGAAACAAATGTATAAGTGCTTTCTTGAGTATAATTTACAGTTCTAAGAATATATCTTAATGTAACTCAGTTTTAATTCGAAAAATCTTACTAAATTTCGTGAAAAAATTGTTTTGTTTAAGTTTCTTTTCCTGATTACAATATTAGTTTTCCACAATTGGCATTAATCGTACGCCAATTTTTGCCACCAACCAAAAAAAAAAAAACCACACACCAACGTTTCATCCGTTTAGTGGCTCGATTAATGAGAACCAAAGATGCTTGAGAACTAAATCCAGGAGGGGTGCCACGTGAGTTTGTATGCCTAGCACCTTAGAGCCCTTGGTCAAAAAAAAAGGTCGCTGAAACACCAAACACTTTTTTGATTTTTTTTTATCACAATAGCTCCAACATTGTATTTTTTGTTTGTGCTAAATTATTTTGAGAAAATAATTTGGTAGGTTCAATCAAATGATTTTGTTGATGCAAAAAAGCCTAATTGGTTCGGACTTTGAACTCAAATTTAGCGTGCATCTGCACGTCTATCCGTTACTTTGAAACATCCGTTGATTTTTGACTTTTTTATATTTTTTTCAGCAAAAATACGTTTATAGTATACCTGTGATACGAACCGGGGACCTTCTGGGTGAGAAGTCGGTGGATTATCCACCCCGACTTCGAAGGTCTCAACAAAACGGAGGAGAAACAATCCGTGTTCAATTTCGATTGAAAATTTAGTTTTGCTAATTTTAGTTAATAATTAGTTTAATTAACTTCACTTCATCGATTTGCTGTTGCTGACAGACGTCATGACGTCACATTTAGAAACAACCATTAGCAGGTTGAGCTTACCTCAAATAAACGAGATGTGTTGAGACGAAACTACACTTTTGGTTGGGACAAGTAAAATATTAGTTTGTCAACAAAACACGTCAACAACAAAAAAAAAGTTCTCCCACCAAAACAGTTTTACTATGCACTGAAATAGCACGGCAGGCCTTGGCCCACTAATAGGCTGTGGAGTTGACGATTTTATTTTATTGTTAAAAAAAAACTAAAATTAAATTAAAACTACTTTATATAATACAAATGTGAATTAAATAGAATAAAATGCTTGCAAGTTTAAAAAAACAACAGCAAGAAACCGTTATAATACTAACACAATTTTAAGACCAATGCTGTTTAATAATTCACAACGGCTGATTTATTTCCTTTATATTATTTTAAAATACTAACCCTAATTCCTTTCTCTACGAGCGAAACATCTGGTATTAACTATTAGTTAACAAAATCAAGTTCAAGCCTCCGGTCGAATTTATAAAAAATAACTTAATTTTCACTATAAATTAGCGTTAATTAAATGGGAAAACTTTAATTTAGATAACGAAAATTATTAAAGACTCTTAACAATTCATATTTAATTAACTTTCTTTAATCTCTTTGAAATGCTCTTAACGCTTTTAACGTTAAATAAACAATTTCGATGTTTTTCATATTTTTTAAAAAATCTATTTAAAAAAACACTACATTTTTGTTTTTAAAATGGTCTTCAGTATACGATAAAATTTAAACTTTTTATGCTTAAAATTAAGGTTGAACGAAAAAATTTTCTTCTTGTAGAATGCGATTTTTTGTATCTTCCTAAAGATAATATTTTGAAGCGTTTTTGGATGTTTTTTTTTAAAAAATTATTCTTTCTTTTAAAAAGTAAAGATTACATTTAAGTGGTTAAACCAAACATTGAAAAAGTTTCTTTCCAGAACTAGAAAAAATTATTAAAAGAACACCTTTTTAAACTTTCTAAAAGTCCACTTAAATTAAATTGAAGACATCAGTGCTAAATTAAATTTTTTATTCTTTATCATGGAATATTCCAAGGTTACACGTGTTTTTTTCTTTCACAACACATAATTTTTCATGCAAGATTAATAGAAGTCAGAGGCGTAGAGTGCCTTGGCGGGGCCCCGTATAAAAATTTGTTTGGGGGCCCTTAGGAAGGGTAAAGTTTTCTCACAAAAGAAAAAAATGCATAAAATTAAAAGAAATATTTATTCATCATAGTTAACTGTCACTTTTTCCAAAAATTTTACAAACAATTCAAATTAACTATATACCCTCCTTGCCTTTTTTTCGGCAAACTGATTTTCTAATTCATTTATAGCTGATGATGACTTTAGTTTTTCTGTTTCTGCCTCTATGAACAATATATAGTGACAGGTCTGATAGGCGTTTCTGTCCCATCGAAATTCTTAGGTAATTTTTTTATCAGTTTTAATTTTGAAAAACTTCTTTCAGCAGTTGCGGTTGTGTAACTGGAAGGGTCAAGAATAAAAAGCATGCTGTTATTACCTCGGGAAAACCGGATGCAAGACTATTGAATTTTATCAGCAATAATTCAATCAGTTCCTTAATGGAATGAATTTTTTGAATTTCAGATTTAGGCATGTTTTTAGAGCCTTTAATTGGTCATAAAGATTAACTGAGATGTCTTTACTGTATTATTTAGCCGACAGTTTTCCGGAAGCGTTTAATATCTCTTCGTTTGCAGAAGACAGGAGTTTTTCCGGTTGTAAATATTTCGAACATACTCAGGTAGCAACGGCTCTGAAATCTTTGTTTAGTTTGAGAAATTAATATATCTAAACAGCAATAGTATACATTGACTCTTTGAAATAGGATTCTGGGTCTGAAATTCTCTTATCTTGTGATAACTCATAAAAAAAACCCGCTTCGTTATCTTTTGCCTTTTGTTCTTAAAAACAGTTTTTACCCTCCACTCTTTTGCTAAATCTTTGGACTCATTTAGCAAACTATTGAATGAATTTTGATTCCATAATTCGCACAGTCTATTCAAAAGATTACTTAATAATACCTGCCAACATTCCTCTAAGCTCTGTCCGTAGTCCCTTCAGCGGGGGCAGGAGATTGTTTACTAATCACTCAAAAATAATTGATTACCGGTTATTTTTCTTTTAAATCGGCCGATTCACGATGGAAGAAAAATCAAGCGCCGAAGTTGGTCATTTAGTGGGAAATTTGTTTGAAACACGTAAAAAAATATGATTTCACTGCGAACCTTTTAAACTTATATTGCATTAAAAAATTATTGTTTTGTTAATTCGTGGTTTACGAGCACTTCAGTTCTATTTTAAGTTAAACAGCAACCTCCATATTTTGTGTATGGCAAACGTTAAATAAATTGTCTTTTGTTTTTCAATTAAAAACACAATAACATTCCCTCAGCAACAACAAAAAATCCTATGTAGTGATGAAGACACAGGCCATCGTAATTTTGGAAACAACAAAGAACCTGAAATTTGGTTGACTGATCTGTCCTGAACTAAAACTAAGAAAGAAATTGAATCCTGATCCTATGCCGATTACACTGCCAACTAGTAGATATTACGAGGATTTATGATTGGTTGATCGATTTTTTCAGAAAAAACTTTAAAAAAAAAAATCTGCTACGATTACGTCTCTAACTAACAAATATTACTAGGTGCTGAGGCTGATGGTTGACAAATCTGATCATAGCTAGAACTATAAAAGGAACACCAACTTACTGCGAATCCGACTCTATAACAAACATTACTTAGGCGCTGATGCTGGTTGACAAATTTGATCTGATCATAACTAGAACTATAAGAAGCAGGCGCGCAGCCAGGGGAGGGGCTCGAGCCCCACCCCTGACTGCGACAAAGTGCCCTTCCATCCAAATTAATTTTCTCAAATTTGTGTAATTCTAAAATAAATGAAATAAAAAAAATGTATTTTAATGCAAAAAAAGCTAATTTGCACAATTTTCTTGCAAAACGAAACCATAAACGTTGCTTATAATCACTTTCCAAAATTAATCATTTGATACGGATTATTATGCTAACGACTGACTAAACGGACGACGGCTTTAAAAAGTTGCTTTTGCCTGTTTCTAGGCTTTTCTACAACTGAAGTCTGGCATTATAGCCCTCGTGTAGCTCTAGTGAGACGATAATTCAAACTAAACTAAACAAATTCGTCATTAATCTCCATTCACAGGAAGGAAGGTTGACATTGGAAAAAAAATACTAATAAACTTGCACTAAGAGCAAAAATAAAGGGGACTGAATTTTGTAATTTGATAATTAATCACAAGAGTTTGTGTAGTGCTACTTATTGGTATATCAATCATTATTTGTGAATTTTGATAAACCAGCAAAGATGTTACTTGTATCACATCCATTTCTATTTTGAACCCCACAAAATAAATCACTTTCAGGAAAAATATTTCTTTTGAATCATCAGTGATCGTTAAATAATAATAAAAGAAAAGAAAAGAAACTGTATGTCTTTTATAAATTATTTAATTTGAAACTTGAAACATGCTTTTGAATTTAAATGTATCTTTTTGGACGAGGGTTTGTTTGGCAACTTTTGAAAAGAAAATTAAAAAATATTTTAAAATGTTGCTCTATCCCATAGCTTTTGGAATTCATTCGATTTCTAGGTAGATGAATGAATTTTTAGCCAACATAACTTATAGACATAGTTTTAAAAAATCGCCATTAAAAATTTCATAATCGTATGTCAAAAACGACATAGATATCAGAGATTTGTTGAAAACATTTTACTCCTTTTCACTCATTTCCACAATTTTTTTTTTGGTTTCGAATATTTTCCCGGGGGTTCCAATTCCAATGAAAGAACTATTTTCGTGCCAATTTTCAGAATTTCAGTAATTTTAGTTTCCTCTGGGAATTCTTTTTTATCAACCACTCACTTTCTTAAGCGTTTTTCCCAGCAGTTAAGTTTGTAAAACATTACTGTAAATTTAGTATATTTACAAGTATTTCAAAACTAGCATTTTGGAAACTTAACATTTCAAAATTTCCCGAACCCTTCTCAGATCCTGGGTGTAATCCAGACCCTCAAGAATTTGTAAAAGTGCCCTTCTGAAGTTAAGCCCCCTCCTTCAAAAAATCCTGGCTGCGCGCCTGATAAGAAGAACACTAACCTACTGCGATTACGCGGCTACTTAGCAAATGTTACTAGTCGTCATGGGCAGGTTAAGTTTTCTTTCCGCAAGAATATTTTTAAAAAAATGGGTAAATTTAATTTCACGGTACTGCTTGGCGCGGCTCCAGAAACAACAACAACTTGGCGAAACTCGCGTGTTTCCGCATTGCCAGATTCTTTCCGCCGATGCAGTAACCCTAGTTACTTTTGAAAAAAACCAGACTCAGGGTTTTGGTTTGCTTTGGGCAACACAAAACAAACTTTACACTACACAATAAACTAAAAAAATTTAGTTTATTCTTTCAAAACTGAATGATAGCTGGCTGTCCAGCCATTTTCAAACCGATAAAAAATTCAGAATTTTAATACGCTCCATCCATAATAATCGTATGTTCAAAACAAACGTAACGACGATAGAACAAAAGAAATTTAATAGAATAAAATAATTCCGTGCGCACAACATCCGCGCAACCTAAATACCACGCAAGTATTACCAGCGCCGGCGATTGGTCAAAAACTAATTTATAACAAATAAATCCACGCGCCTAACATCCGCGCAAGTATAACCAGCACCACCTAGCCACAACAAAGACGCCACAACGCATTTCACCAGAAAATGCCGCATCACCAAAAATAATTGTTTATCGCTCCCTACAAAAGCGCAAATCCCTTGGCGACAGAAGTACCGTCAAATTAAAATTAACCAAAAAATGTTGATAAAATATTTGGATTAAAAAAACGGAAAAAAAAAATTGCTTTTTTTTACTTTTGTCATTTGTGAAATAAAAAAAAATGGGAAAGTTTTTATTAATTTTTGCTTGCACACGTTGGGGGCCCCCGTGGTCCGGGGGCCCCGTATAATTGATACGGCATATACGGCGGTAGCTACGCCTCTGATAGAAGTATTGTTTTTGTGGATGCTGAGAAGTTAAATTTCTTAACATAATCTATTTTATTTAATTAAAATGAAATATTTAATTATAAAGTTTATAATAACATTTAGGTCGGGCACTGAATCCGTCAAATTATTCCGGGGCACGCTGCGTTATTGACTACTGATCTTTAAGCTTCACAACTTAGTCGACATTTAAGCTTTCCGCATTAAATATTTATATAATTATAGAAATACTTATACAATAGTTTTGACTGGTTAAAAAATTAATAAGGAAATCACTAAAAAAACGTAACAGTATATATAGCAAAAGTACGTAATATATTGGTGTAGCCATAGTTCAATTTTGAAAAGATAAAAATGCGTATAATAGTAATAAATTATTTAACTTACCTTTTAATGGCTTCTTATTTCTATTAGTTTTCTTTAAGTTAAAAGTCGAATTCTTGACAATAGATTCAACTGTAAAAGTTACTGTTGAAAGTAGAGTTCTCTTTATTGAGTTTAGTCACAGTCACCATAAAAAAAAATATTTGAACTTTATAAAATGTTGCTCATTGAACTTTTGATGAAACATGCATTTGTTCATATAAAATTATGTTGGGTTATGCACACATCAAATATACACCCTAAAATTTTGGGTTTTGATCAAGTGATACCCTTACATTATTCCACCACTATCATAATTGTTAGTGCCGAATATTCAAACTGATAAAGGTTGGTTGGGCGGGAGAGCTGGCTTTCTACGCGTCAAACTGATAAACTTAGTTAGGTTAGGTTGTACGTTTCCGGCTGTCTATTTCTACCCTCAATGGAGCTTTAACACAGCCAATTACGCCTCCTAATTTGGAACCCTGGTCCAGTGACGAGGTCGACACCTGAGTGGGCAACCAACAAAAATTAAGGGCGACCAGGGCCCCATACCTAAGTTATTTTCTCACGAATGACATGTATCGGATTAGGTTTGGTTTTCATATACTTGTATGCATACCCGCGTGAGTGGACTGACGTCCAATTTACGGGTATCGGGTGCAAAAGGTGCATGGGAAAGAAAGATACTGAGACGAGTTTTTGAAGCAGTGTGTGATAATGGAGAATGGCGAATAAGAACAAATCCCAATCGGGAAATGTATGAAATATACAAAGAAACGGATATTGTCACAGTGATTAGAAAAAGGAGAGCTCAGTGGCTAGGACATGTTGAAAGGATGGAGCACAACAGAACAACCCGAAGAATCCTGAACGAAAACCCTAGCGGATCAAGACCCAGAGGAAGACCACGAATCAGATGGATGGACCAAGTGGAAGAAGATCTTAAGACTTGGACCCAGGTAGCACCCCCATATGGGCCCACGTGGTCTCCTAGTGGGCTTCCATATGGGGCCCAGAAAGAAACGACCCCCTTTTTTTTCGGTGAAACCACGTCGGCCCACATGGGCTATCCCACATAGGTTCATATGGTTTTCTTCCACATTGGACCACCTGGGCTTCTCCACATCAGCCCAGTACAATTTTTCATGAGCAATCGATTTTGCCTTTCAAGTTGAACGATCTCTTTATTAGTTAATAATATACTGAAAAAATTAATATATATTTTACTAATTTGCATAATATACATTTGGAGGATAAAAAAATATTGTATTTGGACAGCAGTTCATTTTATAGGACAGATGGGAAATCCATATAGATTTAGATGGGCCATCCCACATCGGCCCACCTGGGTTATCCCATATCGGCCCACCTGGGTTGTCCCATATCGGCCCATTCGGGTTCTTCTATAAAGCTCCGTTTTATTAAAATAGCTATAAATTGTACTAATTTTTTTTCTAAAAATGCATTAGTACTGAACAACATCAATTATTACACCGTGAAATTCACGGTATTGATTTTCTTTATCAAATATAATTTTAATTTGCCTCGAGGAATTAATTTAGAATAATATACGGATGCATATTTTTTATGGTACAATAATTTTTAGTTAACAATGAAACCTATTTTATTTGACTTATAAACAGTCCATTTGACTAAAAATGAAAGCCGAGTTCTAAACTACTTTAATCAATGTCGTGGGCTTTTTATGGATAGCCCACAGAAATCTATATGGGTTGCTCATAATGTCCCATGTAGATCCACTTGGTTATATTTTTTTCTAGAAAAAGCGTAAAATATAAAAATTTTAGCATCCAAATACATTAATGTCACCTAATTATTACAAAATAACTAATATTTTACTCATATTTTATCGTAATTAACGCATAATTTGCTAAAATTGAGTACATGGGATTCACATGGTTTGGTGATGGGCTGATGGGGCCCACCAGTGCCCATCTGAACCACGTGGGCCCACGTCGGACCATGTGGATCCCACATTGATGTGCTGCCTGGGGAGTTACCAACTGGAAGCAAAAGTCGTCTAACAGGGTAGAATGGAAAAAAACCTTAAAGGAGGCTAGGGCCCTTCAGGGGCTGTAGTTCCAATGATGACGATGATGAGTGCAAAAGGTAGGTAAATTATAAGTTAACTCATGTAATTTTCTCAAGGCTGATTTTTACGTATATGTTTTAGAAAACGTTGTTGAAAGTTATAATCAAAATGCCAGACACTTTCCGCTGGCCTGGCCGAAACTTTTACCAGGCGCTTTAAAGATTCCTGTTAAGTTCAGACTTTGTCAAACGCATCTGGAGGCGCGATATATGACGCTACATATTTTCTAACTAAACAAAAATTTAATTTAATCGAAATGATATTCTTTCTTTTTTTTATTGCTTATCAACTCAGCTTTATATCTGTCACCATAAAAGTAAAAAACAATCATAGTCCCCCTAAAAACATTAAAAAACTAAGAAAGATTGTCATTTTGATTTAATTAAATTTTTGTTTAGTTAGAAATAACGTAGCGCCATATCGCGCCATCAGATGCGTGGGACCAATTCTGAACTTTACAAGGACCTTTAAAGCGTCTGGCAAAAGTTTCGGCCGGCGGAAAGTGTCTGGCATTTTGATTATTAACTTTCAACAATGTTTTCTAAAATATACGTAAAAATCATCCTTGAGAAAATGACATAAGTTAACTTATAATTTACCTCCCTTTTGCACTCGGTACCCGTAAATTGGCCGTCGGTTCACACTAGCGGGTACGCATACACTAAAAGTATATGAAGACCAAACCTAATCCAATAATTTCATTCGTGAGAAAATAACTTAGGTTTGGGGGCCCTGGGCTCTTGGACTAATGTGGGACCCTAGGCACGGTAAAATGCATTTCAAATTTTTTTTGAACATAATGGACGATTCGAAGGAGGCGCAACGTGGTTTATTTGTGGGAAAGTAGACTGTGCTGGAGGTATGTAACATTGGCGTCACTTTAGGTGTGATCATTCTAGTTTACACGGCTAGCTGCCGGATGATCGCTCATTTTAAGATATTTAATAATACATAATTTTAAGCCGACCCGGCGGTGCAACGATTAGGGAGCTAGCCTTTGGAGCCTTTGGGTTCGGGTTCGAATCCCGGTAAGGCATGGATGTTTGTGTTTGTCGAGTATATGCGGAGTACGTGCTCGTTAAATCTGTTGGGTCCGAAAGTCCTGTGGGCGGTCATTGTGCAGTTTCCCACGGGTACAGGTCCCTGGAGACTATTTCCCTGCCCTTAGAGGACATGTCTAAATTGTGGAGGTGGCGATAGATGGCAGCATCTGTCATATATGTGTGCATGTCGTGTCCGTCCTTCTTGACGATGGTTTATAAGCGGGTCTTTGTGACCAAGCACACACGCCTGAAAATATATGTCTACCAACCAACCAACTACATAATTTTAAATCTTTGTATTTCTCTCACTATGAAGCCTTTTGTTGATTCCTTTATGGATTATTATTTTTCTAGGTATTTAATAGGGTACTTGACTGCATCGCCAAAATACCTTCCAATATTATTTAAATTATAGTTAAAAGTCAAAAATAACAAATGCATATATTTTTTTTGCGAAATAAATCTTTAAATCATTAAAAAAATCATTTTAAAAAGGCATTTTTTTCACGTGATCATCACGTGATCGCAAACACAACGGTTTGGCTGACGTCACTAGTAACTATAAACAAACCGGCGTGATGTTTTTTGTTTTTTGATTAAACTTTATTTAATCTAATTTACTCTTGAAATAATAAATATTGAGATAATGTAAGGCATTTTACAGAAGCGGATATTTCAAATTTGCCTAAAATCGATTCCAATGTGGTGTTTCAAAGTTTGTTTATAGTCACTAGTGACATCACAGATACCACGTGACAGCCAGGAAGCGTTTTCGGGAGTGATTTTTCGTCCTAATTTTAAAATTCATTTTTCTGCCTTTTTATGGGGTATTTGAAAAAAAGAAAAAATACGGGTCTAATATTTTTGTCATAAGAATATTTTAAGCCAATAAAAAAAATTTAGTCAAGTACCCTTAACGTAGTTCTTTCCAGCTTTCATTCCTGAACCTCCTTCAATCGGTGCTCCTATTGCTGCTCTATTAACACGTGACATTGATTTACCAATCGAGGCTCGAGAATGACTTTATTTGCATTTAGCATTTTTGTTGCCACTCAAGACCCGAACCATAACTTTTGTGAAAAAGGAGTACTATTGTTTGGAATCTCATATTGTATGTAACATACAATTTTTAAATAAAATATTTTTACTATTTTAACTTCTGCTACATTTAAAGGAAGACCTAAGACAAATAACGGATTGTTGTTTAGGTCTCTTTTCAAAGTACCACATTGTACAAAATATCGATTATAATTTCAGGAAATGGTTTTGAAACAAGTACAACTCATTTGAATATGTCCTCTAGCGAAAATACCTTTATAAATCTCTAACTGGAAATAAAAGAAAAGAGAAAGCCACTTTTTTCGCTTCTTAAACAATACCGATTTTACATACTTTTTTCTGATTTCAAAGGAAGGATTAAATGGGAAGTTTTGAGGATTAAATCCTTCTCAAATTCTTAAGGAAAGAATAAAGGATACGACTTATTTTGTCATTTTATTTTGCATATCCAGTGCTAGAGTTTTACCGAGGCATTCGAGAAAAAGAAGAAAAGACAGAAAAAGTAGACAGAGCCTGGCTTATTCCGAAATCCGGCATTGACATCAAACGACCTACGTCATTGGCTACTGAATGCGAGCGAGGGAAGAAATGGATATAAAAAAAACATATTTCTATCTTTGATTTATTCCTTCGAGAGTAGCCGAACACAAAATATTAGTATCTACTAAATGTTCAAAAATATGAATGAATAATTTTTCTTTCATAAAATTTTTAAATCAGTTATAAATTATTAAAGACTTTTTGAAGCCAAATTCCTTCTTTAAAATCGGTACGATTAACTTAATACTTCTGAATAAATCCTTTGTCTCTTACTTTCATCAAATATTTTTTAATATTTGAAAATTTAGGCTTTTGTATAACTAGTCGATTTTCAACTTATAAAGTTTTCGAGAACAAAGCGCACGCACAATGGTTTTCTGCCCTAACTTTTTTTTGATTTTAAAAGTATGGCTGAAAAACAAAAGGAGCTACAGAAAGAAATGAAAATGAAAAGAGATTTTGCAAACATTTTTTTTTTTGCTTTCTTTATGTATATATAGTGTTCCCCAAGTCATTCAATGGTAATATGTTGAAGATATAGCTCCACTTAGAAAAAATCTGTGACTTTTCTAGGCATAAAAATATCAGGTTACATTAGGATATTTATTAAAAAAACATTAAAAAATTATAAGAAAATCAATACCTTAATTAATAAAATTTGCTTCCGACGATGAGAGAAAGAATCAGAAATTTGAGCAATTAAAAAAACGCAAGTATTAATTAAAGTAGCATGTGAATACTACCATATTTTAGCTAAAAGATAAAGGTAATTGTGTGCGAAAAAAAATTAAAAGAGTTTTTCTTCCATTATCTAATAAAAGAAATCTTACGAATATATTTAAACACTCTAACATAGTTTTAAATTAAACTTTTTTTTCACGAAGCCAGCGTTACATGCAAAAATGATATAAGTCTTTTGTTGTCGATTTTTAAAAAAATCCCTTTTAATTGAAAAATTCTCTTAAATTAATAACAATGATGAGAATTATAGAATGATTTGTGGGAGGAGGAAGAGCACATAAAAGCAAAGAATTATATTAGTTTTATTGTGACAACTTTTAGGTTTGTAGAGTATTACGCAAGAAATAATTTAAATTAAAAGGATTTTACTTGCCTCGCTTTTGTTCTAATTCTTTTATGTCTTAATGGAGGAAAAAAATAAGTTTTGTAGCATAAAAAAATACTTCTTTTAAAATTGATAGTTTTACAAAATGTGGTGATTGAAAAGACACGAATAGAAAGAAGAGAAATAAAAAAAACCCCTTCTTTTAAAGCGTCCAATCTTTTTTGAAAGAATGCTTGTTTTTTCATGTAAGTGTTCCCGTTTTATATTATAATTTCATAAAAGAAATAGTTACGAAAAGAATCAGGATAAATTTCCCGATTTTGTTTGGATAATATAAATTCACAAGGGCATTATTTTCCGGTTTTTACGAATACGTTCTTCGCCAAATTACTCTATGTTACTCGAATTTTCTCCGCGTTTTGACTAGTACATCTATTAGTCATATCTACCCATATAGTACATTAGGGTACTTTCGAATTCTAAATTTAAATTTTACTTGGATCTTATCCTGCTTTCTGGATATTGAATTTTTTTGTTTTATTGTATGGGATTTCTCAATTCCCTATACGTATTCCGAGCGACAAAGATGTAACTGACAATAATATATTTTGTCTCTATCGGTAAAGTGCCTTTAAATGATATCATAATTTAGTTAGTTACTCCAAAGCTGTAGATTTTCTAATTCCTTTAGAAAAGTATGCCTTTTTTAATGTCTTTTTTAGTCGTTTAAATTCAAACAGGGCGCTGTAAATTGGGTGACCACTCTTTATTTCGCAATACCAGTTCAAGTTGTTATTAAACGATCTATCTAAAAACACTCTATCGCTCGAAGTTACGTTGGGTTCCCGCTCAGTTGTCGACCTTGTCTATTGACCAGGGTACTAAATTACGAGGAGGAATTGGCTGTGTTCAAGCTCCTAAATTAGGAGGCTAGAAATAGCCGGAAACGATGAAATTACCCATAAGCATTTCTTTCCTAGAGGACGAAAGGTAGCGAAGAGGATAAATGTTTATACTCACTTGGTGTTTATGGATTCAAATATGAAAAACTTTTTTGACCAAAATGCAATTTACAGTTTTGGCAAATCAAAGAACTTGTTGGCCAAGCGAGAACTACTTTTATGACCTACGTAATTTAGGTGCATAATACTGGAACTGCAATAAAATATTTTTTTGTTTCTTATTTGTGGACAGTAATGATTTACTGACCAGAACGGATTTAGTTGCTGGTTTCATAACAACACGAAACCCGAAAACTTTGAAAGTTTTCATAAGTACTTCAAGCAAGGAAATTTCCTCCAGTTTCATAATTTTTTATATTTAAGGAAATAAAACTGTCTGAAAAAATATTTAATAAATGGATTGCGGTTCCTTCCAATGTCTCCGAAGAAGAAATGTTTATTTTTTACTGTTTCTAACTTCTTTTTTTATAGTTTTACGACTATAATTTTTTATGTTGGTAGGTCTGTAACTGTTGTAAGGTCAGCGTATAACTAAAAGCTAGTAAATAGTTTTCATTTTTATGTGATACTAACTATTTGCATTCCAATTTCCACTTTAAATCTAAATCTGAAATAAACGAATTTATTTAATAGTATACAACTCATTTCACTGAGATATATTAGATGTATACCGATATAATCAATGACTTAGAGGCTTGTTTTCCTGTTTTCGGCTTCTGGCTGGTGCTGACGTGCCTGCTTCTGTCTTGAGTCCTGTCTTTGATATTAAAGTCTTTCTTGGTGTACGATTCGTCGCCAAGTGGGCGCAGAGCGCGCCAATTGCGAACTCGAAATGCCCGCGCCAAGACTGGAATGTGCGGATTCAAAAAGAACGAATTTAAATTTTGAACGATGCGGAGATAGAAAGAGGGGCTGGTTGCCCAAATGGAAACTATAAGACTCATTAATTTTCTAGATATTAATTATATTTGTAATTCTATGAAAATCTCTAATTGATTGATAATTGCAACAGCCTCGTTAAACTTAATAAAATTAAAATGCTTCTACAAGATTCAATTGTGTTCCTTCAATGTTTGAGTTTGGTGTTGACTACCTCCGATCCTATATACATCAAAACTTTACTCTTGGTAAGCTTGAAGTCTTATTAACTGCTGTGACACTTGAATATCCTAGTTACAAAATAATAAAACACCTTAACTTTGATAAGGTTTATTTCTAGGAAAAGTTTGTGTCTTCAAAAATGAGGAGTTGGCGCAATGTTTATTGCCTTAAAGTGTCTTCTTTTGGCCATCTAACCATTATAGTTTGTTACTAAGTTTTCAGCTTGATAAGTTAGTGTTTTTTTTAAAAACTGATATCCACAAGTTCAAGTTAGTGTAAGATGTATTTTATTATTGGTGTTAACACGCGTACCAAAGTATTTAAACAAAAGTTTACAGAAGTTTTACAGATATTAAACAGAAGTTTTAATTAGGGGAGAGTGGGGGCTAATGGGACAAGAGGCAAAAAGTGGAGAAAATTATAGTTTTTAAAAAAAATATTTCTACACTACAACATTGCAACAGTTAGACTTTACATTTTAACAACCTAAGGTTGGTCATTAAAAGCATGTGTTGAAGTAAAGAGAAGAATTGTTGTTTTGGGGAGAATCCAAAGTAAGTTAAAAGTGTATCATTTTTTTTTACACTTTTTAAGTGTTAAATAAAAACTTTTCACGAATTGAACTATAGTTTTAGATAGAAGACATATTATAGATTAAGATATTATATGTCAAGTATTGTGGTGAAATATAGGTGGTTCTGTGTTGGGTTATTTATAAATAATAACACTGTGGATCTAATGGGACAGAAACTTTGGGGTCAAATGGGACACGAATAAACCTAGAATTGTATGCTTCTCTTGAAGAATCTATATAAATCTCTAATATATTATTAAGTCAAGTTGCCAAAGTCTTTTTAAAACTTTAACTTTAAACTTTTTGAACTTTTTTCGTCGTATAATAAGTGAAAGTTCAGGTAGCTTTATTGATGACATATTTTTCCACCTGCAATTTCATTAATTACATCTGAACAGAGCTTTTGAAGATAAATGATTTGTTGTTGGTAAAATTTGCCAGAAAGTAAACTATTCTTTGTTACGGCGGAAATTGATTTCTTAAATAGAAAGCGATGAACTCCGGGTAAGCTATTTGAAGATAAAGACGGTCTTTTTAAATTCACGTACCCTGAAAAAAAGGACAAGTTTGGGAAAAATATTTTAGACGATTAAGTTACAAAACTATCCTTTCCAGTTATTCAACAAAAATTATTGCTGCATCTTCGATTTTGAGTTTTATCTTTGATATTTCACCTTTCAATGGAATTTTTTTTTTAAATTAAATTTCACTCTTAACACACTATTAACAATTAAACATTCACTATTAAAAATTAAACATTATGTAAACGGTGTTTGCTTTAAATTTTATTTTCAGTTCATTTTCTGATTCCTTTTCCATTTTTTGAAATTTTAATTAAGGCAACATTTCCGTGTCACATTAGCCCCCACATATGGGAGCTAATGGGACATTTACATGTTTGTTTAAAATGCTTAGAAACTAAAATATGGTAATGTTTTAACATCTGTCGAATTACGTTTTTTAGGTAAACAAAAGTTCAGTTTATGAGCTCGTAAAAAATAAATTAAAATTCTTGTATTTTTGCTGAAATACAGAGGTTGAAAAAAATTGTCCCATTAGCCTCCACTCTCCCCTACTCAGTATCGTGAAAGTAGATTTAGTATGAATGGAATAAAAATTTTACTGTATTTGCAAATGAATTACTTTATGTATTAAATAGGAAAACTCACTAGCTTCAATTTGCCAGTTGTGGCTTAAGTAATTAAACAAACCAAATTTGCTCCTGTTGCTCTGAATAGAAATAGTAGTGATTTTAAACTTGTTTACGGATTTTTTACTTGTTATGGAATATTTTGCCTTTTGTATACCAATAATACCATTTTTTAGGTGTTTGCCATTTGTTAGGTGTTTTTGAACATTAAATATTAATAAAATATGTTTTTCATTGAGTGAGGCGATTTCTATAGGAATAGCATTGTAAGATTATAATTTATACTTTTTATTTCACCTACACCCGTTTGGGTTCGAATTTCGAAAAATCGCTTCTACACAAAGATTATTTATCTATTACAATAAGAATATACTCCTAAAATTTGAAAGCTGTACCTCCAGTAGTTTCGGCTGGGCGTTGATACGTGGGTGAGTCAGTGAGTCTGTCAAGACTTTGCCTTTTATATATATAGATTATAGTTAAAATTTTTTTACCATGAAATTTCTTCATGGTTATAAGTCCTGGTAAAGATGGTTTATATAAAAAAAAATTATATAAAAAATCGGGGTCTAGGTGATTTTGAACATTAAATATTAACAAAATATGTTTTTCATTGGGTGAATCATTTTTTAATTTATTGAAGTTATTTGCCTAAATATAAGAATTGAAAACCCCATTACGTATTTCATGCGTTATTTGTATCAAAACTCGGGTATTACAATGTTAAATACAGAGGAAATATTCGTTACATCTTTCTATAGTAGATGGCGCTTACATCGATTTTTATTGACAAACCCTTATCAAAAATCCTCCTGAAAATATTTTTTGTGTGTATTAAAGATGGGATTAATCTTCATGTTTGACACTACTGCAAAAAAAACTCTCTTCCCAAGATCTTAAGGAGTTTAAAAAAAAAAAATAAAGGAGACATACACCAAGAAAATCCCTTTAAAATTTTCTTAACGTCATTTCTCCTAGCTGTTTATAAGAAGTTTTTCTACTAACTTCCATTAAAAAAAAGTGTCAAAGAATATAACGGCAGAAAAAAATGAGTGATGCAGCAGCAAAAACTCGAACTGAACTTGATGATGGAGCCTTTTTAAATTTCCTTGTCTCGACTAAGAAAGACGATTCCACTGCTCTTGGACTTAACTAATGTCATTATATAGGAGCGATGTACTAGATGATTAGGGCAAAAATATATTTAGCCAGCGGTAGAAGTGGAGAAAAGTAGTGTGTGGTGTGTGTGTGTGTGTGGGGGGGGGGGGAGGAAGGGGGGTCCATAATTCAGTTGCAAGAACCCCACCCCACAAGTTTAATAGGTTTTCAATTTATTATTTTGCTCTTGTCCTAAATAAGTAGTAAGTAAGATAAGAATAAATATGTCAGAATTAATAAAATAAGTTTATATAAAGAGAAGGTTGGATTGCTCCGTTGCATTAGAGCTGTTTCACAACCAAGCTACAATTGACATTTTAGCTATATGAAAGAGCTGAAAATAGTTAAGGAAACGAAAGAAGTGGGAAGATGGATTTTAGAGTTAATAGAAGTGAGGGGACGCATGAAAATTTTCTTGAAAAGTGGGGTATGCGTCACCCCGTGTCTACCCATGTAATTCTAGCACTGATTTAACTTGACAACTCAATCAGGTTTAATTTTCTTTCTGGAAGTTATGGTGACTTTGCAATGATATTTTTTATCCACCAAGCGTCGTAAACATTATTTAAGTCATACAATGATGTCTCAAAATCCTTTGGTCATTGCAATGCGAACTTGCTTTTATTTTTCATATGGTAGGTATATAATATATTTGCAGAAATGAGGCTTAAATCAAATTTAAACAATTGCCTACAAATGTGCCCCAAATCTACAAAATATTGTTATCATGCAGACACTGTACCCTTGATTGATTTGCAAATATGGATATCTCTTGTATTAACTCTAACTTTTAAAATTAATTCGAAGACAACAATATTGCTTTGCAAATTCTTAACAGACTCACAAAGACAAGTAAATTTTATGGTAAACTTGGCTCCTTGTGATATTAATGATTGGAAAGGTCGTCGCAAATGCCCTTATGGATCCCTAATTTTTATATATAAGCCCAACATTTTAGCAAAATACATTTACACTGCATTTTATATATCATGGCATGATTATATGTTCTAGTTAATTATAAAAGGAATAGTTTTTTGTTTTATATCATACTTACATTTGGAAATAATTTTCTGATTTTTTTTAACAGAAATACTGAAAATGGAGCGTTTAAAATTTTTTTTTGAATATTTTTTGGCAAGACCGTACTCGCTAAAACAACATCTATCTGGCCGAGAAAAAACTCAATAAGAAGGGCAAGCCAACAATAGAAAAGAAGATCGACAACGACCAAAGAGATAAGAGCAAGGTAAAGTGCTTGAGCGGTACTTGTAACGACACGTGTTTAACAGCTTAGTCTGTTTGTGGGCGTTTTCGAGCTGTTTATTTTGGGAATGGGTGTGTTGATGGATTTTCAGGAATATTGACTTTGTGGGTTAAGTGCGGTAAAGATATTTTTTACTCAACGTTTATAAAAGAATGGAATACATTGTTGGTTGGTACATATATATTCAGGTTTGTGTGCTTGGTCAGAGACCCGCTTATAAACCTTCGTCAAGTAAGACAGACACAACACACACATAAGTGACAGATGCTGCCATCTACCGCCACCTCCACAATTTAGACATGTCCCTGAAGGGGAGGGAAATAGTCTCCAGAGACATGTACCCGTGGGAAACTGCACCATGACCGCCCACAGGACTTTTGGACCCACAGATTTAACGAACACGTACTCCGCATAAACTCGATGGGTCTTCAGTGGTATCGGGACTCGATCGCGGGACCTTCCAATTCCGAGAACGAGGCCTAAACCACTAGGTTATCCACGGCCCCGAATACATTGTATCACATAGTGATACACTATTTACATCAGGATAAAATTATTCTTTAAAGGTAATATAATTAAACTAGCTGTTATACCCGACGTTGCACGGGTAGAGGTGGAAAAAAAAATTAACAGTCAATTTAACTATTTTTTTCTTTCATTTTAGTTATATAAGATATGAAGATTACCCAGTAATTTTCCATTTAATTACCCAACTTGGATATAGTAATGATTAATATTAATTTCAAAAATACCTTTGATAAAAGCTCAAATTAAAAAGAATACATATTTAAGTAAAAAATAATCAGTAAGAATTAAAAATGGAAAAACAGCTAAATCTTAAAAGGGTCTCAAACATTTATTTTAACGCAATTCAAGGGAGTTCTACAATAAATAAAGTAACTTTTTTTG
Organism: Oedothorax gibbosus; assembly: GCA_019343175.1. Lineage (NCBI taxonomy): Eukaryota > Metazoa > Arthropoda > Arachnida > Araneae > Linyphiidae > Oedothorax > Oedothorax gibbosus. Next base: position 266,223 of record JAFNEN010000466.1, read on the forward strand.
GACACTTTGTAGATATAAATACAATATAAGCAGTACAAATTTCTACCATAATTCAATACAAATTCTGAAAAATTAAGAATTCAATGCAAATATATACACAGTTAAAAATTAGGCACTTTGTTTCACCAAAAATATGGTTCCTAGTAGCTGCAACGGCTGTGTGGTGAAACGTTAAACCATATTTTTGGTATTCGGTTCAACCATTTCTCAGGTTTTTGTTTCCAAATCCAGAAAAATGGTTCAACCAAACACCGAAAAAAAAGTGAAAAATTTCACCACACAACCGTTTCAGCTACTAGGAACCAATATCATGGTGAAAGAAACCAATATCATGGTGAAACCAAGCACAAAATTTTTAACAGTGTACAGTACTAAATCAATGCAGATATGTACAATAATTGAATGAAAATAAATGCAATAATAATTGAATGAAAATAAATACAATAATAATTGAATGAAAATAAATACAATAATAACGCTAGCAATTTTATACCCGTTCTTCGCAAGGATTAAAAATTATCAAATCGTTCCAAATATGTGTACCATATAACCTGTTATAGGATCATAAACTTATGTTATTGTTCCCGCTCGTTATAAAGTATAAAATCCCGTTCATTGCCTTAAAATTCCAAAATGAAAAATACGCTATAAAATGCACTCATAAATGTCATCACAATTCCCTCATAAATACATAAAACCTTTTAGCTCATTTGGCGCGTTTTGGAAATAATTTGGCAAGGAATAGATATAGCTACAAACACCACCATTATACAGCTCTAACACACTGACCTTCGAACAACCGACCAGATTATAAATTATTTATAAAAGAAATTGCCCATTTGGCGAGTTTTAGTTAACAATTTGGTGAGTTTGGCAACGTATTTGGCGAAAAAATAAATACATAAAACACTAATATAGTGCGATGGCCTTTATTAACCATCATAGTTCAGTAATAGCTTAACTATACATTTGTTGCTTAAATATGCATACATGCAGTCAACAGAAAAATCAATGAAAAAATCATCAAATAAACCCACAATAAAATCCGGGAATGGAGACTGTCGGAATTACGTCACTTGAAACATGTCAATTATTTTTCAAATAATGAAATTTGTTTCTGAAGGTAATGGCAACAGAATAAAATAAACATTTTCAATTTTAAATGTTTTCGTTAAAAGTTTTATTTAATTTTTTCAGCCGATGGCATCAGGAAAGTAAAAAAAGATCGGATTTGAGCCAAAGTGGTGTAGTGTGTTCAGAAAATTCGAATAAAAACTTTCGAAAACGATAGAAGGAATGGTCTGATTCGAAACATTCTTAGCCTATGTTTGTTCCGGAGATGAGATGAATTTTTGTGCCAAATGTCGTGACGATCTGTTGCGTGGTTCTTTAGATCTCGTGTCTTATACAGACAAACGGAAGTTGCCTTTTGTGTATATAGATATTTGTGTAAAATACTGAAATAATAAAACACACTATTTAAGTTTTTTTTTATATTCTTGACTGAGCGTGCTTATTAGTTGGAGTCAGGGATAAAAAGTACAAAAGGTGGTTTTGAATGAAATTTCAAATGTTTTACAACCTCAGCCGAATAACACCGTTAAGTGGCATAACGTAATTGCATAATCTGTAGGATGTTCTAAAATTCTATTTATAGAATCTATTGGTAAGATAATAAAAAAACAGAGTGTGTTTCAAAAAAAGAACTATATTTGCTTTAAAAATATGTTGAATTCCGTTTCATAAATTGTGCTCTTTCATTTAATTTCATTATTTTATTGTTAAAGAAGACATTTCAACCGTTTTAAAATTAAAAAAATAAGAACTTTGTTAGATCTACTGATCTGCATTGAACACTTATCGTAAATATAAAAAATTCTACTAGTTAATTTTAATAAACTTTTGAAAATTGCCCAAAATAACAAGCCTTGCTCAAGACAAATGCACAGATCCACTAAGGAGGAAAAGAAATGTATATAAACTGCTCAAGTAGTACTTCCAAGGAAACTTGTTTCAACAGCTTTGTGTATTTGTTGGCTCCTTCAGGTTAGAAAATGGAGCTGTTGAGTGAATTTTTATATTTTATTTTGTGTTTTATCTAAGATGATTTAAGTTATAGAATTTTTCTTAGGAATAGGAATGAGTTAAAGAAATACCATGCATATAAATTATTGTTGTGCATGTACATCATTATTGATTTTATGCATAAAATTTTAATTTAATATGGCTGTAAGGCAAATATGATAAAACAATTTTCCTCACATGAAATTTAACAGGAACAATCGTAAGGAGATGAAATTTAGCTTAAAAAATCAATTAAGCTATGAAACATTGGATCAATAAATGGTGATATGGAACCAATGGAGTAAGAAGAAGAATCAACCAACAGATAGGATTCTCTTGGAATGGAAACGGAGAAATGTGTCGCATAAATTCAGAGTTTTTACTTTAGCTCATTCATCAATTGCTCCATTGCTATTTTCCCCAAGTGAAATTTCATAGCATTATAAGTGTTTAAGTAAAGTTATATACCATTCTGTTTAGGGGGGGGAGGGGTTAAAATATTATAATTTTACTTAAAGATTTCGAAGTAAAAATAAGATTAAATACCTACTTAAAAATATAATTGCAAAAATAGCCTAAATTCTTTCTCCCTTAAATACAATGACAGCATTTACACTCAAATATTAACCTCGGTACCTTTGTAAACTGAAAAATGTATTGATTTTGTTTTTCACTTTATGCCTGACTATAATTTATTGCATCTTTTAAACGATAGATTATTTTTGTTCTTATCAGAACTAGAAGTAGCTTATTTTCATTTTTAAAGCCGTCAACAGTGCAATTTGTTATAGGGACAATCTTTAAAGTGCTGTTACTAGGGGTTCACTGTTTTTTCTGTCTACTTAAAATGATGATATATATTTTTTCCTTTTAAGAGATGGTTTGAATAATTTTGTGTAATTATTGTTAAATATTCTAAAAGAGACCGAATATACAATAGTTGGTAAGACAAATATATATATTGTCGCGAAAACTATTTTAAAGTCTATTTTTTAACTAATTATAATAATAAATATTATTTTTAAACTATTAAAAATTCTAATTTAAATAGTCTATTGCGCATGAATATCAAACAGTGAGCAGATTAATAATATTGGATATTATGTACTTTATTTTAAGTAATGTAAAATCAGATTTTCATTAAAAATTAAAAGTCGAAGTCAATGTATAAGTATGAAAATTCCATAAATTAAATTTGGAATTTATTGATATATCAGGTAGACTTTGAATATCATCTTGTCATTTTCTCTTACGATGTAAAGCATCAAAAACTAAATTAGCAAAATTTGTTTATTTTTCCAGACACCAATTTTCCTCTTCACACTTTCATAAAACGATCTAATAATTCAAAGACAGACACTGGATATTTCATTCCATATCCAAGTGCATCACCTACACATCGGAACCGATAAACTTCAATCGATTCCAAGACGAAACGATGAAATTAACGAAAACAAAAAGAACTCATAATAGCATCGATTGTCATTCTTCAAAATACGAAATGAAAAAATCGATATTAACCCTACCGAATCCAAAAGAATAACATTTTCTTTGTTAGCTTGCCAAGAATTCTAATAACAACGTAGAATAGTTCCGCGCCATTTTTTTTAAAAAGAAAGAATATCGTTTTCTACTTCATGGAAGACTAATATTACGAAATGAACAATCCAATGAACAATAAAAAGTTGCTAACGGCTATTTTAGTTGGGAAAAAGGACTTCTTTTGTCTTTTGTTGCCTGGTTCTTCTTTTGCTGGAGGAAACAATTCCTCATGTCTTTGTGGAGGACGACGTTAGGCCTGATTTACTATTATATGAAATTGTCGCAAAGGGCACTGGAGTGTGTAAAGGCAGAAAGGAGGACATAAGTCAATGTCGTATAATGCCTCGACATCGACATTACTTATTTTATAATTGTTGAGAGCTGTTGCGTCGATAGGGCTTGTCTTTTTTTCCTTTGCTTGAATGGATTGGAATCGGAAGGATATTGCCTTGTTAGGAATGATCGGTCAGTTGGCGATCAAAAGATGATGCTATTTTTGGTTTATTGATCCATTTGGTTTGACAGTGTTGTAACAATTTTTTTTTTAAATTAAAAATTGTACATTATCTTTCATGTCTTGAGGTCCAGGGGTGTAGTGGTAGTGCTCCGCATTACCACGCCACAGGTCATGGGATCGAGTCCCGGATTGGGCAAGATCGATTCATCATTTCATATCTTAAGTGGGTCGATAAAATGAGGACCAAACTAAAATAGGACTAACATGGGGGATTCCGCTTGAGGTTGACCACCTAACCGGGACATATGCCTATATCACCCCAAAGCCCTTGGTCATGTAAGCTTAAATGGGAACGGCAGGCCTTGGCCCACTAACGGACTGTTGCGCCGAGGAGTTTAGATTAGATTTCGTTTTTTCTTTCATGTCTAAAACTAATCAATAAAGTGCTTCTGCTAATTCTCTATCTATATAGTATAGTTCATGGAAGTAATTGCAAAATTCCTAGAAAGCAACACTTACTTACGGAATTTTGCGAATATTTGATTATTCACGGAATTTTGTCTAATATTATTCGCATCAAGTCTGGCAAATAAATAAATTTGATTAGTCAATCTTGGTACGAGATTGATTTTAGGCTCTACTATTCCTCAAAATAAGAATATGTCACAATCCGTGAGTTATAGGAGGTACTAGTAATGGGCAATTCGAACGGGCGGAGCGAGATTAGTTTGTCGGAAGGAAGACAATTGTTGAAGTAACTGTGGCGTCAATGTATGGGTCACCGTTCTAGTTTAGACGAATTTACTGCCGGGCAGTTTGTTGGGTTTAAGACAACAGTTGACCCAAATGTGACGTTACTGTAGCAGTGGTCGTTCCAGTTGTCCGTTGACAACTTATTTGGTGTCACCGATCGCATTTCCAATGGTTGGGCTGTTCTATCCCTGTCGTGTGTATGTGGCCGTTATGTTGTTCTGTTCGCGTGTAAGAATGAATGCTTTGAGTAGTTATAATCGGAAGGCTAATCTTGCCTTCGCGGGCATTTAATTTCAATTCATCTGATTTGACAAGTGTCAGTACAATTTCACTCGTAACTTCCTGATATACACTTAAATGGTGGTTTTGTTTTATGTGCCTATTACTACAGATTTTATTTTTAAACTTTAATAACTGAAATGGGTCGATAGAAGAGGGTCTGAAAATCACTTTTCAGACTTTCATTGCAGATATCAGTCGTTTATTTGTATAAAAAGTGACGTAGCCCGAAGGTCACGAGTTTCTTAGCATTAAATTCTAAAGGAATCAAACTATCGTGAAGAGAATGAACTGGCCTCTCTTTAGAATGACATATTTTATTTTTACAATCCTACTTACAAAGTACAATATGAAACCGAGAGAAGTCTTCTAGGTCTAGCATTCGATGCTCCAGTCTCTATTTTTAAAACAGGTTCTGTCATTTCCATCTGTAGAAGGCAGTCTAGAGAGCCACGTAACCACGAGATTTACGATATACTTGGAAAAACATATCCAGCACGAGGTCGTGTGTTAAGTCACTTCACTACAGCATTTTGTATAACATATGAAGAGCTCAAGTACAAAACAAGTTAAATCACTTTTTGGAAAAAATTGAGTTGGTTAGCTTTTCATAAAAGTATTGTAGGAAGAGATCCACCAACATTTTTAATTGCACAAAAAAAGTGACTTTTGACAAAAAGTGAAAACTTTTTTTTTGTGCAAATCAAAATGTTGGTGGATCCCTTCTTACAATACCTGTATGAAAAGCTAACCAACTCAATTTTTTCCAAAAAGTGATTTAACTTGTTTTGCACTTGAGCTCTGCATATGTTAGAGTGAACTTGTAATTACAAAAGAGATAAAGTTTAATTGGGTATTCATAGTACAAAAAATATGTGCATTCTTTGAAGCTTGATACCTCAACATGAACTAAAAGGTATGGGACCCTCAGCAAATATTAAGAGTTAATTTAAAATAATGCTTTGAAAAATATACTTTTTAATATATATATTTGTTTGAAAAATATTTCGATAAATAATACATCTGTAGAATTATGCTGAGGTTTTAGGTGGATATGCAGAAAACCACATTTTAGCCTAATTAAGAAATAATAAATTTTGCATAAATAATTTTACTTGACTAATTAACTTCAGTTTCTTAGTGAATAAAAAATATAAATTTTATGTTTTGTAAGACATACAAATACAAACTTGAAAAGCGAAATTTAATAAACTTGTAAGAGGACCCTGATGCAATTTAATCCTTCGCATTTGTACAAAAACTATAACATTTATTCTTCTTAAATAAACAGCTTAGATATATGTTTGTAGAAAATACAGGATCTAAAAAAGAATTCTTTCTATTATTTATAGATAATGATAATCAAAATATTAGTTAAGTCAATTTCATAGATTTTCAAAACTAATTTTATGCAAATACATGTAATAATTACAGCAAGTCATAAAGGAAAATTTGATTTATTATCAGATCACAGAGGTATCTTTTAGAGCGAGGGCCAAGAACGGCCACCAAGCACACAACCTCACATCTCGAGGTCTAATTCAAAAGTGCGCAATAATGCCTCGAAGAATTGTATTAGTCGAACTGATCACGTGGCCTTCGGGAATATTCTAGAATCATGAATCTGACGCAATCTTGTGGTTTTATTTCAAAGGTACATTTTTATCTGCACGTGTCAAGGTTACAAGTAAATGAGGTTGACAAAGGTGTATAATTTTATAATATTTAAGGGTATTTTAATAGTGGGAATATTGTCTCATACATGTTAATAATAAGTATACAAAAAATATATAAACCAATTCATAAAATATTTAATGAAAGTTCATAGTAAAACTATCTATTTATTAGGAAAACTTGACTATAAAAATCCATTACTACTTGAAACTATAACTTAACTATACTTTACTTGATGAAAGGCCATCAACACTTCAATTAAAAACATTCCACCTCTATTGCAATGTTCCAACTGTGTGACAACATTGCGTGGTAATTCTCTTCCACCAGTAATGGTCATCTTTGCCTTCAGTCATGGTAAAGGACCAATTGATGGACTTGGTGATACAATGAAGAAGGGATAAATGAAATCACACTTTCCAGGAATATTGACCCACATTCTGTTGAAGATTTCTCCACTTTGCATAAGAAATCTGCCCAAACATAACACTATTGTAGTTTTCTGACAACTGTGTAAAAGGGCGAAACAGGTAGATTAAATTATATTTGCTCATCAAAAGGAAAATAAATATTTCCGATTCCTGACACTCAATAATTGCACTGTTTTATAAAATAAAACAAATACCGACCTAAAATTGCCAATGTTTCATTAAATTCCAAAAAATACTACACGACTGATTTAACAAATGGAAATTGTAAAAGTAAATACCTCCCAACAAAATTTTGAAAAAGAATTTGATGCTGGTAATCGGGCTTGAATTCCTTTTGTAGGAAAAATTATCATTAAGTAGTTTTTGGGGTAAATGTTAAGTAAAGATGCTTATTCAATAATAGTGAAACATCTGAAATGGTAGGGAAGTCTTTTGCGTGGCCTGAAAAGTAATATTTTTCAGACATTGTTATTGAAAGAATGAAGTAAGAAATTACCAGAAAAGTTGTGTAACTTTTACTAACTATGATTTTACCATGTATGCAATTCTTTACTTACCATGTTCAAAATTATTTACATATGTTATGTTATTATTAACTTAATTTCCATATCTGTGATAAAATTCACATGATGTAGTGTAAGTCACAAATTGAATGTTGTGTAAGTCACGCACAAAAAGGTTGATTCATTATTTTCTTTGATAGTTCAACACTTGTTTGTGATTAATTTTTGAAGCTTTAAATCTTATACTTAAAATAAGCACTGGTAGAATGTTGATTTACTGCACTATGAAGAAGAAATTTGAGTTTTAAATGATAACCAAAAGTAGACTTCTTTTCATGTAGTGTCACATGACATTTTGTTAATTTTTTAGTAAAATACTAAATGAAAAATGTTTTTACCGATTGCTAAAAATACTTTATGTTCAGGAGTAAACTGACATACAATATTTTTTTAAAAATAAATATTACATAATTATGAAGTATGCAAACAATATTTGTTAAAACGTCAAATGTAGTGTAAGTCACGCGTGGAAATGCCCAACTATACTTTACTTGAAATAATAACTTGGAAGTTTACTCTACTATGAACTTGTATTTAATCATCTCTAGTTACATAATACGTAGTTACATAATACGTAGTTACATAATACGTAGTTACATAATACGTAGTTACATAATGGATAAAACAAAAGCATGTTTCTTTATTGAAGTCCTCACTGTACAAATGATAAAAATAATCTTTAACGCGTTTCTGTGCAAAGTTTGCTTTAATGTAACACATTATACAAGTCTAACTTTCTTTTAAAACCATTCAGGAATTTCGTGCGCATGACTTGAATGAAAATTTCGTTACGTCTTTTTGCATCATCGAGTTGTTAAACAAAAATCCAATAATTCTGTTTGAATTTACGCTCTATTTTCTAAAGTAAATCCGTACTTTAGTAGGTTGAAGTCAATTGTCCTGTGCTTTATCATCGTAGGTTGGCGCTGTTTCTGCTAAGGTACGTAATTGTTCGCTGAAGAGATTGTGCAAGTAAACTCCATGATACAAATCTCAGTTTCAAAATTCAATTTAAATAAATCAGGTTTATTATTTAAATTGTGTTTGCTCACTTGTGAAGATTTCATTTGTTGTGATTCTTTATTATACGAAGCCTGTGTCCTGGGTATTGAAAATGGCTATGCAAACATTAAACGTCTCTTTATTGGAAAATACTGTGGATGACGATTTCAGATCTATTCAGTTTAACCCTCTGAGGGAGACAGACGTAAACGCGTCAATTGAATGTCAGGTTTTCCAGCAACACTCATGAGTTAAAAAAAATAATATGCAAAATTTAATTAAATACTAAAAATTAAAGTAAAGAGATATAATTTATTATTATATGATAAGGAAATAAAGTTTTATAAAATTAAAAATAAATAAATTTCCAGTTAAAATTTTTAATTTCAAGCGCATGAAGTGAAAACAAATTTACACTTCAGGCAATTTCCTTACTCCTCATAGAGTTTAAAGGACGCGATAATGCTGAATTGTAGTTTGAACTACATACTATTGAGCATAATAAAGTTAACCCCCTATTAGCCATATACTTTTTTTGTAATGGTATAGCTTATTACAGACTTACGTGTTTCTGAATAAATTCTTTAAATATTTTTATTTATATTATTAACATTTATCTTGAAATAAAATACAGATTAATTTTACTAAGTAAATTTTATAAATTGAAAAAATAAGTTGAGTTATAAATTTCATAAAAAAAACCCGTTTCTGAATGATCATATCATACTTTACATCATATTTTGATTTGTATCTATTTACTATGATGTAATAATTTTAATAATATGGCATTAAATTCTATTTTATAGATAGGAAACGCCTTTTTTACATAAAACTATTTATATATACATTATTTTTAAAAGTAGTCAATTTTTGTTCTGTGCAAAAGTATCAAATGTGTTTTCCATTCTGTATATCTCTAAAAATACTCTTGTGGGGGTGGAATGCGGAAAAATGTGCTTTGAATACATTACGAATAACAATAGTTTCTTATTTTAGTACAACAACTTTAGAAAACCCCTGCAAATGTGTTCTGAATTTTCAATGCACAACGAGGTAACTTAAAAATAACTATTATATATTCGAAGCAAAGTTTTTTTTTTGTTACGAATTGGCTCATAAACTACGAGATCGCAGTTAAAAAAAATCATAAAGATTTACATTTCTCGTCATCGTAGTACAGTTTTTAGAAATTTTCATTTTGTAATTTAAAAAAGATAAACATCGGCTTTTAAAGTTATTTACTCTAAAAGCACTTTTCGGCAACAATCATTTAAATTTATCGACTTAGTTTTTTGTTTCGATTAGTTAACGTGTGCTTACTGGTTTATACCTTATTATAATTAAATGAAATAATAGTAAAATTATCTTCTCTATTTTTTTTCTTTTTCCATATAAGGAAATTTGTAAAAGCACGTCGGTTTAATTTGTAAGATTATTATTTTAATTATTTAAAATGTTTATTGGATTTTAATTCTTGATCATATTTACTTAACTCGATTCGAATTATATTTCCGCCATGTATTTAATCATGAAGTTTACAAATGGAAAGATGGAAGATTTATGCAAAAATGGAGAGTTTGAGATGGTAAATTATTATGGGTACACCCGTGCAACGCCGAATATACAGCCAATTAAATTATGATGTGGCATCACTTATAAATTATGCAAGAACTATTATATCATTACTTACGAAAAAGATTTTTTGGGAATCTTGTTTCTTAAAAACATAATCGAGCATCTTGCACTCGTTAACAAATTCTTACACTTTGTTCTCAACGACGTCATTTTGGAAGCGTTTGAAGCGTCAAAAAGATTACTATTTGAAAGATAACGGTTTTGAATAGCGGATGACACGCAATATTTTCTCAATTTTAAAAAGTACGAATATTAACGGGACAAAGCCGTATTTAAAATTGAACTTACCGTATTAAATAAAAGTTACCGTATTTTTACGTATTTTTCTGAATTCTCGGCCTCCAGTTTAAAACCGTAAATTTGTCGGGATTATTTTTTACCAGTATAGATGCTTTAGTTTAAAAACTCCACCTTAATTCAAGCCATTCGCAAACTTATAAGATACCATTGACATGAAGGATCAGACAATTTGCAACAAAACAAATGTCCCTTGCCACTAAGAACCGTGTCTGAGCGCTTTTTTGGAGAACTTACAGTTATAGGGGATTTTTTAGCCAAACATTCGATTTGCCGCCAAGGTTTTGTTACTATAATCAATGTTCAAAGCCAGTGGTACTTCTTATATTTAACTTAGTGTTATAATTACAATAACTGTATCTTTTGTCTGCAATTTGTTAAGCCCCGATTTTGTAATAAACATTTATGGTGTAATAGAATACAAAATATGGTAATTAATTTTCCCACGAAGATTTTAGACAGAAGATGTCTATTATGGTAAATCAAATTCCAAAAGGGAGTTTTTTTTCAGTTTTTGTTGCATAACTGTGTATTAGTTAAATTTCACTAGTTAGGGGTTTTCAAAAGGCAAAAGGGCAGTATTCTTATTGTAAATATTTTTTTTTAAAATTTACTGGCATCATTGGATTTTTAGGTGTCAAACTCGCCAGATTAAGAGCCAGTTTATTATTGCATGGATATTTGTAGCTAATTGTAATTAAACTTAAGTAGTAGGTTTTGATAACACTATTCTTCGTGCGACAAAAAAACTAAACAAAAAGCTTGTAAACAAACCAAACAAACTAAAAAAAGATTTTAAGAAAATAAATGCATTTGGCGACGAATCAAAATCTTGGCAAGAAAACCCCTATTACCGAAAAGTGGTCCCTCACATTTCATTTTTTCTTATCTCTAAAACTCCAAAACTTATCCCTGCGGAGTAATTGGATCTGTGTTTACTTTTCTTCGAGGTTTGAACAATAATTCAAAAAATGGGCCATTACGGCTGTCGCCTTCTGAAACAAGAAAACCACTTTAAGCATTTATCTCTTTTCATGGGCCATAAAGGTGGGATTATCCTCAACGTCAGTGTAAGTTAAAAGTGGCCTTTTAAAAGCGTCTTTGATAGGTCCGCCAAAACCGATTGCTAATAATGGCCTCTCAAAAAATGATTTTAACAGAGGTCAGGTAAATTGATACTAATGCTTTGGGAGCCATGTGAAAGGCTTTTAGTGTATTGATTATGGTGTTACGGATGTGGTTTGAATAAAGATTTTTGAGTTACTTTTGGTATGTGTTTTCTGTATTACAATGTTTTAATAATTGAAATATGCTTTATGGGAGGTTGATGAGAAGAATGTTATTGTTTTTACGAACATAGGTATTAAAATAATATTTAAAAATATAAAATTAATGAAACACAATGTTTTTGAAAATTTCTAATTTTGTATTTTCTGAAAAGTTTTGACATTTGTAATTAAAGGTTTCTGACATAACGTATATATAAGTAAAAAAAATATTAGTTATATTTTTTTATTAAAATTTTCTACCATTTTTAAAATATAGATTAAATCTAAAATTTTTATTGAACTTAAATAAAACAAATCATATTAATATTTTATAAATAAAAATGGCAGTTTTTTACTGTTTGTAAGCTGAATTATCTCAATAGAATTAAACAAACACTTTATTAACTAAAAAAAACAAACAATTACAGGAAATTTTTGTTGGTCACAAGGGGGTTAAAAAAAACCCGTATATGTGACTATATAAACATAATTATAATTGATAAGACACAATAATAAGACATTATAAATTGAAACAAGAAAAACCACAAAATAATAAATTTAAATACATAAATATACACAAAAAGAAAAAAGTGGCAATGCAATGCTAAATAATCAAAACAAAATGCCCAAAATTCTGGTCAACGGGAAATATATACGAAAAAAACCCAGTGCGCTTCTATAAATTAAAAAATACATCAATATCGTCTATTGACAAAATAAATTTAAATAAAGAATTTATAAACCAGCATAAGGAAGGGATACTCTGAAGTTCAGTAGGTGGTTTATTGAATACTTTTGGGGCTAAAGTTAAAAATGTTTCAATGTAGATGGAACAAAAACACACCAACCAACTAATTTTATGATAATGCGTATTGATAAGAATTTAGTTAATTGATAATATCGATTGCGCCCATAATTATACAAACTTTCTTTAATATTTGATACAATGGATATCTTTCGTGAAATATTATATTTTTCGCGATTTGCTCTTTTTTTAATAAATTTTTTTAAAAAGTTTATTTAATGTATTATAACCTACTTTAAGTGCTAAAATACTTGTGCTTATATTCTTTGTAAATAGAAATATTTTACGCACTACTTCTTGTTTGGTGTACTGTAATACGGTTTTCACTACGAGTGTACTTTAGTTTCTGAAAAACAACTTACAGTAACTTCAAATAAAACAAGATTGGATTTTGTTTTGAGTAAAATATCGTTTTAAAATCCAGTCTTTTTTTTATCATTAAAACATATTAAAAGTAGCGGAATAGTTTCTTTATTTGTAGATTTTAAAAGTTATAGTACAACAACATAGATTTTGAGATTAATGTTAGATTTCATACATTCCAAATTTTATATTCAATTACTTTATGTTGTTATCCATGCATTTTTTTATATTCTTAAACATGAAATAGTGCCTTTAATTTTTTGATATGTTAGATAAACTAAGTTATTACAGGAAATACTAATAACTATAATACTAATACTTATAAACTGCAAACATTTTGTTAATTAAATAAATGTATGAAAACGCAGTTATTTATTTTATTATTATTATTAATGATACAACAACTGAGCACCATTTCCTGCAGTATGATTAATTTTGTTACTTAGAGGCTCAGGCATTGTTTGTTACTTGCGAATAATGTCTCGCAATAAGAGTGAATTTGTTTTGAAGAATATCCAGTTCCTTTTTTAACAATAGCAAAAAACAAGAGTTTATCTAAAAATTATAATTATTTAAAAAAAGACTTTTCGTAATAAATTACCTACGCAGCACATATTTGGCGATATTATAATAACTTTCTCATTGCAAATAAAAATATGTGGACACTATTTTATCTGCACTAAATATCTCAAATACTAATATTACAAAAACACATAAACCTAAATTATACAGGAAACCATTCACATAAAACATGCGGGTAGTTTTGACTTTTATTCCACGATAAAGAGACCATCTTATTAAAAAATTCGAATTCCCCACAACCTTCTACTAATGAAAACGTCCCACAAAACTATCCTAAGCAATTAAGGATCCATTTGCAGTTTAAATATCACTTAACGGGCCATAAATATGTCACTAGGTAAGCATTAACGCAGTAATTTTTACAAAATGGCTGCCGATCTAAAAAGGGCGCAAGGAATAAAAAGAGAAGTCTCCGTACCGCTCTTAGACAATGAGTGTGAGTGTTACTTCACATGCGATCCGTTAAGCCTACTTTGGCACGACATGGGCACATTTTCGGCAAAAATGGATTCTAGTTGAGGTAGACGTGTGTTTTGGTCATTTATTTTTTTGTGGGAATTCCCACCAGCTGTAGGATGGGAAGTCGATATGTTAAAGAATTACTACATGTTTTTGTTCACTTGTTCTTTGATGGGAGGGGGGGGGGGTAGGTACATATATATTCCGGCTTGTGTGCTTGATCAGAGACCAGCTTATGAAGCCTTCTTCAAGTAAGACAGACACACAAAGAATTTTTTACTGTCACAGAGAAAGGAATATACACCTAGGACGAAGACGGGAGTCGAACCCGCACCCGTTACAGCGCGCTGACTGGTAGCGTAACGGTCCAAACCGCTCGGCCATCCGGGCCCCTAGTTTTTTGATGTTTGGACAAGATTGGCATGGCAAAGCATTGGCTGAAATTAAATAAGCCACATTTAAGGCGGTAGGTAGTAAGAAAATATTATTTCTTTCAATTACCTAATATGAAATGCAAGTTAATGAAAGTATTGCGATAAGGGGTCGAAAATCCGAAATGGAGATTTTGTGTGTTATACACGTTTTGGAGAGTACTAATTCTAAAAAAGTTTTGTTTTGAACATTGGTCTCTTAAATAGAGATTTTACTTGTTCTCCTTTGAGTTTTGTAATAATGTAGTACTTTTCTAATTAGCAGTGATTTATAATGAGTTGTAAAATTTGAATTATTATTTTTTTATTTTCAAGGAATAAGATATAAAGCAAATTACAGAAACAATTAAAACCGGATATTTATGAAAGGTTTTTAAAGTGCCTTTGAACAAAATAAAGCTTTTTAGCAGTTAAAATATTAATTATTCTCTTTAAAAACTTCGTTTTTTACCCCTTCCTTCTCGCTACCGTGAAAATAACAGAGTGAGGTTGTTGGCTTTTCTAAGATGGATGCAGGTTTTTTTTAAAAATGTTTTTTTTTTTTTAATTTCAAGCTAAATCATATGTTAGACTAAAATTAAATATCTCTATTGTTCATACACATATTTTATATAATTTTGAGAGATAAAAAATAGACAATTTTATGACCGTTTCTTTGAAAATTATTATAATTAAAAGGTTGAAGAAGAAAAATTAGGTATTAAGTAAATTATAATTTTAAACTTACTACCAGACTAACAGTCCTAATAATTATCTTTTGAGAATAACGTGCCTTATTCTCGTTATCTAACAACATTAACCAGGACTATTTACTCCCATGAAATAACGACAATGTTACATCCCTAATAAGATGGATTTATGAATGTTGATGGAATTTTAGATTTGGATTGTTATGTGGATTGGCTTTTTTCTTCCTCATTCCTTGATATTGAATAGGGGGATAAATTGAAAAGTAAATGTTCATGGGAAAAGGTGTAGATCAATGGAGTTTCTTTGGTGTTCATTTTAAAGGCGATTTGAGTGTTTAAGGATTGAAGAAACTTTTCTGAGGATTTTTGTGCACAGAAGAATTAGGATTTAATAGTGTTGTAGTTTTTCTTTAACGGTGTATTTTAACACTTGAAACAATAAATTTGAGATTTTAGTTTGGTTTTAATGTGGATGTTAATGGAAGGAGGGGGGTATATAATTCACAATTTTGAGATACGTAAAATTTTCGTATCATAAAATGTACGTAATTAAACTTTAGTTAGAGGGGTTAGTTTTGAATTGATTAGAATGTACACAATGAAACTGTACAAATGAAAAACATTTCAGAGTTCACGGACCATCGCGACCCAGTTTTCAATCCTAGTTTTCATCATCCCCCCATACAATAAAATGAAAATATAAATGTGGTTTTCTGTGTGTATGCTTGCTTCCCTTTCCGTCAGTTAATCAATTTTTAAAATAATATTTTCTGTAGGATATTCTACACAAGCTGAAAATCGCTGCTTTATAAACAAGTTGATGACCCCAAAAATACATTATGCATTCAGCATAACCCAAATAAATTATGACATACATTTAAAATCCTGCTATGGAATAAAATATAAAGATTGTTTAAAAAAGGGAACTCAAACATTGCTGAATAGCCGAAAGTTCGAGTTTTATTTCTGATAGTAAATCCTTATTAAACGTTTGAGTTTTTTTAAATAAAAAGTTTATATACGATATCAGCTGGCTATCAGATGGAGTAAAAAAGCAATATTTACTTTCTGCCATCTTGTTGCCCCATGTTTACAAAAACTTCAAAGCTCTCTAAAATATTTCCTGATTTAGTGACGGTAGGCTCAAAGGATATAAAGCCGATGATATTGTTTTATTATTTCTTACTCGAAAAAACTTTTCCTTTATAAAAACATAACTGTATTATATATCTCTATTCTTCGACTATTTGTGTGTTTGTCCGTAGAAAATATTTGAAGGCTTAAACCGGAAAATAATACCCTGCATTGACCGGAAATAAAAATCATAGGATGCGAATAAAAATAACTCTCATATCTTTTTCTCATATTTTTTAAAACCATTATATGGTTTTCGATGCTAACAACGTCATTTGGTTCAAATATTATTGATTTTGGCTTTAGATTGGTTAAGTTTCGGAAATTCATAAGGTATTTGCAATTTTGCGAATATGTTATAAAAAAGCTTAATATTTAATTTAAATTTAAAGAACATTTTCCACAATTGAAGTTGTTTAGTTTGATTTAAATGGATAGGCTTTATTTATTTCACATGCTTCTACTTTTTAAAAATTATATTTATATTGTTCAATTAATGCATGAACGATCAATTTACAAGAAATTTAGGATGCTTTAATGTTTACTTCAATCAAAAATTAATCGAAAACAAGGCTTTAAATAAGAATACACATAATATTCTAGAAATAAAAAAGCAGCTTAATGTTGTTTTTCCACTTATAAATATACCTTCGTAGTAAAAACGGTTCTACAGAAAATGATCATGTCTTTCCACATACCAAAATACCTATTCTTGTTAATGAAGAATTTTCGATGTTCACCATAACAAACTAAACAAAAACATCGATAACTAGTTTTAAAAAATACTGTATCTCTTTTCCAGCTTAAAAATAAGACTTAGGAACTTGAACTCAGAAAGCCATACATTCAGTCCCTTTGGAAAAAAAGGCTTGGTTTTTTGGCACATAAATAGCAGAAGGGATGTATTTGCTAGACATTAATATATACAATAGAATAAAAAATATTTGTATGAGGAGACCTTGGTTAGGGAGATTTTATCATGAAGGACATTGTTTCCGAATGTTTCAAAACATTTTGGCAACATAATTTTATAAATATTGTATACCATATATAATTGCACAACATTTTGGAAGTAAGTTAAACGCTGGAATGAAGAATGTTGGGAGATATGTTGCATTTTTAAAAATTTAAAAAAATGAAACGTAGTTTATTATTACAGGATAAATATTATTTTATTACACTCTGTAGAAAAATTTCTGAATATAAAAGGGACCTATATGAAAAATGTCGATTTATTTATTTTGGCTATCAAATATCCATCTATAGGATGGAAAGGTCTAGAGCGAGGGACATTTTGGTTGGGAGGCCGAAGGTCTGACCCCAACCTTCTTGACCAAGGATATTTTTATATTCAGAATTTTTGAATTAAGCCATCCATCAAACTATTCTTAATAATTTACCACACGTACACATGAAACACGAAATAGTCGCTGTAAACGTACACGACATCCTTTGCAAGTTAAGCAGTTTAAAACCAGGATATTTTTTAATAGTTCTACTTCTCAAAAACATGTGCTGTTTAATGGCACATTGTTAATTTTTCTTGCTTGGTTTAACCATAATAATAGTTACTAGCAGCCTTAACGGCTGTGTTTTGAAATGTTTCACAATATTTTTGGTATTTGGATGCAAACACCTGATAAATGTGTGTTTGGAACAAACACCTGATAAATGGTTCAACCAAATACCTAAACTATGGTGAAACATTTCACCACACAGCCGTTGCAGCTATTGGCAACCATATTTTCTAGTGCAACCAAGTTCCAATTTCAATATCAATTCCATACTTTAGAGATCATGACTCACTACTTACGGTACAAACATATTCTTAACTCTAGTCGAAACTAAGCCACCCCCAAAAGACCCACTCTCAATAATTCACCGCACGTACATATGCAGCAAAAAACAGCCACTGTAAAAGTACATGGTAAGACTAGCAAGTTTACACATTTAAAATCAGGATTTTTTTAATAGTTATATTTCTAAGACATTTGAATCTTCTAATGGTAATATAATCCATATCGCACAATTATATTTCAGATGAAAACCATTTGAAAAAGCCTATCTTGATGTATCTATCTGAGACTGATCCCCTAAGCAAAATTATCACTAAGCACAATACAGTAATGTGACATGATACACCAGAAATACCACCTATCCTCTATATTCCTACAAGTTCTACCTTAGCAATTTCCATATCAAGTCTCCCATTTCAGATTGCATGTCTCACTACTTACAGTTCAAAGATGTTCTTAACTCCAGTCCAAATTAAGCCACTCTATAATACCCATTGTTAACAATTCACCTCACGTATATATGAAACACAAAACACAGCCACTGTAAAAAGTACACAACCCAGGCAAATTACATAGTGAAAACAGGATTTTTTACATAGTTCTATTTATAAAATATGTGTTTCTTCTACTGTGACAATATAATTCACATCTTGCAATATTATTTCAGGTAAGAAAAATATGAAAAAGTCTAAATCCATGACTGATATCAAAGTAAAATCATCACTCATCAACTATACAGTAATGTACCATAATATACAGAAATGCCATCTATCCTCTACATTCCTACAAGTTCAACCTTAGCAATTTCCATATCAAGTCTCCCACTTCAGAGTGCATGACTCACTATTTACAGTCCAAACATGTTCTTAACTCCAGTCCAAATTAAGCCACCCCAAAAGACCCATTCTCAATAATTCACCGCACGTTCGGCGTGAACACAAAGAGGAAACGAATTGTCCAACAAGGCGCTGGACATCGAATTATTCCTGGTTTCTCGCGGTTTGGTGAACAACCGAATATTCCACCGGCGATACCAACAATTTGGGGAACGCAACTCAGTGAGTCAGAACCACAAGAGCGTAAGTGCATGAAATGTTGGAAATTGTTACAGTGTTGCGAACCGAGTGTATTTAACACTGTGTAGCATTAAACACTATTTCTAATATTCTTTTGATATTTTTGCATTGTTATTTACTCTAGAGAACACCTTTTTTTAAAATAAAGTATAGGCTTTTTTTGAGGATGTGTAAATCCTTTCAGCATAACATATTATGACAATGTTGAAGATCATGCCATGCCGCCATATAATGTCTGAAACATTAAAAATACGTTTATTGATTTTATTACTAGTTCTTAATTTAAAAAAATCTAGTTTTGAATGTTCAATACAAAGCAGCAAACCGAGTGTATAGTATAATGTAGTCAGACACAAAAGCTCATTAAAAAATAACAAGTTAATTATATTGATTCAAAGTAAATTAATCCTCTTAAATTATTAAAAAAACCCAACTACATTAATATTTGTAAGGTTTTACATATTTTGTATTCGTCAGACCGAGTTTATTATGTATCTAATATTATAACATACTTTTTTAATTAAATCATTATTTTGTCGAAGTTTATTGATATTTTAGTTTTGTGCAGGCAAGCAAATTTTCTTTCTTTTCATAAACTTTGCTATCTTGAAAAATTGATTTTGTGAAAGTTAATTAAAATAAATTAATGATTTGTGTTACTTTTTTGTCTTTGAAAAATGTTAACACTTTTTTTAATAGAATAATTTCATAAAAATTTCACATTCAACGAAAGATGTTAGTTCCAATAACTGAAACACTAGCAATTTTAATGTTAAATTTTTGAACGAAAAACACGGATGTCTTCTGGTTCCAAAACCAAAACTGTTACTTATACAAAGAAGAAGCTTTTTTTAAAAATTATCAGGGAACGATATATGTATATAACACTGACAATTTATTATACATTTCACAACTTAAAATCATTTAACAACTTAAAATTTGATCCAACGCGACTTACGCTATTCTAATCCTGAAACCCACACTTCAGGAAACACAATTTAGTAGGCACAGCGCTCAACACAGGATAATACAACTCCAGTTATAAATGACCACTGGAAACTGTTGTTGTCCCGAACTACACTTTAATATGGGCAGAAATCGTAAATGCGTTTACTTCGAGTTGTTAAAATCTCTCGTCTAAACTTCAGTGCTGGGTCCACTTAGCTTTGGTGTAGTGTAATTACGCTTCGAGGAAGCAGCTCTATTTGTGGACCGGAATTTATAGCTTTGCGTATGTGTATTTGTCTGTGTAGGAGCTTTTGATATAATAGATTTGGGTGTGACTATTGATATAACGGTATTGGAGAATTGAGTTTTAGGTTGTGCAAATCGGTAATAACTTTGCTGGGATTATCATGAAGATTGTCAAGTTGTCTGTAGATTGCCTTTTGAGTATCTAACAAATAGCTAGAATTACTATTAAAACTGTGGATAAATTTCTGGTATCTATTTGTTTTACAGGTAAGACACGACATAGTGAAAATGAAATTTTGGAGTGCATTCAGTAATAACAACCAGGCCAGTAAAGATACATTTCATTTGAAATTTTTAAGTGAAAGTTCAACTTTAATGTAAATTATATATCATATATCATTATTAATTACTATAACCATTACACAATATTGAACATGTAATACTATGCATATTTCACTCATTTTCTAGTAAAATATCTAAGTTTAGCTGCTTTGATTTTTAACGCCTATATCTTGACCTGTCGCATATTTTGACCATGTTTCTAATGTCGATTTTTAAGGAAAGTACGTATGTAGGTATCGGAAAAAAACGGGCAAAAAATTGGGAGACATGATACAAGGAGCGATATATCCGAATGCGCGATGTAACGAGGCGCGATATAGCGATACTGTATTAGCGAAACTGATGATAAATTTCTGGTATCCACTTGCTTTACAGGTAAGGCACGACAAAGAGAAAATGAAATTTTGGAGTGCATTCAGTAATAACAATCAGTCCAGTAAAGATACATTTGATTTGAAATCTTTTAATGAAATTTCAAATACAACGTAAACTATCATCTATCGTAATAAGTTTAATTCATCGTTTAAAAAAAATCAGAGAAAAAAACTAATAAGAACTAATAAGTTTTAGAAAATGTTTTCTGATGCATTTGTTGAGAATCCTATTTATTAAAGAATTTTCTATTTATTTTAATAAATGTATTGCATTTTTTAAAAATATTAGTAAAAGAGCAGCACTCTATTGATTAACCCATTAACGACTTTCTTGCCGAATAAAAACGTTCACTTTAAGTTAAAATTCACTTTTCGTGAAACTCAATTTTATCCTTCAGAAAATGTTCAATAATATGGTCGTCATTTGTCTCATACTTTTTATGCAGGTAAACGTAAACAGAAAGCTTGTTTTCGCATGACAAATTTTCTTGCCAACGGCGTTAGTAAATTAGGATTTTTTTTCGCTTTTAAATATGTAGTCTTTTATAGTTATCATTTGGTAAACATTTAAACATATTTTTCTAAAATAATGTATAGGATAGCAAATTTAGGCTACAGAGAATTCAAAGTAAGGGATTTCTTAACGTTAATTGTATAACACATAATCCTTATTTTTTAAAGATAATTTCATTTAGTGCATATTAATAACTTTATATTTATGAAAACACATTAAAATATTTACATTTTATTAATAAAAACAATTTCTTTTGAAACATGAATATAGCTTTAAACTCTAAAAGGATAAAAACAACTTTTCCCACGAAATAATGTAAAATATTTTTCTCTTATGAAATTCTTTTATGTTACTGATCGATACTGACCGTAACATAAAAGGTTTTTTTAGTGAAAAAGAAGAGAAATCATAAAAAAAAAATTCATCTCAAACTATGCAGACAAAAAAATCAAAAATAAGGTTTTTCAATACTAACTTTCTCCTTCCAATTTAAGAGAAGACCCTCTTTTAATTTCACGTCGCACGAAACACATACATTGATTTTGCCCTAAAGAATATCTTTTTTTAAAAAAATCAAGCACTCCTCCACTCCAAGGAAGAGAAAAATCAAATTAAAAGAAGAAGTGAAAAATTATCAAGTTCAAGTACATTTACCCAGAAACAAGGAAAAAAGGAAGGGAAATGAAAAATAATAATAAATTTTGGCGACCCCTTTTCCTCAAGAAAATGTGGACTCAGCAAGCCCGGGTCTACTTAGGCCATAACTCATGGGAATTACCCCGAGAGCTAAAGTTCCATTACTCATCATTTTAGCCTTATATCTGAACCAAGAATCTTGCCCTGTCCTCGGGTGTTAAAAAGAAGTAAAATAAAATATTTATTCTCACCTTTAGCTTCTGCCGTGGGTTAATTCGTTTGTAAAGGGATTTGCAAGATGAACAATTACTTTGGAGTTGCTTGTTTTGAATTAAATGGTTTTGCATGTTGGTAAGGGGAGATGCTGCATAGCGGAGAGATTAAGGATTTTTATAATGTTATTTTTTAATCAAAATATAGGGGCACTTGAAAATCTTAGAACATGCAGATTAACCATTTTGGTTTATGCGAAAGCTATTTTTAACGAAAGGAACCAATGGTTTATTTTCCTAAAAGAACCCAAGTGGTCGTTTTTCTTAACGTGGGTGAAATACACAAAGGATAAAAAGATAAATATTTGTGAATAAATTTAAAAAAGCGTTCATTCTTCAGAAATGTGGTTGTCTGTGTTAGATAAAATACACAAATAATTTTTGTTGAAAGTTAGAAAATAAATATGTAAATTTTTAATAGTCATACAGTATAGTTGGTGTAGTTCGTTGAGCATAGTTCATTGAAAGCAATGAATATGACTGAGGTAGTCAGTAAATTGTACATTATGGTTTTAATATGAATATTCACTATTAACCCCCCTATGTCCTTTTTGTTATTGTATTCAAAACTAGTCTGAACCAAAAATAAAATGTCTAGAAGTTTGAGGCATTTATTAGAGATAAGAGAAGTAATATTATATATAATTTGTTTCCATATATAAAAATATTACATAAAAAAATCTTTTCACATGGCTCTTCAAAGTGTACTTTTAGCATGAAGACCAAATTATTCAAAATTATTGGGTAATACATAGCCCTGGAATCAGACAGTGTTCTTGAATAAAAAAAATGTAAAGTTAAATATATTTATTTTACCTCTTTCCTCTTTCGTGATGTGTGAAGGGCTTTTAAGTTAAGCTATTAATCAAGAGATGTTATTTTGTATGAAATGGTTTGCATGCAAAACATTGTATTTTTTTTAACGATTAATTAATTACTTGGAATTT
Source organism: Oedothorax gibbosus (assembly GCA_019343175.1). Lineage (NCBI taxonomy): Eukaryota > Metazoa > Arthropoda > Arachnida > Araneae > Linyphiidae > Oedothorax > Oedothorax gibbosus. The sequence goes on from JAFNEN010000466.1 coordinate 289,802, forward strand.
TGGATCTTCGTGTAAGATTTAATTAAAAAACCTTTAAGAAATTTTCTAGGTGGATAAAAATAAACATTCCCTTGTCTATTGATTTGTTAGGGTTCTGAAATAGTGGTACATTGGAAATTTGGCGTTCTAAACATTAAGACTTTTAATATGTATAAAGGTCAAAGGGAGGATTAAAAAAAGTTTTAGCACCTCTTGAATTTTCGAGTCTTCGTACATTTTTTGTACCTTTGCGTTATATATCCTTAGTTTTATTTATGTATATGGAACAGAAAATAGTATGTATTTTAAAGTCAATTGACAGTTGAGTGAATAATTTCGATTTTGTAATATAAAATAGTATAAAACACTGTCACCCGTGAAAAATTTGAAGTAACAACTTTACTGTACTTTTTTCTATCAAGTTTCATCAATACAATTTAAGTTTTTTACTTCATTTTATTCTTCATGTCTTAAACACTAAATAACATTCAATAGTTTTTGATACATATAAATTGAGATATCTGTAAAATTTCTGTGTCTGTAATATTTCTGTGTACATAGTAAACCTGACAGTGCAGTCCAACAGTTTTCAGCCATCAAAAAAAAATTGGGGACGCTTGAAAATGTTAATGAAGCAGTTTAGTTTTATTATCTTTCAGCGGTATGATTCTTTTTAATTAACTGATATTTTGTATCTCAGTGCTGCCTTTTATTACAATGATAATAAGACAAAAAGCTTTTGGATAACTAGTAGGTAATAGATGCATAATAATATATTAGGTTCTTATTAAAAGAGTGAAACAATTCAAATAACTTGATTTGTCAAAATCTATTTATGTTTAAAATTACGAAAGTCATTTAAAAAAAAATAGAATAATATCTCAGCAGCAAGTAATAACACAGGCAAATTGTGGATTCAGTGATCTGCATATATTTCTATTTATGGATGGCTCAGATCTCAGCAAAAGCATACGTTTAATCAATAGTAGCCCATAATGTCTGGACTCCTAATTCCGATGGTATTCTGTAAAGATTCAAAACTTCCAGTTATATCTACCAATTTTTACTTCGAGATAGATCTAAGAAACCCCCAAAAAACACCTTTTGCCAGATGATAGTCTAATATTATTAAAATAAACTAAAACCATGTATTAATGCTTGTAATTAGTTGAAAAATCAGTAATTTATCATTCAGATATCGTGCTATTCTGCAAAGGAAATTAAAATTGCTTTCATGTTTTTAGGAACAGGTTAATTTTGCATGCATGAATAACCTAGAATTCTGAACAACTTCCTCGTAATAACTAATTAAAAATCTACCTTAACAGTACAATAAACCATTATGCTAATTGTTCTCACAAAAGTTGTTTCTTCTATTGAGTTAATATGGTAAATTTAAAGAACGTAAATGAATATTTAATCGCCTTGCAGCATAATGGGTACGAGTCCAGAATTAATGGTATTCAGTATCTTATTTTTATTTCTCTTGTAGAATAATTTTCGTATTCAAATAATAAATTTTACTGCAAAATTTCATTTTCAAAAATAATATTTTACAGACTAATTGGAAATATAGGAGTTTTTTAGGCAAACTATGACATTTTAAGCAGTTTTAAGACTTTTCAGTGAAATTGAGTTGTACCTTTTTAGTTCTCAGTTACAGAAATTTCGGTAATGATGGAACAAATTACATGTTTAGTGGTAAATAACAAAGGATAAAAATGCATATTTTAAAAATATTTGTACTTAAGTAACATAACGTATAATCATTTAAAGAGATAACTATGCTTTGAATTTAAAACATGTTTAGTGCTTATGGATGCCACACAAGTTTAATTTTTAGTATTTTTTAAATGTACATTTTCAGACATATATAAACAGCAAAATATTTAATATAATATAAAGTGTTTGCAAGATTAGAATTATGTGTGTGTATGTAATTTTACATTAGTATAAAACATACGTTAAAGTATTAATGGTTTTATTTTTCAAATGTTTAAGACAAGATTAAATTAATATTTATTTGACGGATTGAATATCATACTGTGAATAAACAGAAACACAAATAGATTTTCCCATTTAAGAGGGATTGTCAGTCCCATAGAGCTAATGCATTAGTTTTGGAATCACATTTTTCATAGAAATATTGCTTTGCCCTGTTAGCCCTTTTTCCCTAGGTATGGGAATCAACATAACATCAAAATGAAACAAATTTCAAACGAAAATGTGATCTATTTTTTTAACTATATATTTTTGAAGTTTTAAAATACCAAAAATATACAGCAGATGGTGACACTATTTTAAAACGTTTTCAGTTAATAATTAAATACCCGGATGTTATTTTCTTTTCAGTTTTTTTAAAATTGATGTTATGATGACATACCTGATGAAAATGAAATAACACGGCAAAGAATTTTGTGTGTGCAAAAGTTGTGATTTCGAAACTAATGCATTAGCACTATTAAAATGACAGTCCCTCTGAATAGGACTAGCGTTTATTTTACAAACTACTATTATAGATGATGCTATGATACTATGATACTGCTTTGCTATGCTTATTACTATGATAGAGCTCGTTCATTGGCGACTTCATGCAATTAAATTTACAATTAACAAAAGTCGCCAATAAATAGACCGCTCTCTTTATTAGACTTTGGAGAATGTTAGTTTTGCAACTAGACTCTTCATTTATGATATTATGATACTCATTTTCTATGTTTCACCAAAATTTTCAAGTAATACATTTGATGAATAATAAGGCATATATTTATTGCAGAGTTCCCATTCCCTGAGTGAAAAAAATTAACGATATATTATTATATACTTTTAATGATATTAAAAAAAGAAAGCTTTCCATTAAATTTTATTTCTCGCTTACCATTAAAATATATAAATGTATGAGTTATTTTATACTATTTGCAATTCGTTTCCCACAGTTTAATCTCTAATTTGCTTTCGTTAAGAAGATTTGGAGAATAGTTACTCTTAAAAAAGAAAAATAAATAAAGGAGAACGTATACTTTCGTACTTTGGCATATTTTTAAAAGATAAAATTTAAAAATAATAACCTCAATAGAATTCTAATATTCTTTACTATTTTTCATTTTATAACTATTCAAGTTATATAATGATACAAAAGCTTCACTAAAGATTATAAAGCATTTCTTTTACAACTAAATTAGTTATCATTCTTCCTTTTTTATCATAAAACAACATATCATACATTTTTGAAATATTGAAACATATATCTAAGGCAAGTTCTGTTAAATCAAATATTTTTTGAGTCTGAATGATTTTTGAAAAATATTTAAAAAAAAAGAAAAATCCATAATTAATTTATTATTAATTAAAAATGATCTGCATTCTAATTAAGAATATCATTGGTTAAGGGAACGCATTACCCAAATTTTAGGGCTACTCAGAAAATAATTAAACATGCTCGAATGCTGTGATGTAAGGATATTGCAAAAAAGAAGGAATACTTAATAATGGTGGAGGTTTATTGAAAATGATATAGTGGTTTGGTAAAATGGTTTTTGAAATTTTATGTTGATTTTTTCAATTTTTAATTCTTTCAGCTTGTGAATGGTAAAACCCCTAAGGCTTTTAGGTAAATTAATGTAGAGCTCCAAATTTTTTTTCCTGCGTTAACAAAAGTTGGTATGGGATAAGGTCTAGTGTGAATAGATTTAAAAAAAAATTATGAAGTTGAAAATTTGTAAAAAATCTTATTTTTTGGCCATTTTTATACATAAATCTACATAACTGTTCTTGTTTAACTGATAGCTCAACATCCTTACCAACTTTTATTAATAGATGTTGTGGGAGCATTTTGCAAAAAAATCCATCAATTGTTTTTAATTGTAGGAGGAGTAGCATTTTGAAAAAACGTTAAATTTTTCAATTTTTTAATTAAAAAAAAAAACTTATGTTTCAATTTTTATTATTTTTCGGATTATGTTTATTGAATGTTAGTTCTTTGTAAAAATAGTTTAATTTGAATGCTAGCGATAAAAATAAAGGATTTAATTTTTTGGGTACCCCGTCCCCTTAAGTACCCAACTATAAGCTAAGTAAATAGTTAATTAAAACTTTATTGATTTAAAAGCTTTCGATAAATGAAATGCTAAAACAAATGTAAATTATAAAAAAAAACAACGTTAATTTTTCTATGTTCAAAATTAAAGGTAGAGCTTCGTATAAGCATTATTAATTATTGAATAAATCTAATTAATACATTTTAATGGAAATAATTATGAGTATAAAAAGAGATATAACGAAATATTAAACGTTGTCGTGCGAGTTAATTTAATTGATTCGAACTACAATTGAGTGGGCTGGAGTAAGATGGAGGCAAGCCCACTTTCAAGGATAGAGCTACACTAGGGCTATTGGCGACGGGCGTCATATTTTAGAGCCACAGTCAAGTGACGAGCCAACACCTGAGTAACCCCAACGCAACCGTTAAGGGCGACATCGTACGCAGCGCTAGGACTTTGGAGCATATTTAACGGGCACTACCTCTATACGGGGTATTATTCGTCGTACATTTTTTGGCTGCACGGGCCGTTTATAGGTCGGCAGTAATTTTGGCGATGCCCGGACCCGAACCTGGGACCTTCCGCATGCAAGGCGAACGCCTAACCGACTGGGCTCCCCAGCCCCTCTCCCAACAATCAGTTAAAATACGTTTTCAGTTGCAGCCTAATACACTTTACTCGATTAAAAACTGAAATAAACTAAGAACTAAATTGTTTTTACTTAAAACAGTTTATTTTTACAGAATTTTTTTTCAAAAAATGCTGAATTCTTCTGTAAATATTTTGTATTTTTCTTTAAAAATTAACATATTTGGTCTAAAAATTGTCTATTTGGTCTAAAAATGGTCTAAGGTGTACGGTAATCGACTGCATTAGCGTAAGGTGTCGCTCGAAGTTCATTGTTAATTGTTGACCATCGTGATTAGAAACAAAACCCCTAATTTTATCTACAATGTGAGGAACAGTGGGTTAAAAGGACTTAGCTCATTATTGCCCAGGATCACACCATTATAATATAATTCATTGAACGAATGGTTTTGGCAAAACATTCAGCCTAACTACAACTAGAAAAGAGATTTATATATATGATACATTTATTCTGCCTAACTATAACTTAACTAGAAAAGAGATTTATATTACACTTGCGGCGGTGCATTAAGATTGTTATCTAAAATCGAAACAAATGCCAGATATCGTTGCAATATTGATAAAACTAAAGCCCGACTTGCATTTGAACACGATAAAATATATTTCTTCAGATGTGAGCGTAACTAATGAATGGACATAAGCTATCAACTATCTTCGTTTAATTAATGACATCATTTGTTATGTTCCTTTTAAGTAGCGGATATGGATTAGGCACATTTGTTTAGTTTCTTAAGAAATTTATTACAAGGATATATCAACGCCAAAGGGTTCCATTCAAAATAAGCAAGCTCAAACTTGTATCGCTTTTCGTTTAATAATGTCTGAGCCGGCCTCCAGGCCTCTTCTCTTTTATCGAAAGTGTCTCTGTGGGAAGTAACATTTAAAAACAAAACAAAGAGTATATGAAACAAAAACGTCGCTTTTATATAAAACTAGCTTTATAAACCCGGCGTTGCACGGGTGCACCTTTAATAACAGTGATTTTATTATATAAACTTTATTTTATACCAATTGATGCCTCCCATTCTGATATGAGGGGATGTCGGATTGTACCCAGGTCCTTCCATAAGTTAGAGGACTTTCCCATATGTCTCGGTGTTCGCCTTGCATGCGGAAGGTCCCAAATTCGAGTCCGGGCATCGCCTAAATAGCTGCCGACCTATAAGCTGCTCGTGCAGCCAAACAATGCCCGAAGAATAACACCCTGTGTCGAAGGAGTGTACGTTAAATATCCTTCAAAGTCCCGACGCTCCGTACGATCCCGCCCTTAAAATTTGCGTTGGGTGCCTACTCAGGTGTCGGCTCGTCACTTAACTATGGTCAATAGCCCTCATGGGCAGATATAGTTCGACGATAATTCAAACTAACCCTAGCCCATTCAACTGTATGGGTATAGCTACCTTACCTTAAATTTTCAACTTCGACAAAAGGCGTAAATTCCAAAAGTCAATCGACCTTTATATCATAGCTGTTTCAAATTATCAGTTTCATAAACAAAAAAAAAGCCTGACCCAGGATACATTAAAATTTAAAATCAATAAATAAAATAATGATTATTAAATAACAATCTTACAAAGTAAACCCACGTGATTTTACGTATTTATACATAATTTTCGTTCACGCTGAACGCGCTGAAATTTCTTTTAAATTGAAAATAAAAAGTTAAAGCTATTCCTATGGAGACATCGAATCACGTTTTGCCTTCTTACACCCGTTTGGGTTCGAATTTCGAAAAATCGCTTCTTAAATGACGCCGTATAAAATATTTACTAAAATTTGGCAACTGTACCTCCAGTAGTTTGGCTGGCGTTGATACGTCAGTAAGTCATCAGTCATCAGTCAGGACTTTGCCTTTTATATATATAGACACTCGCATAGTCTTTCATTATAATATAATTTAATAACCTAGTTTTAATTCACATCGCTCCTTTTAAAAGCCTTTGTCTAAGTATGAAGTAAATTCTATTTTAATTTACTTTATTTTAAAAATTGAAAGATTATTTTGTTGAAATAAATTTTTATGTAATTCAAAGATATTCTTTTTAGAATACTGAAATAACTATTAAGATTAAACAAAATTTGAACTGAAAATTTTAAAAAAGTCATTATATACAAGTACCGTGTGAGAGCCTCAGTTTGTGTTCTCTGTTAAATTAATACTTTACGTATATACTTTTGATCAAAATAAAAATTTCTTAATAAACAAAATTTAGATTTTTTTAAATACCAAATCATGAACAGAATTGTTTCATTATTGCGTAAAATTCGTTGGAACCTGTATTTGTCTGTTAATTTTTGCAAATGAATTCTGCATGGAATACTTTTTCCTCCTCAGTAATTCTTTTCTGGTAAATAATAACTTTTTCTTTTAAGCGATATCGTCATTACTTTCTTTTGTTTTAGTGGATTTGTTGATCAGCTTTTAATATGTCTCTAAGGAGAAATAAAAGAAAACACTTTAAAATATTTCTTCTTATCTTTTGCAGTTTATTTTTTCTTATAACTAATAAAGTGCGTTGAAAATAATATTTTTTAAAACAGTTTTGGGAATAATATTCAATGGGAATAAATACTAATAAGTTAAAAACCATTAAGTTGTGCTAAAAGTATTTCAATAAAAATATATTTGCACATTTTAAATGTAATTGAAAAATATGTTGTTTTGCATTGTTAGGGATTAACTTATTTTAAAATATATCAAAATTATAATTTTGTAGTTTATTTTAAATCGTTGAAAATCTATATATCAATTTAACTACCAAGAAGTGACTTCTAACTCTTATCCTGGAGGGGATTCTGATAATTATATCTATTTATAAGCATAACTAATCTTTTTGAAATTGTCCAGAAAAATCAAAGACAGAAGTTAAGAAACGCTAAAGGTCCGTATTTTTATTTAGATATTTGTATGCTACTAAAATAAATTGCACTATGTCAAATTTAGCAAAAATGAATTAGTTTTTCTGATTCATCTCACATATTTATATGATTACATAATTTATTTCCCTTAGTGAGGCATTTGTATTATGTACAATAAAATCTTGTTGTTGGTGGGATTTTCTAATAAGCGATAGGTAAATATCAGTTAATAAGTTTCTTTCAAATAAAAGTTGAATTGCGATGGTAGGAGTAAGATGAATAAATCAATCTAAAATGCAAAATGAGTTGCAAAATTAGATGATAATTCAAATTGCTTCCCCGTTGTCGAAATAAGCTTGTACAGAATTAAAAGAGATAGTTTAATTTAGCAAAGCCAGCAAAAATTTGACTATTTCCATATCAAAGAAATTTCTACCTTTCAGACAACACACTTTTTATGATAACATTTTCAATACCCATCAAAACATTTTTATAACTTTCTTCTGATTCAAAACCACAAGGCTATAGTAAACCTACAATTTCCAAAAGCAAAAACTTCAAAGCGAAAATAACACTTCCTCCTCCGTATTTCCATATCAAAGAAATTCCTTTTCCTCTGATGACACAAAATTATAAAACATTTTTTCGAACTTCATCCAAAAATTTTCATCGACTTTCTCTGATTCAAAACCGGAAAAAATAACTTTGTGATCGTCTAACTTACAGCTACGAACAGTAGTAAAAACTTCATCTCTTGGCCACATACAAACGAAAATAATACTTCCAGTGAAAAAAACTCCCCATGCATGAACATAACGAATCCATCGAACTAAAATCCAAGATTCGAAAAAAGGAATCGAACAAGAGGCATCTGAGAAAACATTCTTGAGATGACCTTATCATCTAGAAAGTAAGCAGAATCCAATCACAAGCCGAAATTGTTCTTCAGACATGTCAAAATAGAAAAGAACTCTAAATCCAAAAACAGCTAGGTCTTTGGGACCTATTGTTAATACTTTAAGAACATCGGTTATTTTTAACACTTTGCGATTTTAACAATTTTCACCCTATTTGATGGTCTAAAAATTAAACCTAAAAAAACAGTTGTCCATAGGCAGTGTCCGGACTACGACATCAAATGCCACCAATGCAACAAAACTTGGCGACCGCCAAGGGCGCCTGACTCTACCAAGTCGCCAAGTTTTGTTGCATTTGATGTCGTAGTCAGGACACAGCCATAGAGGATCGAGATTCAAAATTACGTGATGTTACCAATTACTTACCAATTTTACAAAATCTAAATCATTAAGATGTTTTATTAGATCCTGTTTACATTTGGTGCCAATTTGATAGTTGGTAGTTGTTTCCTATTTTGGATATAACAATGATATAAAGTGTAGAGTGGATTGTATATGAAATTGATGGATTTTTGTCGATCATAAAAAGTTAAAGTAAGCTTGTTGTATGTATCACAAGTTTTGTTGAAGTAGGAAGTTTATCCGATTTTTCAGGTTTCATTACGTAGCGCAAATAAACAAATTAAGACCGGTCGGTGTATCTTAGCTGTTTGGTGTAGTATTAATGGTATACCCTTGCAATACCAGTTATATAAAGCTAGTTGTCAATAACCTATGTGCAGCTGAGACTATATGTCCAAATCCTGTATCATCTTTTATCATGCGAATTATTAAAGGGTCAATGGTTGATTTTTTAAGATATGTAAGCACACCATTCTTCTAAATTTGCCTCAGTTTAACTATGACGTTTTAGTCTACCTCTTTGGTTTTCTACAGCTATCATAAGGAGTGTATTTGGCTTAGGAAAAATAACTTAAGTTAGATTTCACGTCAAATTGAATGCCAGCTCAGTAACTGCCTTCTCCATCCAATCTTAGGACTAATTATTTCTGATTCTTCCCCCTAGATAATCCTAATGCACTGTATGAAGCCTTTCTTTTGTATATAAACATCATTTATTATATAAAAAGTAAAATTGAGTGTATTGTCATAAATAATATCTAAGTAATAGTTTCAACGATAAAAAAAATCTAAGAAAATTAACTTGTCTAATCTGTCATGTTGCTAAAAAAATTCCAAGCTCAAACAAAAACTTATATGCCCGAAAACTTCCTTAAAATAAAACAATGGCTGTTAGAAAAATTTTTACCATTAAGAATTCATTTCATTTCGTTTCATTTTGAATCAGTTCTTTCATTCATCAGTTCTTTGTTCAGTTCTTTCATTTTGAATTTATACATGCATAGAGATATATTTTTGAACATTTGCCAGTTCATATTAACTTGATAAATTCATGAAGGAAAACTATGCCAGTTATCTCAGGTATCTACGTAAAATTCCAAAGCTTTTGATTAAAAATTAAAAAAAAAGGTCTGCACAAAATAATACACTTTGTAATAATTTCTGGAAAAATGCACATACGAAGGTTTTTTACATACCTCTTTCACGTTGATCAATAGATTTTTCAAACTCGGAATACTTCTTTAAAAAACAACAAGAACACTGAACAGATGCTCTCCTGAAAGGAATATTCAAATACCATTGTTTAAAATCGGTTCAGAATTCCGCGAAGATTCTTCTATTCTTTTCCAAAAGCGGTGGAAAATCCGAGAGGACGATTTTCATTTTCTTCACCAGAAAAGTAAATAAAAATATCCGATTCCGAAGTCAATACCGCTGTCGAATTTTAAAGAAAAATGCATTTTAAGCAGGGGGATTCATAATTAGAGTTTTAGCCTTGTTTTCACAAAGATGAGGCTTTTCAACGAAGGCAAGTTTGTGTAAGTGTTTTCAGATAAAGGAAACTACAAATTAATTGTTAGTCGTAGTTTACTATTTAAGTTCAATATTTGTAATGTACTTTTGTATTTGCGTCAGTTGTAAGAAGTTCTTAAGGAATAACTTTTTTTATGGTGTGTGTATAACAATAAAGAGGCCCAGTGGCTTAGTGGTAGTGCTTCGCATTGCCACGCCACAGGTCCGGGGATCAAATCCCGGATTGGGCGAGGTGGACCCATCCTTTCATCCCTGTCGGTCGATAAAATGGGGACCAAGCATGCTTGGGAACTAAACACTGGGGGTTCCGCATGAGGCTGACCACCTTACCGGGACATATGCCTAGCACCCCAGAGTCCTAGGTCACGTAAGCTGAAATGGGCACGGCAAGCCTTGGCCCTCTAATGGGCTGTTGCTCCGAGGAGTTTAGTTTAGTATAACAATAAAATCGATGTAGTAAGTAAAGAGAAATGCATATATTTCTATAGAGTGGGATTTTTAAGAGACCTCAAAACGAATAACTGATTGCGATTTGAAGCCTCTTTTAAAATTACCACCCTGTATAGTGATATGAAATCTTTCTACATCCGTCGGAATTCGACAAGAAATGCATTTTAAATCTCATAATTCTTGTTTAGCATTTCGATATGATTTTACCAAAGCTTATCGTTATCATGCATACCTTCACAAGAAATAAATTTAAAAATTATTATCCTTTTTAAGCTTATGAGAAAATAATTAGTACCATTTTTACATTTGGAGAGTAAAATTTAAGTTTCTTTTAACATCTTGGATGTTTTAAGCTACCCTTTTTTTGCCAATTACTTCTTTGTTGCCCTTGTTTAAATCAGGTGTGAATAAGTTTTTTATTGAATATTCAATTTTCGAGGTTTTTTTGCACTGTTCCAATTCTTTTTGGATCAAAAATTTTCGCTTTGAATTTTAAATAATTACAGTTTAGATAATTTTGAACACTGGTTAACTGGGGCCAGCGTCATTAAAAAATCTGATTCAAATCAAATATTTATTTAAAAATTCCCGATAGAAAATATGTACATTATAGTGGATAAACATATTTTAATTGTTTTAACATGTACGAGTGTTTCTAATGGTAGTGTTACCCGAACTGACACTTACCTTTTATCTCTCATATTTGTCTGTTAATTAAATAATGAATCAATATAACTATTTAAGGTAAAAAAACATGCAACTAAAATAACAGTAGTTTTTGATAGTTATGTTGGTGTTTCTTTTCAATTTTTAAGCTCTTTTTGATAAACGAAAAAAAATATCACTTATTTTTCTAAGCAATTTACTTTGATTGGTATTTCTTAAAAAATATATATTTATTATAAGCTAAACTTTTTGTAGTTGCCTATGTTTCTAACATATACTCATGTCACTTATAAGAACAATATATTTTAAAACATTTATTTTTAATTGTATCTAATTTGTATTTAACTAAATTCTAGATGTTCTTCAAATAAAATATTTTTACTGCAATGAATTTTTCTATGTTTTTTTCTTATTTTCAAATAAAAAACACACACACAAAACAAAAAAATTCCTTTACTTTCACTAAACCAAACAAAAGAAAAACAAACAAATTAAAATAGAATCCAAGCTTAATTGCAGCCCAAATCGTTTTATTAATTAGAAATGAAAATTATTCATTGTAACTGCTTTGATAAATGCATTTGGTAATGAATCTAAACTAATTAAAACAGATTTGGTATTTTGAAAAGCAGGGCATATACATTTTGAATAGAATATTGGAAAAGAACCATTAACTGTCTTATTCAATTGTTTCTTGGGATTAAAATTATTAGTTACAATGCAAATTGATGATTTGATTTGAAATAATTTCCCATTCAGCGGTTAAGGTTAATAATTAATTTTCATTATCCTTTTTATTTTTAATTAGCATTTTGTATTATTCAATAAGGGTTCTGATTTTTCAACAAAGTTTAATTAAAATTCACTTATCTAATGCAAAAAAACTCAAAATTAGTCGGTACTGATTGTATATTTTTTTTAATCATCAGGGGGTTGGATTTTAATGGAGAAAACTTTCATATTTAATAAGTGAAAATAATTCATTTGATCATTTTTACATTATTAGTACTTTTATTTGTTTGAACTAGAAATAAAAGGATGTTAAACTTCAAAGAATATATTTAACTTGTAATTTTTAATATAAGCAAGCAAATGTTTTATGATAAATTACCATGTCATAAATAATTTAAAATTAAGAACCATTTAGTTAGTAAATTAAAGTATGTCTCTAGTTCCTAGCGTTTTATGTTAAAATATATTATACATTACAGTCATTATTTTGAAGCATTTTCACATTTTGTGTTGTTTTTTACGACATTAAAAATGCATTTTTAAAAGAAAATGTGTTGTTTAAGTGTTTTTAATGCGCGTCGCATTTTTTCACTAAAGAAATTATTCATAAATCCTTAAAAGTTTTTCGCGTATTTCATTAATTTAATTACTCCAAATATATTAATACTCTTTAAAAAATGTAATTAAATTATAGATTAAAAATGCTGTTTTTTTATCAACATAGAATAGATATTTAAAACATTTTTTTTCATACAAGAAAATATTTTTTAACTTATAATTTTTTTCTTAGTGTAGTTAGACAAAATAAAATGTTCGATAAAAAGTTACATAAAATATTAACAGCTGAAAATGGCAGTTTATGAATAATATATTTTTATTTCAAAGAATCACATAACTTTCAAAGAAAAGTTTACAAGAAAAAATAATATAAGTATATAAAGTAAGTTTATTAAATTATCTTGTTTGAAGATATATGTATGTATAAAAAAAGCAAAATCTCAGGAAAATAACTCCTTGTTTACAAGTTTATGAATATTTTAAATATTCGAATATAAACTTATGCATTAAAAAGTGTTTATTTAAATTTTTTTTAATAAATTAAGTCTGTTCGATATTTTAAAAAATATATGTTTATTTTTTTAAATTTAAGTCATTTGAAGGCTACAATAAATGGTGCGCAACTCGCAATAATTTTTACGAATTTTTACATGCGAAACATTTAGCGAGATTGCGCATATTTTTTTGTAGCCAGCATATTGACTCCATTTTTTGTGAAGGGATTTTTATTTTTTTACGGTATACGTCACACACCGAAGTTATAAGAAGATGGAGATGCTTGGCGCGAAAAAAAGTAAAGCCGTCAGAAAATCGCCAAATAACACTAGTAAGCCAAATAACACTAGTAAATAAGCCGCTCACTTAACGTTAGTTCAATGTAAAATGCGTCATTTTATTCTTTAAAAGGTTAAAAAAATGTCTGTTTGAACAGTTGTGGGCTGTAGCACGAGATCTGAATTTACACAAGATGGTAGTAATTCCCTCAACAGGTAAGAAATATACGTTGAAGTTATGGTATTATTTGAGATTCAAAAAGTCGCCAAATAAGTCGATGTAATAGGCCTATACAAACTGCAATTTAAAATAGAGTCAAATAATTCGCCGAAAGCGTTTTGTTTAGGTTTACTACCAAGCGACCGATGGCTTCACTTGGCAAAACGGTTTTTGTCCGATAGCATCTCCACATTCTACTTAACTATATGGTAAGCTATCTCATTTTTTTCCTGCTTCAAACGCTTGTCTAAAGTAAGATTTCCTCGGTTCCTCCAGCTCCACAAATCCCAAGTATCCCGTCTTAAGCATCTCGAACTGTTCCTTTGTGCATACATCCATTGATAAAGACATATATCGGACACGCCTCATGACTTCCACAAGTGTTGTACGGGCTACCTCGCCGCATTCTTCGCCAAGTAGGATAGTGGCACATGCCACTGTGTGGGCAGTTATCCTAAAATGGTATAGCTATTGCAAGTATTTAAAACGAATAAAAAATACAGTAGAACTTCAATTATCCGAATCAGACAGCATATCATTTGGATTAGTGAAAATTCGGATAACTATATTTTAATTGAATTAAGGGACTGTGACGAATGGACCGGGTAGATCATTTGTCTATGGAAAGGCAGTCAAAAAGAAAAGGGAATATGAGACGAAAAATCATTTTCCAAATACTGTTTGATTGGGGTAATTGGATTTCTACTGAATTTAAATAGGGTAAAAATACATTATTAAAATGGTTTCCATAAAAATGAGCATAACTGAATGAGGTCTTAATTAAAATGCGTCATTTTTTGGCATCAGTTCTAACTTATATTTGGAGTACTTTTATTGTGGATAACGTTTGAACGATGGAAATATTATTCTGGAACATTCAACAGTGTGAGCAGTTACCTTAAAACCGCAAATCTTCAAAATATTTGGATACAGTACAAAATAGATTCTTAAAATTCGTTTGACCAACTTTGAGCATAATATTGGGGGAAGTACACGTTATATCTCAATTTAAAATAACCGTAAACAAGAACGACAAACCTACGAAAATTAAAGATTTACTCTGAATAAAGGAAGAATCAACAAGATTCTTCGACCAAATTTGCGCCGGCGTAATGGAAAAAGTACCTTTACTTTTACTAAAAACAATTTTTTCCCACTTACAGACATTCTGCATCTTGTGCCTCTTCTGTAAGGGTCTTCACAGCACCCAGCACTTTCTGAGCCTGAATGTAGGCTTCATAAACGGTGTTTGCTTCTTCTAGGCACTCAGGATGCGGTTTTCTTAGGAAATCATTGAAACAGTCCACATTAGCTACGTAACCTTTGAAAAGAGTTTGATGCGATATTGAATAGGATAAAATAAAAAAATATATATTACTATATAATAGTAATATGATTTATTATAATATGTATTGTAGGATATAATATATTACATCCTACTATATATGATATATAGATATTCTAAGTAATTGTCTAGTTAACATTAGATAGCTGCACTTTTTTATATGGTCTATAAAACAAATAGACTTATGTATTCAAAGTCATTAATATGTATCCCAAGTCATTACAGCAAACGAGCAGTTAACTATTTTTTTAATAAGGTTTATATATAAGTATATATTTTAAATTAAGTATATTGTATTCTGTAGCGTTGACAGGATACAGTAAACTACTTCTAGTTATAATATCTTATAATTTTAAGGGGACGCATTACCCAAAATTTAGGGCTACTCAGAAAATAATTAAACATGCTCGAATGCTGTGATGTAAGGATATTGCAAAAAAGAAGGAATACTTAATAATGATGGAAGTTTATTGAAAATGATATAGTGGTTTGAAAAAAAAAAGGTTTTTTTAAATTTTATGTTGATTTTTTCAATTTTTAATTTTTTTAGCTTGTGAATGGTTAAAACCCTAAGGCTTTTAGGTTAAATAAGGAAAAACTCAATTTTTTTTCTCCGGCGTTGAGACATGTACTTTTAACAAATGTTGGTATGGGATAAGGTCTAGTGTGAATGGATGTTTTTTTTTAAATGATAAAGTTGAAAATTTATAAAAAATCTTATTTTTTGGCCATTTTTATACATAAAGCTACATAACTGGTCTTGTTTAACTGATAGCTCAATATACATACCAACTTTTATTAATAGATGTTGTGGGAACATTTGGAAAAAAAATCCATCACAAAATTCTTAAAATTGTAGGAGGACTAGTATTTTGAAAAAATGTTAAAAAATTTTCAAATTTTTTTAATTTTTAAAAAAAAGTATACGTTTGAATTTTTTATTTTTTTCGTATATGTTTATTGAATGTTAGTTCTTTGTAAAAATAGTTTAATTTGAATGTTAGCGTTAAAAATACAGGATTCAATTTTTTGGGGTACCGCGTCCCCTTAATAATTGAGTTACTTTGAGTTCAGTTATTTACTTGCATGCAGCAGGCTGTCTTCATCACAAAGGTCTACGCCCAGTCTTTGCAAGTTGAACAGCATTGTTGATGTGTCAGCCACAGTAGTGTTATCAGATGACGATAACTCTTCTAGATCTTGTCCTGTACAGTCTTTAATAGAATTATCGATGCAGCTAAATCTTTCTAACATAATCCTGTAAATTAAGTTGACATTTTAACGTTGTATTAGTAGGTGAATTCCACTTAAGATAGTAAAATAGATTTAATTACCACAGTTTTTATGACTTTTCTTTTTACGTTAAGGAATGAAAAAAACCTTGAACATAATCTTTTAATATGTCGAATCTGAGCACATATATTGAAAAGCTATACCGGCCAACTATATATTCAAAGCCATAGATATAAATAATAAATTCATTGGTTTTTTAGATGATGACTTGACATGGTGATAAATTGCAGTTGATAAACAATGAAGCAAGATTCTCAATCAGCATTGAAATTAAAATAATTCGGCGAGCAATTTTTAACTGTGATAGATGGTTACTCTCATCACACCAAATTACTCTAAACTAAAAAAACACCTCGGCGTAACAGCCCATTAGTGGGCCAAGGCCTGCCGTGCCCATTTGAACCTTTCGTGACCTAGGGCTCTGGGGTGCTAGGCATATGTCCCGGCAACGTGGTCAGTCTCACACGCCAAATTACTCAGTGATGCAAAAAAAGCATACGTATATGAGTTTTTCTAATTACGATTCATTTTTTGCTTGATTTTTATGTGTTCCGACACTAGAGTACATATAATAGTAGAATGTGTACGCGCGTTAGAAACATATGCGGAAAAACAATAAAGTTTTTGAGTTTAATTTACTTATGAATGTCGAATCCCGACAGTAGTATACATAAAGAAGATTGGTGCAGCTGTTGGAATTCAACAAATTCGTAATTTTTTTTTATGGAAAACATAAAACGCGATCTAAAAAATGAGTCTCCGATAAAACTTATTTTTGTTTGTACGCCTTTTCTCTCATAAAAGTGCGATATTTTCTCATTAAAACTAACCCCAACAATATTTAATGCCACAACTTGTCGTAAAAAATAAAAAAAATGCAAAAAAATATTGTTAAATACTTGCAATTCTAGCTTAATGGAAACTCTTGCAATAAAAACTTAACTGTTTTAACTAAGATAGACAAAACACAGTTCAAAATATTTTCATTTGTGTTAATCAGTAAACTAATTTATAAGTTTTATAATTGCATTCGATTCCCAGAAGGCTAACAAAATAGTTGGCCCAGGAATTAAATTATCAGACAACAAAAATTATGAAGATTTTGGTATAAAATTAAAATGCAACAACCAAAATATTTGGCTTGATATTCAATATAATCTTTACGAACTTAATTAGAAAGAAAAATTAAGTATTTATGTGCAAGGTTTTTTTTTTTGGAAAACGAGCAAACCCTTATTTTTCTCATGCAAAAACTAGGCTTTTCTCTTGAGGGATAATAAAGATTCTCTATTAACAATGTTATTATAAATTTGTTTTTCTTTCAAATTTTAATGTTGGCTTGAACAAAGTGCCTTATTTGTTTTTCAAGAATAGCTTGTTATTATTTTATTTAAAGAATAAACACATCAAAGGAAAAATAATAAGGATTTTGTGGGAATCATACATGTGTCTTCGCTCTTATAATTCTATGAAGTTTTTTTTCTTGAGTATTATAGAAAAATGTAATTGTACTTATTGACGAATTATATTAAAATAATAAATAAATTTGAGAGTTAATGTATTTTTAAAACCATTTATGCTTTATATTATAATGAAATATTTTCTTTAAATATTTTTTTTAGCCTCAGTATTTTTATTTTTTTATTTACAGAATTATGTTGTTATAACAACCTAATATAATGTGTGAAGTCATTTACAATGTTTCATAATATAGTGTGGTATGCATACAATGTTTTGAATGATAAACGATGCGCGCTATTTATTTTCAATTTTCAACACTATTCTAACTAATATAATTTACTTCTAAAACTAAATTATTTTGTTTTTATACTTAGTGAAAAAAATTTGCAAATTGTATAATAATAATAATAATAATCAATTTTATAAGTTTAATCGAAACATTTATATTTTTATAAGATTTCTCAATAAGAACAAAAGAAAACACAGTGGATGTTAAAGAAATTACTGGTTATTATTAATCACTAAAAATAGTTAAAAATCTCCACGATTGGTGGCGTTTTAACAAATATATGACTGAAACTTATGGCTATTTGTCCACTAATATAATAATAAGGTTTACAAGTTAAATACTTTTATTTTTAACGGATTTCTCAATAACAACAAAAGAATTAAACCATGGAAGATATTAAAATAGTTGCTTGTTATTACTAACCAGCAAAAATAATTCATTAAGTTTTTAAGACAGGAGACGTTTAAACAAGTGACTTAAACTTACCCGCACACCTGGAGAAGTTGTTGCTCATTTGGGGCCATATCTGGTCTTATTCCTGTTATCTTAAATTTGTCACACTTTTTTAAGTCACAGTCTCTGAAAACAAATGCAGTTGAACCTGAAAAACCCATCAAAAGATGAATATAAGTCCAATACCATGACACTAAAGATGACTAACAATAATTGACAGTTAAGATAAACTATAACTGCTATTGATTTGCAGTTATTTTAGGGTGTATTTTAAAAGTTTTTCTTACAAAATCTTACAAAGTGTAAATTTGTAAGGTAGCTTAAGATTTCTTGATAAAAAAAATACATAATTTTATTTAAAGAGATAAAGTGAATTATTGTACTTGTTTTTTCTCAAAAATGTTTTAAAGACCCGGTTTCCAATATTTTAGTTGATTTTGAAACATAAATTTTATTATTAAATAGGTAGAATATCTTCAAGAAAATCTTTTTGTATAGTATTAAAAAGTATACATAATTTTTGTAGATTGCAGTATTATATATAGGAGGACATTGATGATATGAATGGTATATGAAATATGAATGTGCATAAAGTTTAAATAATAATTTAAAGTTAGTATTTTTTTGAGGTCCGGAGGCTTAGTGGTAGTGCTTAGCATTACAGGTCCGGGGATCAAGTGCTAAATTGGGTGAGGTTGACCACTCCTTTCATCCCTTAAGTAGTCGATAAAATGTGGGCCAAGTATGTTTGGGAACTAAACACTGGGGGTTCGGCGTAAGGTTGACCACCTAACCGGGACATATGCTTAGCATCCCAAAGCTCTTGGTCACATAAGCTGAAATGGGTACGGCCAGGCCTTGGCCCACTTACGGGCTGTTGCGACAAAGAGTTTAGTAGTTTAGTATTTTTACGAGTTTATTTTATAAAAATGATTAGTTAAAGAAAAAGCCTATATTTACTAATAAACTAGTAACAATTTAATCGTTGATACAACGAAACTGCTTTTTAATCCTAAACGTTATAATAGCATGTACAAAAATGACATTTTAATGAAATATATGGCAAATACACTATGAATGTACCAAAAAGTTTAAATAATAATTAAAGTTATCTTTTGTTAAAAAATAAACTTGTAAAAATATAAAGTTAAAGGAGAAGCTTAAAATTATTAATAAAGATAGTAAAAATTTTATCTCTGAAACACTAAACACTGCTAGTTAATCCTAAACCTTGTATAATAACATGTACAAAAATGTATATTAATAACAATAGTTAGAAATTCTAAATATCTTTTTATATGACTCAGGATTTTTATAAATATTACCTGCAATAACCAGGAAAGCTACAAACACGGAGTTCCACATGTTTTAAAATAATATAATCCTCCTTAGTACTGCCTTTTGACCAACTGAAACCAACAAAATTGAATTAACAATAAATCATAGTTGTATCAACCCCTTTAATTAATCTTCCAATTAACGTCTTAATATGTTTTACAGGAAGTGTAGTTTTATAAAAACTCCGGAAGTCCGTATAGCATAAGATTGCCGTCTTGTTAAAGGAAATATAATTGTGATTTTAAAGGTCATGGACAATTGGACGTGCTTTCAATTGGATCAAATTATTTTATAAAACATTAGGTTACACAATAGGCATGTTTCAGGTTTTGAGGGGCAACAGAAATGCTGAATGACAAATTCTTTCTAGATCTTCGATTGGTGAATCACTATCACGTCGGACTAGGCACTTATAGAAGGAAATGAAGGAATGAAATCTGGAAGGATTCTGGAAGGAATTGTAGAGCGTATATTTAAAAAAAGAATTTCAGTCAAACAAATAAGATTTTTATAAATACAATTGTATATTTTTGAAACAGAACTTTATGGTTAAGTTTTAGGCATTAAACTTACATAATCAAAACCTTATGGTTTATGCTTATAAATCACATCAAATTTATAAACTGTGCTATGAGCTTTTACTAAATATACCGATTTTGCTAAATTGATTTCTCTTTAGAAATGTTGCAATATTTTAAAAAAATATTTAGAACTTTATGTGATTAACGAATTATGTGCCAGAGACGAGGTATCTCGTCATGAACTTTTCGATTCCCCTGTACGAAGACATTCTGATAAAAATCATAGTAGAATATTTTTAAAAATAGGACTGTAAGAATGGAATATAGAAAGGGGGGTCAGACGGATGGAAAAAAAAATCTTCAACTTGTCAAGAAACTATTTTTCATTTTTCGAATTCTTTCTAATTAAAAAAAATAGGTTAAAATGAATAAGCAATCCACTTTTCTTTCATCAATATTGATCTAATTATGCGTGTTAAATTGAATAAGAATTTACGAGGACACAAACAATAAAAATGCAATAAGCAGTATTTTTTTTTTACCTTCTGCGATTAAGTAATTTAAATTCCTTGTACTGCGTGTTTTTTACGTAGTATTTGTTTGCACTTAAAAAAAAGTCTGAACACAGTGCACCGTAGTAGTTGTGATTAATCAATTATGCAAAGTTTTTTTCTTAAGCGACATTTGATTTAAGAAATTTTTTTATGCTAACTGGATTAGATTCTTCAGAGTTATGATTTCAAAAAAAAAAGTTTCCTTTACAGCATAAACTAGAAATATGTTTTTTAAGCATATATTTTTTTTATTCACTGTATTTTGCGAATGACAAAACTAAGAACTAATTGAACTTCAATATTTTTATAGTTTTCTGCATTGAAGATTAATTAAATCTGCAGGTAATTTTTTTGCGTATTGCAAAATTTGTAAACATTAAAAATACTCAAAATTGGATTATTTTCTTTGAAATCAAAGAATGCTTTTTTATAAAGTCAACATTCCCGATGTTGTTAATTAAATTGCTAAATTGCGAATAATACCATTTTATGTGCCCCCCCCCCAAAGAGAGATTATATCAACTTAAGAATAATGAATGCATAAATAACTAACAATCATTCCACAATCTCTTTAATTGGGCTTTGAAAGTACTTTAAAGTTTATGCAAAACAACTAATTTTGTTAGAGGCTGTCACCTGATAAACTTTTCGAAATACTTAATTTGGATTAAATCTTACTGCGAATTCTTCTGCTAGTTAGTTTGATTAATTTGTTTAAATTTAAGACTACTAATACTTTAATAAGGCTAACTTGAACTTGAGACTAACTAATACTTAAATAAGGCTAAATTAACAAAATAAATGCGTTTATTGGCAATTTAAACTTTCGATTTGATTAAAGCTGTATTTATTTGTGAAGTATTTATACTGTCTAAAAGTGTTAGTTTCTTTTTACTTTTTTCTGCATAGTTCTTAGTTTCGTTTTGGTAAACTGTTTTTAGTAATTAGTTAAGATATTAGTTAAGGCTAATTTGCGGTTTTAGTGAATATTTTAGTTTTTATAATAGTTTGAATGAAGAACTATATATCACTTGATGATATTTTTTTTAGTATGTCAGATGCTGTTGAACTAAGAAGACTGATTAAAAATTGAAAGAATTTCGAAAAAATATCTAATTTATTAGTGCACAAATTTTTTATTTATGTGATTGAATAGGGGGAACTAGGGACATTTGACCCATAATGATACATGACCCAATGCCTTTTTCCCAGCATTGAAAAAGTTTTATGAGTTAAATGTGGCATCACTTTTTTAATTTCATTCAGCTGATCACACGGTGAAAACAACCAGCTGAATCATAGCGTACGTGTTTAGCTATACGAAGAAATACGTTTTCATGCACTGAGTAGTGCATGAAGTAAATTTTAGGTGCCATAAGATTTTCAGTCTACTTTTTTGGTTTAAAGAAAAGATTTTTTCTAATAGTTACTTGTTTTGTTCATGCTATTAGCTACAATTACGTGAATAATAGTGCTAATGTAGTTATTCGCAAATGTCTTTGTTTTGGGGTTAAACAAAAAAGGGCCACTAGGGATACTTAACCCAAATCAATTAAGGATACGTGACCCAAGTAAACAACTCAAAAGTAGACAGAAGTAGACAAAGTAATTTTTTTTAAAAATCACGGGAGTCCAAAATGTAAATGACTGGGTTCTTAACGAAATACCAGGTTTGTTGGGAAAGTATAAAGGAATTTTTTTACCGGGCTTACAATTCAGTATGCAGAAAGAATAAATGGAAAATATTTTAAATGGCCTGAAATAGATAATACATCCCAAGTGTTGATATTGATCAAATAGAAGCGATTCTTCAACCACCTGTGTTTCTCTGCAAAATAAAAGAATACCCAGTTTTGTATATATACAAGATTTTACGTTTAAATTTGATAAGTTCATTAATATAAGCATAATTAATGTGATTAAAATAAGAAGTAATAATTTTGTCTTAAAAAACTATAAAATCTATTTAAACTTTATAATATGATGTTAGTTTTGTTATTAGGTAAAAGTATTTTGATAATTTTAAGTCTTACTACCAAATTTTTGGGTTGGGTTACGTATCCTTAATGAATGGGTCATGTATCCCTATGCATTGGGATACATGACCCAAAACTAAAGTTTTAAATAAATTTATATTTTACTATTATTACAGTTAATACTTCAGAAAAATACTAATATATATTGTGCAATACCTATTAAAGTATAAATTAACTGCATTTGCACATCCATAAATAGTGTTTTTGAAAGTTACAAGCCCAAAACTACAAGTTGGATCATGTGTCCCTGGTTCCCCCTACAATAATGCTGTATATAGTTGCTATATTAATAGATTTAAATTACTATAGATTTAAAATGATTTTCTGTTGATCAACACATTTATAAT
Organism: Oedothorax gibbosus; assembly: GCA_019343175.1. Classification (NCBI taxonomy): domain Eukaryota; kingdom Metazoa; phylum Arthropoda; class Arachnida; order Araneae; family Linyphiidae; genus Oedothorax; species Oedothorax gibbosus. The sequence continues at coordinate 313,156 of JAFNEN010000466.1, forward strand.
TATTTTACTTTAAAACTACCCTTTTATTGCTGCAGGCATGTATCTGTATTTTCTGGAAATATAACTATCAACTATATGTTACAAATATGTGTTATAGTAAAAGTATGTATTTTTTTTATTTCGTATATTTATCGATCACGTAAATTAAGTATAAACTAAACAGCCATTTGAACAAAAAAATTAACACTAAAATCTTAAAAAGAAAACAAAATAATTGAATTTTTTCATAAATTTTGTCAAACATATAAAATACTTCTAACAGCCTTTTTGCACATTTTAATAGAATCTATTCAAAATACCCAAAGAATTCTTATTTTTTAGAATAACTAGTCAAAGCATATAAAATTATTATTATATAGATAATATAATTTAATTAATAGGTTATTGCATGAAAACAACTGATCCATGAGTACTAACAATAGGTTACATATTTAATTAATTAACTGCGTTGAAATTTCAGTAAATCAAATATTTATAGGATAGTCCTTAAGAAGGAATAGTAAGTTTCTATCGTCAAGTTGATCTTCAGGGCACTCTTCCAGTGTCAAGTAGCGCACGCGCCTTACGATTTCCACAATAGGATAGGGCAACTTTTATGCACTTCTCCTTGTGTTCCCACAGACAAGCAAGAAAACGAGAGGGCTTTTTTCTGTACAAAATATTGCCTTATTATTAGGAAGGAGAACAGACGTATAATTACAGGGTTCTATAATACGATAAATTTCCAGTTCATCGAAAAACTAGAGAGCTGGTAGTTAACAAATCATAACCTGTGTAGGTGGCGCCATGTACTGGTAAAATATGAGGTTAACTTAAGAAATTAAAAAATAACCCTTGGCTATGATTGGAAAACAGGTTACGTCCACAAGATTTGTGGAACTTATTGTCTTTTTTTCAATAGAATATAATCAATTAAAAAAACAAACGTAATATTTTTTTGCAGAGTAATTGCAAGTATTTTTATTTTAAGACATTTCTAATGTTTTGTGTTATGCAATAGTCGTACAATTTAATTTAGATGTGTAAGCCTTGTTTAGAAATAATATCTAAGAAAAAAAAAGAAAAAGAAAATTTAATCAATATATAAAGTAAATATATAATAATAAATAACATTCGAATCTTTTATGATAGATATACTTTCCAAAACCTCCATATTATATTTAAAATAAAAAAAAAGATATCTGGATATAAACATAAATTTATCAAAAATAAAGCAAAGGTCCTACTATTGTTTTTATAGAAAATGAGATAAGTTTCGAAAAACATGTCAATAACAAATGAGAAAATCCCAAGTTCGAAATATAAAAAAAAATATCAAGAATGAAATGGATTTTAATAATGTGATCCTTTTCTTTCAACTTCTTTTAAAAAGCAAAGAATATTGCTGGCAGTTGGCTAAATTACCGTTGTAATAGAAAAAATGACAGATTTGTATTGTTTCTGCTTCATAAATAAGAATTTACGAGTGCTGCAAAAACATATAAAAACACAGAATTACTTAATTATGTCAGAAGATTTAGTTTTATATATTTTTTAAAACCTGTATTAAATTATGACATATTGTATAATGCTTAATATATAAGAATGAGTAAATAAGAATATATTGTAACGCAATACCATTATGAGCAAATCCAATGTGTTTCATTGCTGTTTGAAGTAGCTTAATCTTGATATAAGAAAACTGTTTAGCTTTACTAATAAAGTATTTTTAATCTAAAGTACTTAATTGTTGTTCTATTCAGGCGGTTTTTCTATTGATAATCAATCACTGCACAACAAGATGTTTAGAAAAACATGCTTTAAAAAGGAACCGTATTGAGGAAGAAATATCGGATAGAAATTTAAAGTCATTGATGCACCAAACATTAAGATATTTTTCAAATTGCTACTATTTATTTTTGTTATTTTATATTATTATAATTATGTTTAGAAATCTTGTAGTACAATAGGAAAGTATAAAGGTTTATATTTTAATGGTTTGAAAATGAAAAGTATTTAAAAATGTAAATTGAAATTGTTTTATTTGTTAAATGCTTTGACATTTTATAATAAATTATTTATTTAATTTTTTTTATATGTTTAATAAAAACTTATATGTTAATGAAACTGTAAATCAGCTTAGCTTAAATTAAATGAAATTTCTTATTATTATTTAGGTGTTGATTAAGAGAGAAATGAAAGACGCTTTGAATTTTCTAACTTTCATTTATACTTTTAATCACTAGATTGCTCAGTGAAGTAATAGTCAAAACAGTGTACATTTGAATATGGAGCTGGTGTTGGCAAATATGCTAGTTAGATTTCAATATAACTTTGTTGAAAAGTCAAAATGTCTTTGTTTCAAATTTCATGAATTATTTTTGAAATATAATGTTTTTCAGAAACACGCAATAGTTTTCCTAGACTGTGTACCTAGACAGAAATTCGGTGTTTTGAAATAATGATATTATAAACTGGCAACAAATTAATATTGAAATTAATTAAATGTTTTCAAAGTATAGATACATATTTAAATGTGCATTATATATAAACTTTATTTGTAAAGTTGAAATGTTTGTTTAAAGTTCGCTTAAAAGGACGTATTAGCAAATTTCTGAAAATTTGTACTTTTGGAGCTCTATGTCCTACTAGTTTAATAATAAACCATTTAATTTTGAAGATAAAGAAAATTATACTTCGACGGAATATTCGCTTTAAATTAAATCTTTAAAATGCTAAATTACCAAAGGAGTACTGGATTCAAACTTGTTTCACAAAAAAAGAGGATTTCAATATCAACACATTAATTAAATTTTGTTAAAATACAATACTACCTATGCTATGTTTATGCAGTTAAAAATAAAAGTAAGAAATCAAATATACGCAGTGTTTATTTGCTTTGCATTCTGACTCATTACTTCTGTTTATAATTATTTATATTTAATGCATGTAAATAATTATTTTATGATATTTTTCCAAAATATGTATGAAATATTTTTGCCTTAAAAGTAATAAAACGTATACGAAATGTTCACTGCTATCAAAGAATTAGTAAAAAAATGATTACGAAATATTATTAATGCATATGAAATGTGTAAATTCAAAATTCACGTTAAGACCAATATATATTGTCTGACCTATTCATTTCCAATTTTATCTAATTGAATTTAATGTTATTCAAAGTAGCCAATCAATGGACTGGACCCTATACTTAGTTTTACTTTGGAGAATTTGATTTCTTATTCAAAAAAGTATGTATTTATTTTAACGTTCTCTTTTGTAGTATATTTCTATTTTATACTATTAGAAAAGTTTTTTTAAACAAAGCTTGTATACTTCAAATAAATTCCAATTAATATGAAATAAAATATTAAACACTTGAAAGCTCCAGGTAAAATGTAAAATTATCGGTCTACGCGGAAAAGTAACGTATCTGTCAAATATAACTTTTTAACTGAAATTAATAAAATAATAAAAAAACTAACCATACTGCAGTTTTTAAACCATCAGTTCAATAGTTTAGTATCAACAGTCAGATTCATCACTTTTCACAATGAAATTCAATTGGCTTGTTACAAGTGACGTGTTCCTTCTATCTTTCATACCTACTTTTCCTCCGATTGGCGATCTGTTTCCACGTGACATTGATTTACCAATCGATGCTCGAGAAAGAATTTAGTTTTATTCAGCATTTCTGTTGCCCCTCACGACCTGAAACATGCCCAAGGAATGTTTCATGCGATTCCCCCCCAAAAAATATTTTTGGATAATTTCTTTTTGTCACTTTCAATCGCACAGTGTGATTATGTTTTGTGAATATTATTATTATGGTTATATCGATATCATATACGTAATAAATACCTACACAAAAGTATCACAAATAATGTAATTTCTTTAACACTTTTTAAACCGTCGATGTATATAATACCTAGAAAAATGCAAACTACTAATACAAGTTAATTTTCCACTTATTTAGACACGGTTTAGCATTCAATTCAATGGTTGATTGCATCATTTCTTAACACTATACATTTACACAGAAAACATAACGAAAGATCACTACATTATAAATTAAATATGACTTCACAAATGAATCGCAGATTGTAAAAAAAGGGAAAAGTCATGTGGAGAACTTCCCACTATGCTTCTTATTTGATAATTTTAGTGAAAGGAGCAGCTGTTACGGGAATTTTCCTGTTGACTTACTCCTTTTCACATTGGGTGATTCAATTGACATGTCCTTAAGAAACAAAAACGATATCAATCACTCACTACGCATCAATTTACATTGCTACTTTTTTTTCGATATTTCTCATTTCCCAAAGAAACAGATAGTTATGGAATGATTCATTTAAAAAGTGGTACAACCCTGCTTATACCCTTTCCGAAATAAATGATTTTATTGTTATAGTTTCATGCCGATGTTCACCTTTGAGGATACCAAAATAATTTAGATATCAGCTTCTTAATAAATACAAGTAGAACTGTAACAGTAACTTTTTTAACTGTATTTACGTACAGCTAAAAAGATGTTTACTCTTAAAAATGAATATTTTAAAATTTATTAATATTAAAAAAATCTCATTCAAACCTTTATTTGCACAATTAGTTACATTCATATATTTTCTTTTTCAAATTTAATTTACATATAATATTAGCATTTGCTAATATATTTTTTTATGTAGACAAAATGAAGTTTCTATAATTTATTTTAGATTGTAATTTTCAATGAAGTACTTGATTAAAAAACTTAGATTTATACAGCAGTAAGGGTCCTTGCCTTGGACGCCAAAGGTCCCAGGGTCGTGCCCGGGCCTTGTCAAAATAGATTCCGTTCCATAAATGGTGTGTGCAACCTAAAGTCCAATGAATAATACGCCTTGTAGAGAGAGTGCTCGTTAAATATGATTCAAATTCCCAACTCCGCGTACGATGACGCCCTTAAAATTTGTGTTGGATGCCTACTTAGTGTCGGCTCGATACTTGACTATGGTTCTAAATTACGTCGCCATGCTCCAATAGCCCTTGTGTAGCTCTAGTGCGACTATAACTAAAATCAACTCGCCTTGTTTAACTTTTAGTCTCAGTGGTGTGTCATTCTTTTGAAGATGGTCTTTTATGTTTCCATCGAAACATGTAATTTCTCACTCAATAAAACTATTTACGGCAAAAATTAAATCAGTTTTTCATAAACCCCATTAAACAACCATAGTTTTTGAGAAATTGAAAAAAAAACCTTTAACAGCAATCTTATATCGAAATTACGAAAAAAAATTTAATAACACTCTTTTGGGAGGGATGCTTTACTACAATTCGAAAAAGGATAAAAAAGAGCTTTATTTAATATTCAAAATTAACTTTAAAGTTGCTGGACTTATGGGGTCTCTGAAACATACATCAATTATTTGTTTTTCAAGAATAAGAAAAATAATTCTAACTCGTATTTTGCAGCTTAATTTTTGTTTCTTCATCTCAAAAATGAATTATTATCAAAAACTCAATTTTAATAAAATTGTGACTTATGGAGTTTCTAAAAAAAGGCTTCAATTAATGTGAACGTTTTTTTTTTCAAGTACCTTCACATGTGCAACCAAACCAACAAATACGACTTTTATCAATAGTAAAACATGGATAATTTTATTTTTATCAAATTGAAGTTACACCACTGTTTGTTTAAAAAAGCCCTTTGTGTATAAATCGTTTTGGAGCCGTGTCCGTGTCAAGGGTGACAACTTATCTGATGAAATTATTGGCTCGAGAATGGAATTGTCTCGATGCATGCTATTCCTTTGTCATCCAATCAATTTCAATCATACCCCCCTCACCCCCCCCCCTCGTGCGATGTATTCCTTTTCGAAATCACTAGAGATAAAGTATTGTTATTTTTGGGCGGTTATTGAAGCGTATTGGGAACATTCAGTTTTTTTTCTGGCTTCCTTTGTGTTAGAAATACAAGCATTTAAATTTAGAAGCAAAATGTTAAATTTTTTTTTTTTAATGTGGTCCCAAAGTTAAATGTCAAAAGAAATCTAAAATAAAGACATATCCTGCTTGTTGCTATGGGCAGATTTTCTCAAATGGGTATCTTGTGTATTGAGAGAATCACCAATTAAAATATATTTTAAGCTTTTCATTGGGATAATTGTTGTTTTGTGTGAAAACAAATGGGAGCTACACACATTATACAAACTATATGTGTAGTGAAATAGACAAAATGCCAGGGACAAAAGCAATGGAAGGAAGGACAACTTCACGATGTGATTTTTTTTTTTATTTTTGGATTATTTTCACTCTGGAGAAGGGGTGTTGGGGTGGTCACAATCAAGGTCATGGTTAGTAGTGGAAAAAAAAGCTGAAATTCTATAAAAGTCTTTTTTGCTGTCTTTCAATTGACAATTTGTCTGTTTAAGACAGAGTTGTCATTTGAACAGTAAGGGGCTTTTGTAGGATTTTGGTTTTAAGAGTTAGTTAATCACTCTATTAAAGGGAAATATATGTTGGGGTGTGTTTATTTTGATAAGATTCTTCATTGTAACTTTTCCAATTATAAAATTCATATTGAGTTTTTTTATGAGACATATTTATTTTTCATAAATTATAGAAAATTCAATAAATTTGAAGATTGAATCATATTGCTATATGAATTTTGGGAAGCGCTCATAGGATTATATGAAACTCTTTTTCGAATAAAAGAAATTTATTTAGCAATAATATGAAATTGTTAAGCTGCCAAAACAACCGCAGTCGGATAAGAACCTAAATATCAAATCTCCAGAAATCACCTTGCTTGAGCATGAAAATAAAGTCTACCTCCTTCCCCCTGAAAGATATAAAACTGTTACAGCGTTACGGGAATGGGTAAAGGATAGAAAGGCAAGCAGAACCAAACAAAAACAAAAAAAAAAGAATATTCGCGAAAACAAATTGGTTTTTCTTTATTGTGTTTTACTTTGCGCACCTCTTTTTCTCAGACAAAAAAAAAATAAGAAGAAAAGGAATCAATAATGCGAAAGTTTTATGTTATTGTTGCTGTGCTTTCCCCTCTTACTCTTGTTGTTGTTACTGCTTGATAAAAGGCTTAACGCTTTAACGTTCTGACTATTTTTTTGAGAGAATTCAGTTGCTGGTGTTCTATAAGCCGGTTCTATACCGTTATTGGAAGGGGGTGCCTTAAGAAAAATCAAATATTGGATAATGCGAGGGAAAAGTATCTCTAAGGATAAATAATCCCTGGAATTAACTTTTTAAACAATTGGTTTATGGTGTTATTTTACTTGTAGTTTTATTGCAAATCTGTTGCATTTTGACGTCCGATGGGAGCGTTTAACATGCGAAGTTGTTTGCTCGAGAAATGGAGAGCATGCTGTTTATGCGATAATAGTGTAGTATTTGCAGAAAATATTATAAGAAATGTTACAGGATATGGCATTTTTCTTATGATTTTCTTGAAATTTTATATTTATGTAATCAAACGTAGCTTAAATAAAAAGTAATTTTTATAAATTAATACATTTGGGGAATTTTAAATGAAGTGTTACTTACTTACTTATATCTCTTTCACTCCAACATGGAGCATAGGGCCTCCGTCATGGTCCTCCACTGTTGGCAGCAACGGTCTTAATCTCTCCCCATGACTTGTTAAGTTATTTTACTTCCTTGTTGATTGTTCTACGCCATGTTGTTTTTGGCTTCCCTATTTTTCTTTTGCCTTGCGGATTCCATTCTAAAGCTTCCTTTACTTTGAATTTTTCGGTTTTGCTTAGCACATGTCCGATCCACCGCCATTTTCGTTTTCTAATTTCATATTATATTGGTTTTTGATTACATGTTTTTAATGAAGTGTACTTTAAACAAAATGCAATTAAAATATAATGGCTATATTTATAGCTAATTCCATAGAAAATTACCTTTTCTGTAGTGCAAATCACTTGTGCTAAAAAGTGATTATCACTACTACTTTTAACATTAAAAAAAAAAAAAAAACTAGCGGAATATTTGATCCATACTTACTGCATCGAAATAAGTAACCTGTTTTATTTAATTCGATTCTATTTCAAATTTAAAAAGATTTTTTTTAACTTGTGATTTACACTACAAAAATCTTCTGGGAGATGGAATTACCCTTATAACATTGAATGGTAAAAACACTACATATTTTAAAGATAATAGAAAAACAAAAACATTTCTCTTCGGAAATAAGTAACTACATGGTAATAACTCTTTTAAAATAACCAAACTATTTTAAGCACTGATAATCAAAGTGGAAAATCAACTTATTTGAATAAAATTGAAAACATACCAAATAAATCCAATGTTTAAAAACGAAACCACAAATTTTCTCCCCCATTAAGCACAACAAGAAATAAAACATATTGAAGACAAAAAAAATACCTTGCATAAAAGTTTGGATTATCCTTGATAATGAATAGATTCAAGGTACTCGAGCACGCATTCATCAAAAGAAGAAATGTTATCTTATTTAATAAATCTGCTGTGTAATGGATATTACAAGAAGAAGAATGGGAAAAAAGTCGTGGACAAAGAAAAATTCATTATTAAATACGGAGAACGCAATAATAATCCCTGGCCCAATTCATGATTGAGTCATTTGAGAACTATTGATAGAGTTTTGACAACCTTGTAACGACACTAAAACTGTTTTGAGCAAAATATTAATAATAATGCAAAGGGAAAAAATTCGAAATACATGCGAAAAAAAATTATATTTGACAACGAACAAACAGACAAACAAATAAGATGGCCCATGAAGTGGTCATTAGCTGGTATACATATATGAATAAGATGATTCAAATTAAAGTAAAAATTGTGAAAGGCCATTAAAAACAGTTGTAGGACAGTTGAACAATTATAGCATATAAAAAATACTTTGTAATTGAATACATTTTAATTTTAGGGTTTTAATAACTTACTAACAAAATATGATAATTAAAAATTATTACTTCCATCATTTCTCCCAACACATAACATTTTTTAAAAATAACGCTTTCAACATGGGTAATTTATTACCAAGACTATAGAAATAATATTTAAAAATTCACTAGTACATCTAACACAAAGAACTCTATTACAGTTTATTTCAAAGGAATGAGACAGGTACACACACAGATACAATTCAGTTGGTATACACATAACAGCAGGATACGACAGTGAACATACGCATATACCTGCTGCCATGTGTATACCAACAACAATTCACTATATCAACACTAGATGGTAATAGTGCGGATAGTGAATTGTGTAATGTATTATTTAAAATGAATGATACATGCAGATAGAATGACAGTTAATAGATTGCATATCTCTTCAGTTATATGTATATTAACAATACTTCATTATCCAACTATAGGTAATAGTGTTGATAGAGTTTTTGTTGATACACAAAAATGTCACTTACAACTACATCAAAGTAACGCGGTATAATGGATAGGAAATGAACAAATTTATCAAGATGATTAGAAACAGAAATATCTACGTATTTTTATTTTAAATATTTCATGGAGAGGACTAATGATATCTATGATTGAAAAGATAAATCTAATAAATTCTCTATGGAAATTCAATTGATATAAAATAGTTTAATTTTAAAATAAGAATTTTATGTAGTTACTGCCTTATGCTAGATTGATATCTCATCGAATTCAGCTCAATTTTATTTAATGTCAATTAGGCAAAATTTAATGAAGCTAAAGATCTTAAGGGCTAAAAAGATTATTGACAATATATATATAAAAAAATTTCGATTATTTCTTACCAAAACATGTAATTTAATCGTTATAAGAAAGCCATCTAATCTTATTATATTGATATGATACAAGTATTATTTTTGTACTCAAATTTCATATAAACTTCTAAACTTAATAATTCTTAACCAAAAAAAAATTTACCGGAGGATTTGCTTTAAGTAATGTTAATTTGTGTCTATTCTAATGGAGGGATGGGGAGCCCAGTCGGTTAAGACGTTCGCCTTGCATGCGGAAGGTCGCAGGTTCGGGAATCTCCAAACTAACTGCCAACTTATAAACGGTCTGTGCAGCCAAAATATTCCGACGAATACCCCATGGAGAGGGAGTACAAGTTAAATATTCTCGGAAGTCCCGAAGCTGCGTACGCGATGTCGCCCTTAAAAGTTGCTTTGGTCGCCTTCTCGGGTGTCGGCACGTCACTTGAGTTGTAGTTCTAAATTATGACGCCTTGCGACGATAGTTTAAACTAATACTCTCATCTGTTTTAATGGAGATGGTAGTGAACAAAATTTGAACTCAAGTGAAGTTGATGAAAGAACACAAGAAGTATCAGCTGGCATAATCTAGGACAAAGTTTAAAACTCAATAATTATTCAGAATCTAAAAATATTTTTCCAATATATATAGCAAACTAACTATGCCTGATGACACAAAGGTGAGTACTTTAACTACACCCAGCAAACTATCTGCAAGAAATGTTCCATTTAATGTGAATATAATTGTGATTGTTCAACTCCGATGATACCTGTTCCAAATTAGATCAAACCTCTATTTCCCCAAAAATATCCTTGATGATAATCTCCATTTTAAAACAAACTTATATTTTTATATCTTTCTCCTCCAACGACATTTAAATGTAATGGACAGCTAATCTAATGGGAAGAAAAGCCCCAGAGGAGGGACACAAGATGAATCTCGCCAAATCAATAAGTTGGCGAGAAAGATTGATACGTTTGGCCATTTATCGCTACTGTTTGAGTAATCACTAGAAAAAAATAAGAGAAAATTAGGTTTGAAATGTATTGTCGTTGTAGTTTCGCTACAGTTTTCCAGATACATATGCTGTAAATTAAAAAAATTTATTACGCCAATTAAAGAACATTAGAAAAGTCAAAGAATTGTGATTGTTTGGAATCATGCCCATTTTCTTTGACTCTATGAGAAAGTCACGTGAATTTGAAAGACAATGAAGGTTACCTTTTTGGTTTGCCATTAAGCAAACTTTTCTCCTCACGATAAAATTATCATTGTAGTGGTGGTGGGGCAATTTATTTAAGATTTTGTGATTAAAAGTGACTTAGAGAAACACCAGATCGTTAGATAGCAGTGAAACTAAATTTTTAGAACAGACATCCATCAATCATTGCTTTTTTTAAAATCTATTTTTCACTCTGATAATTGCTCTTGGACCATTAAGTGTCTAGAATTGGAAATTTTTGTTTTCGAATGTTGGGATGAAGGTATTTGTAGTTAACGATGTATTGTACTAGATGTTGCTGGAGTTTAATTAATAAAAAGCCAGGACATTACTCCTTAAAAAGTATGTGTAGAAAGTGGCTATTGTATTCTGTTAGGTTTTGCTGGTTTACTAAAGTATATAACTAGTTATTAATTATATAGTCTATATAATTATTCTATTGAGTTAATAGTATGGTAGCTAATTATAATATAAAATTTATTTTTAAACAGACTATGTTTAGGGTATGAAAATTACTGATTCTTATCTTTAGGATATATTTTTTGTGTCTCTCTCGATAAATTTTTATATAACATATTATTTTAAAATATATTTTATTATATTTTTTTCTGAAAATACTTGAAACTTAAATTGTGTGTTCTTTACTTTTCTATTAAAAAGTATCTATAAAACTGTTTGAATATACGTTATTTAGTAAGTCGTACATGTATTTACTTACATTATTAACACCTTTCTTTTCATTTTTTAGGTTACAAATTAATCTATGATTTATTATTTTAGTTTACCAAACACAATGCCCTCCCCATTCTTCATTTCTTTTATTTTATCTTTACTTTTTACTCCATATTGTATTTCTTCCATATCTAACAATCCAAAAGCATCTAGCATCCAAAATACACACACACTTTGACATACAACTTAAGTTTGGTAAAATTCTTAACTGGTTTTTTAAACAAAAATAAGATTTTTACTAACATAATAAACTTTTATTTACTTTGGAAAAACAGTGGTAATCTGTATGATGGCCCTCTTCGGTTGATTCGAATTACCAGGACTTTTGAATCCTTTTTGAATTGTCTTTTAAGTTGTAGGACGTATGTGTACGTAGTTTCATGCACAAATAGCCATTGTTTACCAGAATCAGAATCTTCTAAAGCAAATAGTTTGGCAGTTGCCTCATTCAGAGAATATCTTATATTTTGCGAATATAAGATATTCTCTACATGAGATAATTTTCATGCGTTGAATTATACATGAATGATACATGGACGAAAATTGCGTTAATTCTTGGCGAGAATGGTTCATTCTGAAGAAATTCACATGCTTTGGTGGTGGGAACACAAGAGACCCGCCTTCTTAGAAAGAAAATCTTTTCATCGAAACATGTAAATATCTATAGAATAAACCACTGTCGACAAGAATTAACTATGTTTTCATCATGAACCTTCTCAGTTACTTCATTGTCGACCCAACTCAGTATAAAATCCCCACAAAACCATCAAGAACCAGACAATCACTGCATCCCAGAAAACTCAGGGTCGGTACATATCAGCCTGGTGCTTATTTACCAGTTTAAGACCAGCTGACGCGAAAATCCCAGGCCTTATCAGGGGGTCCTAGATTGCCTGAAGAATGGCAGTTGCTCTTATCTGAAATTGCAAGTGGCCCTAGGGTTATTAGGCCCGGCCTAATCCCCCTTGTCTTTAAGCTGGCCGGACGAGAGGCCACCAGGACGAATGGTTGTGGTTTAGGTAGGTCCGACCGATTTCGTTTGATCTATGTACATAGAGGTTTTGTATGTTTATAGAGTTAGAGGTAATGAGAGGTCAGCCTTTGTGATTTTTGGTCAAAGAAATTCAACTGCATTTAAAAAAAACATTTATCTAATATAAAATATAAGGTTATGAAAGTATTGCGATGGGGTCGAAAATTGCTGACCTAGAATTTGTTTTGGTTAAATTATTCTGAAATTACTCTATATGACATAAAATTTCCTTTTGAATAGTTATTGGTTTAGTGAATGGTTATTAAAAGCTGTTTATTGTTACACACCCATAGTTTTTTTATTATAATTGATAGGGTTTGTTCGTAGTAATAAAAAATGAAGGTAAATTATGAACAAAATAATGCAGTTAGCACTAGTTGTTTAAGCAAGTGCGGTAAACTATTTGTGGCTGTATTCCAATTTTTTTTATGCACACTGATACATTAAACAGGCTCTGTACTGTGTGCTTACAATGTAATATATTTTTTTAATACTTATAATGCTTTTTGAGTGTAACGTTTCACCTATTCTGAACTAAGTTGACGTAACTTAAACTATGTAAAGAATAAACAATTTCACAGCACGCAAGGGGGGGGGGGGGGGCGGATGGCCGAGTGGTTTGGACCAATACGCTAGCAGTCTGCGCACTGTAACGGGTGCGGGTTCGATTCCCGCCTTTGCCCTGGGTGTATATTCCTTTCTCTGTGACAGTAAAACATTCTTTATGTGTCTGTCTTACTTGACGAAGGCTTCATAAGCGGGTCTCTGATCAAGCACACAAGCCGGAATATATATGTACCTACCCCTACCCCCCTACCCCTTCAGCACACTGTGCATTTTTCACAACTCTTTCACAGACTGCAAGTGACTATGTAATGTTTTGCGAAACTAAGTATTACGATTTGTTAATTTATTCTTTTATTTTGTACAAATAATTTATTATTGGATTATTAAATTTCTTAAGCCTTAATTTTGCCCTACTTTTCATAAGATATACATTGATTTCCTGCTTTGTCTCCAAAAGATTTATCCGTATCCTTTCATACTAATGTCTCTAATTATCTAGTTAGATACCTTAATGTTAAAAAAACAAAAATGCTACATTCTTGTTAATTTTGACACAAAATAAGCTTCTACAATGGGAAGGTCTTGAGTGGCAACACAAATGCTGAATGAAAATAAATACTTTTCGAGTATCGATTGGTTCATCAATGTCACTAGGGAATGTAGCACTACCGTTCGGAATAAGAATAGGAGGAGCTGGAGCTTAGGAGAAAGCTGGAAGGAAATACGTCACCTTAAACAAGTCCATTGAAGAATAGTGAAAAAAATGAAGTACGAAATTTTCGGAAGATATTTATTAACCGTAAGCTAAATTTTATTGGATATTTTAAATACAAACAATGTTATTTCAAATTAATATCTATATCTTGAGTCCCACAGCATTTTATTTAATACTTTTCCATAAACCAAATACCTTCCTTGGAAATACAAAACCCGCAATAGAAGAAAGTCAGCAGAAAAACTCTTATTCAATCAATTACTCGCTCTTGTATCTTTACCCAAAAAGAAACCCGGCCTGCTACAAATGATGATAAACCTAAGCGGAAGAATACAGTAGGGGAATAACGTATCCTCTAACACTCTCTTGCACAAAAACCACGTCATTAATACATATTATCCTCCTTCCTGATCAGATTGCCGAGTACACAGGTTCCAGGGGTCGCCTAGAGGATATATACTGTGGAGGACCTACAGAGTTAAGAAGAAGATGGAAGTGCTTGGCGAGAGAAGAAATGAAGCCGCCAGAAAGTTGCCAAGTAAGCCTAGTAAGCCCAAACAAATCGCTCACCCAACGTTATAGTCCGTACGATAACAACGCAAACTTGCCTTCGCCTACTCCCTAGTGCGGTTTTCCAGGAAACGGTATGAGAAGCGCTCTTTCCGTTTTCCTCCCACCCTACTTGGGTTTGGAGAGAAGTTGCGATTAACCTCAAAGCAAAGCCTCAAACAAGGTACGTTTAGAATAGCGAAACTCACTTCGCTTCCTGAAAAACCACACGAGGTAGTGGGAGAATCCAAGCTTGCGTTGTAATCTTTAGGACTATAGCTCAAAGTAAAACGCATAATTTATTCTTTAAAATATGTTGATTATCAATATAAAAATGACTGTTTGCGCAGTTGTAGGCTATAGTAAGAAATCTGAATTTATACGAAATGGTAGTAATTCCCTATACAGGTAATAAAAATACTTTGTAATTATAATTTTATTAGAGAGTCATAAGACGCCGAGTTGATGTAATAAGCTTATACAAACAACTCCACTTTAGAATAGCAACAAATAGGTCGCCAAGAGCGTTTATTTGGGCTTACTACAAGGCGATCGATGGCTTCAGTTGGAAATTTTGTTTTTGTATGGGTTTTCCCCCGGTAGCATCTATATTTTCTTCTTAACTCTATGGGAGTACCTTACCAAACATTTGCGTCGACGCGTGAAAGAAGTAACTGTTTTACGGGATAGATGTAAGTAGAGCTAACGTAGATAAAGTAGGTTTATTATACAAGAAATGGTTTAGTGTAATGAAGGACGAATGTTTGTTTGCGTTTATTTTTTGCGGATTTGCTAATGTTTGGCATTGATATATATTTTGCCTTTAAGATCAAGTTTTTGTGGGCTTTGGTTGATGTTTGAGTAACTTAGAAAAATATGAATTCTATAAATTAAAAAAAGTATCGAAGAAGTTGAAACAAATGCTTTCGTCTATAAGGCTACGGCACGTAATTTGACTGTGGTTTTAAATTTAGACATCCGTCGCCAATAGCCTTCGCGTAGCTCAAGTGCGACGATTATTCAACTCAATTCAATAAAAAAGGTTTTGTGTAAAAAAGTATAAAGTTTAGCTTTCGATAACCTTCTTCGTTTTAAAATTTCATTTCTTTATTAAACATATTTATTAACATAGTTTCCAAATACATAGGTTTTATGCAGTTCCAAATCCATAAATGTAAAGTTCGCGAAGGCTAAGCTGCTACTACCAAACATTTCCGTTTGTGCTCGAAATCAGTAAAACATCAAAATCTGTATAATGTTTTAATTAAAATACTCAAAATAATTGATTGCATCAATTCATATTTATAGAAGTACTAAAAGAAATAAACGAATCCACTTTTGTGTTGCTTAAAATATACTCATGGAAATTCTAATCTAAATAAAAGTATATTTTTAACAGCAACTGTTATCTACAACCGCTTCCACACAAGATTTATAAACCTTAGGAAAAAAAAAGCCACAGACATTTACTTGTAATTCAAGCTTTTAAATGCTAAGAGTGGCTATTTTCACTAATTTTCTTTCGGAAATTAAATTACAATTGGAATTAAATGCATTTAAAGCTGCTAAAGTAATAAAAAATAAACAGAACAATGATAACAAATTGAAGTAAATAGTTAATTACGATAATTTGTTTTGACAAATACTGCTCTTGAGCATAACAATGATCATATATTTATGTTAATGGTTGCCAATAATTTTTAATGTATTTTCCAACATTATATTTAGCTTATTAAAGTGAAGTTAAACTATCCGTCACAACAAAAATTACGTTTTAAATATTTAAAGAAGAAGCTTTCAAGATGAGCCGTTCCCTTCATCCTTTTCCGTATAATTAAATATGGAAAAGTTTTCTTCGCATATTTATGATTATTTTACTTTAGAAAGGAATATTAAACAGGCAATTACTTTCAGAATAGTGTTCAAGACAGAGGGATACGACAAAAATATGTTAACGCTAAAAGCTTCGCTGTAATTATATTTGTAAAATACTTGACGTTTCTTTAAGAAAGAAAGATTTTTTCTTCTGAATTCTAATAATACAGCTTACTTTAAATAATAAAACGTAAGATTTTACATTTTAGAGTTTCAAATGCACCGTAGAAATATTTTAATGTTTTAAGGCTTTTTGTTTGAAGATGTTTTGAGTTTCACTTGATTTAATTAAAGCTTGCATTGATAATAAACATTGAAAGCAAACATTCAAACCCATTTTAAGGGGAATTTCTAGAAGATTTTAAATTATTTTTAGAAAAATACATATTTATAATATAAATTACAGGAATAAAGTTTATGTGACGCTATATAATTTAAATGTATATTCTAACGTGTAGATTAAAAATTAAAATATAGTTATAAAAATTTATATGATGGAAAATAATATACAATATGAATATCATGCTAACTATATGCTTTAAAATAACTACACTTTACTAGTAATGTTAAGTACAAATAAACGATCATAAAATGTGTTATAGCTTGCTGTAAGTTATTTTTTTATTATAAATCTTATTAAATTTATAAGTTAAGGCGGAATAAGAGCGGCAGCCGGTTCTCCCAAACCAAAGTCTTCTCCCTGTGTAAGTCCAATGAAAAAAAAATTCAAAGCCAAATTACTCCAGTTGTAGGGCTTTATATTTTCACTTTTTAAATTGGTTCGAATATTTTGTTGTAAAATTATTATTGAAAATTAAGGAAATATTCGAACACATTTCAAGAAGTGGATTTTATAAATCCCTGTAAGCCAACTATGCATTTAACACATAAGAATGTTTGTAACAATGCAATTCAATAGCCGGAGTAATTTGGCTTAGAAAATTATTTTTTCCGTTGGATTAACACCGAAAGATAACTTCGGTTTTAGGACATGGATGCATTTTCCCTTAATACATGTACTACTTATTGTTGTAAAATTATTATTGAAAATTAAGGAAATATTCGAACACATTTCAAGAAGTGGATTTTATAAATCCCTGTAAGCCAACTATGCATTTAACACATAAGAATGTTTGTAACAATGCAATTTAATAGCCGGAGTAATTTGGCTTAGAAAATTATTTTTTCCGTTGGATTAACACCGAAAGAAACTTCGGTTTTAGGACCTGGATGCATTTTCCCTTAATACATGTACTACTTATTTTTTGTAAAATTATTATTGAAAATTAAGGAAATATTCGAACACATTTCAAGAAGTGGATTTTAATAAAATCCCTGTAAGCCAACTATGCATTTAACACATAAGAATGTTTGAGTGAACAATGAATTCAATAGCCGAGTAATTTGGCTTAGAAATTATTTTTCCGTTGGATTAACACCGAAAGAAACTTCGGTTTTAGGACTGGATGCATTTTCCCTTAATACATGTACTATTATTATGTAAAATTATATTGAAAATTACAGGAAACTATTGAATCACATTTCACACAAGTATTTTATAAATCCCTTAACAACAGCATTTAAACATAAGAATGGACAAGAATCAAACATTTTCTTAAAATATCCGTGATTAAACGACACAAACCGAACCTGAGATTTCTTTCACAACTACTGTAATAAAAGTGCTATTATTGAAATTAGGAAACGTATTCTAAGCATTAAGAAGTGGATTTTTACCGTGGCAATAGATAACATAAGAAGTTTTGAAATACTCAAATGTCGCTAATTTCCTGATATTTGTTCCTGTTAAGCCGCAAGCTGTTTAGGTGATCATTTTTCCAGTTAGTATGTACACATTTTTTGTGATTTTAACAAAACTAGGAAATGTTCACGAAACCAAATTGTCGAGCGATTTTCACAAACGCTGTAGCAGCTATGCCTATTTGAAACAACATAAATGTTTTAACATGCAACATGCGGATAATTTGTTAAAAATTATCGTTAGAATTAAAGAAAACTTGATTAGCCTGGTATGCATTATTACCTTAAAAATGTATCTTGATGTGTTCTCATTTGTAAAATTTATTGAAAATTAGAATTAAAATTAAAATGGATTTTGAAAACCTGAAGCAGAAGGATTTATACTAAATCGCTCAATTGAATAATAATATTTGCTTAGAAATTATTTTCTATGTTGGATAGATAAAACTTCGTAATTTAGACTGTCATCAATCGTTTTTTTTTGTTTTTTTTGAAAATAAGGATTTATTTCCGACACATTTAAAATGATAAAATAAATCTGTAACAACTTATCCCTAAGATTTTGCATAACAAGATCACTACTTTTGGTAAGAAATATGGGACAAGTTGGTTTTACACCACTTACTTTTACTGGTATTCCCTAATCAGTACACATTTTGAAACTTATATTAAATGAAATATTGAAATTTAGAGTTGGCATATAAACCTCGAAGCAATTTTTTCACATAAAATGTTTACAATGATTCAATAGCCAAGAAATGGCTTGAAAATTATTTTTCCGTTATTAACAGAATGATAACTCATGCTTTTAGGAATGGATGATTTTTAGAAGCTTACTAGAATTTCAATACAAAATGCAATTAGCAAAGATTAACAAAAAAGATTGCATACTAGAAGTGAATATCAACCATCTGATCCCCACTCATAATTTCAAAACTTAATTCGAATGCACACGCCGCTATCCCTTACAGTCATTAAACAAACAATTCAAAGAGGCACACATGCTTCTCTGGACTGTCTAGTATAATAGTTTTGATCGTTCTTATCCGAAACGCTTAAAACAGTCAATTTTCTGATTGAGAAACTCTTAGTTAATCAAAAGAACATGGATTGTATTTGCTCTTAATGCCCTGGGTTTCTGTAATTAAGTGGTTCGTATTTCAGGAGTTTTGTAAGGTGTCCAGTATTGTGGATTTATGACGTGGTTTACCTGTAGGTATAGAATTGAAAAAATAGAATAGTTTCGAAAAAAGTAATGTGAAAGAATATTTGTTAATGATTATTATATTGTCCTAGAGATCTCCAACCAGAAGTTATTTCGGCAGTTTGGTTGCATTTTGTTTGTATTTTCAAAAATGGAATGTTCAACCGAATCCATAGGTTTGAAGTTTGACAGCTCAGCCAGAATCCTTTTTGGTGAAAATGATTTAAGTCGATATGTATATCTTTGACGAAAGTAAAACTTTTTAATTACTTTATGGCAAGGTGTGTAAACTTGTTTATTTAGAAAATGAAATGAGTATGACTTTAAATGAAATTATGATCGTTATAAAGTTGAATATATTCGTTTTTGAAGCTGGATTGTCAGGTTCAAGGTTATACTTGTGTATTCCGAAATTATCAATATAATTAGATACTACGAATATTATTTTAAGCCAATATGTTGGGTTATGACTTTATTAAACTCGTAATTTATATTGTATAATCGTTTTTTGTTGTTTCTTTTTTAAATATGACAGGGATTGTTTCTGTTTAGAACTAATGCGAGACAATTAAAACTTAAAAATAAAAATACTTCAACAACGAAGTTTCGAAATTGGGATTCTTGCATAACAAGATATTTTCTTTACTTTTGGATAAGAGAATATGGGGAAAAGGTTTGCTCTTTTACAACTCCTTACTCATTTCTATTTTGTATTCCCTCAATCAGTAACAACATTGACTTGACTCATAAACTGAAATATTAGTTTAATATATAGTTAGTAGTTGGTCATATTAAACCTCGACCAAATTTGTTTTCACTAAAATTGTTTCAATATTTCAGTGGCCATTTAATTTTTTGAAAATAGCGAAATCCTGATAAAGTATTAATTATCCAATATATCAGAACTTCATAACGATCCCAATGCTTTTAGTAAAAATAAATTTTTGTAGAAGAAATATCCTTACTGAAATTTCTTCAAACTACAACATGCACAGTAAGCAACAGTTACCTACAAACAACACCTTCGCACCTACAGAAATGTCCATGGAATCAATTCACCATTGGCATCCCCACTCGAATACATTTGCCAAAATTGAATTATTGAATAGCTACCAAGCGCCCGCTATCACCGTTCTGTCACACTGGTCATTTCGAAACATGATAAACCGAATTCAGCAGAGGTTTGAAAGTTCTGGACACAAAGCCGAATGCCTTCTCTGGATGTTTTTGATTTATATGTGTTTGCTGATGTGTTATCTTTATCGAAAGTCTTAAAATTAGTTTCAAATATGTTTACTGGTAGGTGTGTGGGGAATACTCTTGTTATATCGAAAATGAAATTGATGTATTGACTGTAACTCATTAATATGTATGTTGCTGTAGTTAAGGTTGGATTCGTATTTCAGGAGTTTTGTAGGTGTCTGCAGTTATTTGTCCAGGATTTTCACTAGGTTAATAACTAGTAGGTTATTCAGAAATTCTTCAAATAAATGATTCGAGAATAAGGGTTTTGAATAAAGTAATGGTGAATTTAGAATATTTGGTTAATGATTATTATTTACCATGCAGATCTACCAAATACCAAATATTTGGCAGTTTTATTATTGATTTGTATTTTTTTTCAAATACATCGCATGATAAACCGAATCCATCAGAGGTTTGAAAGTTCTGGACACTAAGCCGAATGCCTTCTCTGGATATTTTTGATTTATATGTGTTATCTTTGTCGAAAGCCTTAAAATTAGTTTCAAATATATTTACTGGAAGGTGTGTGGGGAATAGTCTTGCTATATCGAAAATGAAATTGATGTATTGACTTTAACTCATGAATATGTATGTTTCTGTTGATAAAGTTGGATTTGTATTTCAGGAGTTTTGTAGGGGTGTCTGGGGTTATTGGTCCAGGAGTTTCACTAGGTTAATAACTTGTAGGTCATTCCGAAATTAGTCAAATAAATAATTAGATAATAAGGTTTTCGAATAAAGTAAGGATGAATTTAAAATATTTGGTAAATGAAATATTATTTATCATGCAGCTCTTCCAAATACCAAATATTTGGCAATTTTATTATTGATTAAGATTATTTTTTTAAAATACATAGCATGATAAACCGAATTCAGTCGAGGTTTGAAAGTTCTGGACCCAAAGCCGAATGCCTCCTCTGGATGTTTTTGATTTATATGTGTTATCTTTATCGCAAGCTTTAAAATTAGTTTTGAATATGTTAGGTTTACTGGTAGGTGTGTGGGGAATAGTCTTGTTATATTGAAAATGAAATTGTTGTATTGACTGTACCTCACAAATATGTATGTTGCTCTAGTTAGGGGATTGAGATATTCTTCAAATAAATAATTAGAGCATATGGTTTTCGAATAAAGTAATTCTGAATTTATAATAACCGGTAAATGATTATTATACCATGCAGCTCTACCAAATACCACCTATTTGGTAATTTTGCTATAGATTAGCATTATATTTTTCAAATACATCGTACTTAAAAACATTGTAATTTTGAGTCAATTTAAGTCAAATAAATTATAGGCATATAAATTATTATTTACCATGCAGCTCTACCAAATACCTATGATTTGGTAATTTTGTTATAAATTTGCATCACATTTTTCAAATATATCGTACTTAAAAACTTGTAATTTTGAATCAATTTTGAAAATATTGCATCTATATTTACATAATAAAGAAAACTTCAACGTTACACTTTACAAAAACCTTCAACTATAAGAGAAATTAAGATTAATTATAGCTTGAAGGAAAAATTCCGCAGGATATTGTAGAAAACGTGATTACCTTTATAAAAGCTTTCTCGACACATTTAAAATTCCCGATTATTTTTTAAAAAAGGTAAAAAAACGGGTCCATTGTTTATTTAAAAACTATCCGTTATGTTTATTTAGCAAGCTTTTACAGAATAAATTATTTTTCTGTGTACACAATCCATAAATGTCGTTTCACAGAAAATCCGTTAACCAAATTATTAAAAAAATCACTAACACCAAGACAAGAAAAAAAAAACAAATTTAAAAACAAGATTTTCCAAGAACCTGTCAACGACTCCTGACAGGGTGAACGAAAAGCATGACCGCCCTTTTTTTTGGGTAAAAACTAGGAAAGTTCTTAAGAATTACGCCAAACCTGTCTTAGCCAAACTGAGATCTGAAATACTGCAGAAAGATTCCTGCTTAATCCCTTCGCTCGTGATCTTGTAACTGACAATCTTTCAATATTTTGTGTGTTGTAGCTTGAAGGAAGTTAGTTTGGAATTTTGCTGTAGTTTTTATTTAGATAAAGAATAGGTGTTGTATTGTTGACAATGGTTGGAATTGATATGGTTTTACGTATGCTAAAAGTAAAGAATTTTTAGCGAAGAAATTATTTTAGATAATTTTTTTGTATTACTTTTCTTATATAATATATATTTTGTAAGAAAGTACGAGGGCTGTTTTTTTTCAACCTCCAATGGGCTGTAACAAAAAGACGGGTCAAAATACAAAAAAAGATTTTTTTTACGAAAAGTATTGTACAATACTGCTTATTTCTCCACATAATAATCTTGGCGATTAATTAATTTGTTATACCTGTAAACAAGCTTTGAAATACTCTCTTTATAAAATGTAGCCGCCAATGATTGGGAGGGAGATGTGACGGTTTCGTTTAAAAAAATTAAATTTGGAAGCTTTACGTCAATTTTTTTCTGTCCTCCAAGCCACTGCTAGTCCATAATTCAATTATGGTGAACCTTTGAGTTTCGCTAAACACTTGGTCAACTCGCTGAACAATACCGTCTGTAGCGACAGACTTGCTTCCTTGGTCCCCTTCTTCATGCACCAACATCAGTATTGTTCATCTTCATCTTCAACATCAGTATTGTTCAGTGAGTTGACCAAGTGTTTAGGGAAACTCGAAGGTTTACCATAAGTGAATTATTGATAAGCATAATGCCTTGGATTGTAGCGCTTCCAAGTTGACATAGAGCTCAAAGAAACCGTCACAACTCCCTTCAAATCATTGGCGGCTACATTTTATGAAGAGGGTATTTCAAAGCTTGTTTACAGATATGACAAATGTTTTAATCGTCAAGGTGATTATATGGAGAAATAAGCAGTATTGTACTTTACTTTTGGTAAAAAAATATTTTTTGTATCTTGACCCGTCTTTTTGTTACAGCCCATCGGAGGTTGAAAAAAACAGCCCTCGTATATAATTTGCGTTTTAGCAGTTACTTTTAATTGATTAATTACTTTTAATTGATTTAATTGATGGATTAAGCAGGAAAGGTTTATTTTCCTTTTGTTGGAAGCTAGCAACCAGTTTAAGGAGTGATATTTATTTAGAAAGTTTTTCTTCCATATAAACAGTTAGTAAAACATTAGTAGTACATAACAAGACACAAACACAACAGTTAAAGGTTAAAAAAAAGATCAACGCCAACAGCGGCACAACAACTTAAATTTTTCAAATTGGTAAGTTTATTTCTTTCACACACACACATATAAAAAATATACAAATAACGCAGAACAGGCCCACCAATAGCCGAGATCGACAATCAACGAACCCTCCACCTTGAAGGTTCTTGGCTCTGTCTTAGCCTTACTATAGACTTAATCATGATGGAGAAAAAAAAATCCCTCAAAATCACTGGGGTATCCGAGTATTATGCGAAATTGTACTCGTTCAATATATGGAGTCGAAAGTATCGATGGCATTACTAGCGTACGATGTAGTTCGACATTCCGTAGGGTGCCAGCTTAGGTGTTGACCTTGTCACTTGACCTGGGTTATAAATTACGAATCTCAATTGACCGTGTTAAAGATTCATGGAGGTTAGAAATAGATAGTTGGGAAAAAAGTTGTACCTAATCCCCAGAACAATAGCCTGAAAGAAAAGTTAGTTTGTCGTGTTAGAACTATGCAACCTCTACTGAATGGCAAAAGCATATACACGTATAATTTGTAGTAATAAATAAGATGTGAGAAACAACACACGACTTTTTCGAGTTATTACCAATCCATAAATGAATACCTTTAAATGAAATTTTATACCATAAAATTTAATTTAATATATATAAAACCTAAAATGTTTTATGACAGATACCCCTTTGCCGCGTGGAGGATTTTTTCAAAAAACCTTAGTATGCCGTCAAGTGCTAGGAACTAGTGCACCAAATTTGTCTGTAGCTCTTCGTTTTTCAGAAATAAATTTAAATTCTAAAACAGTCCATGGCAGCTATCCTTTACTTATAAGTGATTATCTCTAAAACCTTAGAAAGTTAGCAACATAACCTTATTGTTTCTGTTACAAACCTATACTTGTTTTATGTGCTATACTATCATTTTCTCATTAGCAAAATACCTATTGTATATAAATCATAAAATTTAAAGTAAAAACAACAGCAAGCAGTTTAATTGGAAGGATAAGAAATGTAACCATTATAGCGTAGACCTAGATGTTAAAAGTAAAAATTAATTTAAATTTTGATTATAACCAGTTTTAAGTTGAACGTATCCACTTGAAAATTTTCTATAATTACAGTTTTGCTCAAAAAACTTTAAATTCTTATATGTTTGAATAAACTTATTAATTTATGAAAATACGTATAAAAATATTTCGAAAAAAAG
The DNA here is from genome assembly GCA_019343175.1 of Oedothorax gibbosus. Classification (NCBI taxonomy): domain Eukaryota; kingdom Metazoa; phylum Arthropoda; class Arachnida; order Araneae; family Linyphiidae; genus Oedothorax; species Oedothorax gibbosus. The sequence continues at coordinate 338,168 of JAFNEN010000466.1, forward strand.
TCGAATGCGAATGAGCTAATTAGAATTTTATTCGTTAATTAGCATATTTTTGGAACACTCGTAACTATGGGTCATTGCCAAAACAAGGGGTATTAACCATGTCCTCATCCTTCAGTGACTTTAAATTAGATTTTCAAATTTGTTTGCTCATTCAATACAAATTTTTGAGGCAGAAGAGCAGTAAATAATGGTAATTTAATGTTCTCAAAATTCTATTACAAACTCTTAAATGTCCACTCTATGAGCTGTTCCCAAGAAGATTTCATAAAATGTAGAATTACATGCATTAAGTGCTTTAAAAAATATCTGCAGTAGTTCGTGTTTTTTTAATGAAAAAACTGTTTTTTTTGGCAATTTAAAAACTAGAAGAGAGAGGAGAAAAAATAATTGGGTTTGTTTAATTGATTTTTTAATTGTTCCTTATAAAATATGTCCACTACGTGAATATCAATTTTAATGCTCGAAAATAAAATTAATTGGCTCTACTAGCCATAAAAAGACGCCACCTTACATACTCTATGATTTCATTGTAGGTAACTGTTTGATAATTTCAGTGTTGCTGTAATTTTTTTTTTATCTGCGATATCTTCATTGGGCTATATAACTTGCCCACTCCGTGGATTGAATTATTTATGTAACTATACTTTTTAAAAACCTTTTATTACTATTGCAATCTTTATTTAATGCGGAATATTTTCACTCTGAATTCTCTATTTTCACTTGTGTTTCTATCAGCTATGCCTTTTGTTCTAAAAAACAAAATTGACATTTTGTCCACTCCGAGGATGTTTTGGTATAGGATTAGACATGATTGTCTCTGTAGTGGACACACTTTTTGAACTAAACAATAATTTACATTAGGATAACAAACCTTGCTTTTTTTAAATCATTAAAAATGCAATTACCGCAACTGTCTTTTCATTAAAAAGTCTTTTTCATTAAAAAAACAAAATCACTTGATCTAAAATTCATTTTTAAAATTTATTAAAAAATAATCTTAGAACAAAACATTAGCATTGTGATTCTTCTAGTCTTGCAAATAGTTATACATTTAAATAACAACTATTTCAACAAAATGATAATTTAAACTTGTGTGTTATCATTGTTTAAACAAACGAATGTTAAAATACCGTTTTTAGGAAATTGAGTTTAACTCTTTCAGTCCCAATGATGCCATATGGCATAATCATTTTTCTGATCCTAATTAAAAAAATAATAGGGCTGACATCTATTGGGATTAATAAAAATATTTTCTAATAGAAAATAGTTTGAAGAATCGAATGATGGGCTTTTTGATATCATATATGGTTATAGACTATCAGAAAAAAAAATTCTAAAATGATGATGTCAATTTCTCATTGGGACTGAAAGGGGTAATGATTACCAAAGATACAAGTTTCAAAATACATGGGACATTAAAAAATCCTTTTGTAACTCTTTTCGGGATTAGAAAACTTACAATTTCTTGCTTTAATGGACAAAATTTGGAAGTCTATATGATTTTAGATTTAAAATAAAAATATCCTTTTTGGTAATTTTTCGTTTTTAGTGGGTATAGTACACCTTAAATTAACTAAAATAATTTCATCCATGCTTTTTTTTTACAAAGTATCACGTACAAAAATTACTACAAAGTTTTTAGCTACTTAAAGTCTTCAATTTCACAATTCTGTTAAGGAATGTAGAAGGAGAGTTTGTTCCGAAAAGGAGCAAATGTTCTCTTAATGTACTTTTAATCTCTTCCTAAGGTTTACTTAAAAAAATATCTTAAGGTAGAACTAATAGCATTTTTTGTCGAATACATCCTAAGTTCAAAAGAAAAAAAATGAATTTCAGACTTTCTTGGAATTTTTGGGTCTAAATTCAGTTATTAATGCTCAGTTACTTAACTAATATTTAACCAAGTTATTAACTAATTCAGTTATTTAATATTTAGTAATTAAAATTTTTAGTGTACTTTGAGCCAATACTCGAGGTTTTTTAAAACATCTTTGTTGAATTAAAAACATTTTTACATTTCCATTACTGGCTTAAAAAAATCTGATTGGATTAATATCTGATTTTGAAATGTTTCATCGCAAGTTAGAATCAAAATATAACTGGTTGAAACAACTGCTTATTAGCCGATTAGTAGTTTTGGAAATGGAAATCTTATATGCGCAAGGGTTTTATAAAATGGTATGAGTTGTTAGTCATTCATCAGTCAGACTTGTGTATTTGGGTCAAAATTATCGGATATGTTTTCATCCGTGCAACCAAATCTTTCTAATAATTACTGTACGACAAGCAAGGAATTCGTTTGTAGTATGATGGATGCACCTTGTTTCAATTATCTATAATAAGGGTTTGCGACCCGCCCACAAACCCAAAAAAACCCGAATGGTTTTTTTTAAATACCCACCTAAAAAAAACCTTTTAACTTAGGCCCAAGTGGGTTTTTCAAAAATATTAATAATTTACAACTTTTAGGGATTTTTTAAAGAAATAAATTATATTTATTAATTTGAAAGGTAAACACAGAATAAACAAGAAGTTCTTAAAGAACTAAAATAGCCAACTTTCACGTTACTTAAATACTTACTGAAATTCTAATCGGGAAACAACTAGGTTCATAACAGTAAATATCATCAACAAACGATTCTACACTCGATTTACAAACATTAGAAAAAAAATAGCTAAACACAGTATCCAGCTATAATTTAAACTTCTAAAAGCCAAAATCAACTATTTTCTTTAATATTCTTTCACAAATAACTTAATATTATTTATCGTCTGCGCGATTTATTTGTAGTTCGAAGAATAATTAAATATTTATTAATAACAAAAATAATGAAACTACTCCAAACTGCATTAAAAAAATAAATGTAAATTAAAACTAAGCAGAATTGTATGCCTTGTCGAGAAATATGCCTTGTCGTTTTCTTGGTAAACAATGAACAATCAAAGAATCACATTGTGCTACATTTTATGACGTAATTCCAAAATGATTCATGAAAAAATTATTTTGCTTCAAATATTTTTAAATAAAGTTTCTCATACCATTGTTGATTTGGCAACAGTGATTTAAATGACTCAAAATTGAATTTCAATGCTAATTCAATGGGAAATTCGCCGACAGGTAATAGTTTTATGTCCGTCCGGACGTACAGACAGGCGGACAAAAAGTGTGAAAGTTGGGTCTCTGAGGTCATAGCTTTCTAACAAAAAAGAATCATATAACCGATTTTGGAAGGGGGGTACGGACAGACAGACGTACACGGACAGACGGACATCGACCGCATGTCAATACCTACTTTTTCATTTTTTAAATTCTTTCGAATTAAAAAAAAATAGGCTAAAAATGTCTTAAGTTTACATATGTCTCTTAATACAATAGACTTTTATTAAAATAAGAAAAGGATTGCAATTCTTGCAAAGTTTAAAAAAGAAACCGAATGGGTTTTATTTTGGCTTATTTAAGGTTTTATCCAAAATAACAGCCCAGTTTTATTTAAAAGAGAACTATTTTAAAAATCAAACAAATAACTTTCAAATTCAAAATAATTAAAAAATTTGGCTTAATCTTTGACGGCATTTCTGGTACCATCTGACTGTAATGATAAAGAAGGCTATATTAGCGGTAGTAAAGTAACTAAATAAAGAGTTTCTGATTTTTTATGGCCAGTTACAAAAGTATTTTGTTTTCCTGAAAAATTATTTTAGTACACAATTCAAATTGACCTGACACCTGATTTCCTTCGCTCGGTTCATACAGGTTTGTTAACTTCAGTAAAATTTGTAATAATAAAAATAAAAAAACTAAATAGTAAAGTGGAATTGAAAGGGCAAAAAAGCTGGTTAAATGTCATCGCTTCTCAAATCAAAGTAAAAGTCTGCAATCTATCAAGCAATTTCTTTTTTTTTTTATTAAAAAAATTATTATGCAAAGTAAGTTCTCACTTTATTTCGTATTGTTAAGATCCTAAAAATGAAAGAAATCAAGTTTGAAAATTGACTTTTTTTCATTGAAATTCACTTTTATTCATTTTTTAAATTATTAATTTAGAATGAGTTTTAATCTTGACTGAATAAAATTTAGACCAAACAGTGGCATTATAATGTTAAATTAAAAAAAAAAACCAATAGAACCCATTAAAACCCAAAAAAGCCCAATAAAACCCAAAACCCCCCACCCGAGCTGGGCTTTTTAAAAAGAACTCTGGTTTTTGCAAACCCTATCTATAATACCCTTGATTAACAGGGTGGCCCAAAAGTAGCCTAACAGTTAGTTAGGTATACAATTATTTATACAGAAACATTTATTTAAATACAGGTTAAGTTTAGTTTGGTTGAATTATCGTAGTACTAGAGCTACAGGAGAGTTATTGGCGACAGGCATCGTAATTAAGAACCATAGTCAAAAGTGACAGCTTTATTTACATACATATATTTACATTCTTAATCCCGAAGGTGCTCAAATTGTCTACCTTCGACATTGATGCATTCCTGCAACCTATCCTCGACACTCTCACACACAGTACGACACAAATTCAAGTTGTCACGAATGCCCTCTGGTGACATTTGCATATTTCTAGAGCATAAAACAAATAAACTGGGCCGGGATAGCCTGGTCGGTAAGGTCTAATAAACCAAAGATATCTCGAAACTAAACCAATCGAAGTCCACGAATTGCTACTCTTTGGATAAGATACGCTGTAGTAAAACTTTTTTTTTATCCAACCAACAAAACTAAGCACGACTATGTCAAATACCTGTTTTAAATAACCCAAAGTTCTTACCAATGGTACAGCATTAACTGTTAGGCTACTTTTGGGCCACCCTGTATATGTATATTATTTTTACAACAGCACTTATTTTAATAAATTTATAGGAATTTAAAATATAATAAAAATTTAATTATCAAAGAAAATAAAACTAAATACAACATTCAAAAAATAAAGCGATCAGAGCTTTTTTATTGTTTTTCTAAAAAGAAAACACGTTTTTGCAGATTAGTTCAAAATTCCTTCAAACTTGAAAAGAAAATATTATTTTAGAGTTAAATTCTTTTATTAGAATTTTGGAGAAATAAAAAGAAAAATCTCGAAAAAGAGTTTAAAATGCACCTTTTTTTCAGTCATCAAAAATTCAAATACTTTTTAAAAATGCATCACCTTTGTTTAAAAAGTAAATCTCCAGAATATTTTTAGAGCTCAAACATCGAATATGGATAAGCAATGAGCTGAAAAGGTATTATGCTGCATGTTTGTTGGAGGGATTATTATGTTTGTTGTTTAGTGCCTCCTGGCTAAAAACGGAGTGTGTAATTTCAAACAATTGACACTTTTTTTTATGAAGATTTTGTAGAATTATATATTTATTTGTCTTAAGGCTGTAAAATAACAATATATTATGGAAATACAAGATCTATTTACGATAGTAATTTATTTCTTATAAAATACTTGTTTTGTTCGATTTAAGTATTTATGAAAATAACACGTATTCAGTAGTTCGTTATAGGGGATTTTTTGATGCAGACTTAAAAATATTTTTTCGTTGACAAAACGTAACATTGCTTTTAAATGTCTTTTTTAAAATGGAAAAAATTATAATAATAACTTATTTATAGGGATTTCCTAGAGGTTAATGCATGAATTGTCTTTGTAATAGTATTAGCTATTGAAAACAGAAAATTTTTTAAATGCAATATTTATTTTAAAAAAATTATTAAAAGTAATAAATAATAATAGAAAAGGTTTTTTTTAATTACAAGTACTAGCTATTTGATTTCGTAGAATTGTGCATTTATCAATATATCATACGATGCGAAGCAAAAAGATGCTTTTCATATTTTGTTGAGTTTACACGTAAGCTGCGATATGACTCGAAACGAATCTTGTCAATGAACAGCAAAATTTCTTTTTTTAATTGATATCATATTGTCTATTTCTTTATTGAAATGTACTTAAAAAGTTATATACGTATCCTCAACTTTTCTGTAGGATTTATATCAAATAAAAAAAACGCATTTAAAACTAATATTTATCAATCAACTTCAACTGAAACTCGCTAATCACCAAAGTTTTTTAACACCGAGCAGAAAGAAACGCATATTGATGTTTTTATCCGGCATTACCTTCTCAACTAAACAGCCCTTAATTTGTCATTTATTTCACTTTGAATAAGACACAATACTGTATTTTTTTGCTATTGCACACAACTAAATCCATGTTTATTTACGACTCAAAAACTTATCGCGGGCAAAAGAATCATTAGAAGGCTTCTTTCAAAACATCCCTTCCGCTCTACGCGGGAAAACTGGAAGACCTGGTTTGATAATATTTTAACTCACATTAAACAAAAGTAATTTTCGTTTTTCTTAAAATTTATCAAAAATACCACATGGGGAAAAAAATTGGTAATTATACATGTCAGAAGGTGTATTCAAAGATATATTGTTGTAGAAAAAGATAAACTATGATTAAATTACTGGTTTAACATTTTACTAAATTGAGAACCACTGTTCAGCATGATGCGGAATTTTACAGGAATACGCGTGATTCAATGGGATTGTGTTGGGAAATTAATAATTGATCAATGGAATATTGGAGTAATGGAACTATAGAAGTATGTAATGAGACAAAAAGAAATCTAAAACGTACATAGTCATTTAAATAATAAACAAAATCAAATCATAGGTGTAATTGCAAAAATTACGTTCTCCAAAGTAACGATTGAACTTATGATCGTCAAAAGTCACTAATGAAAGGACTGGGCCCTATATCAAAGCTATACTTTGGAAATGTGAGTTTTGCAACTACACCTTTTTAATAACAATGATCGATTTCGATCTGAATGAGATATTTCCTTGAGATTTGTAGATGAGAATACTATTCCTTTGTAGGTAATCAGTCGTACTCCATAACACCAATACTCCAGTATTCCATTGCTCCATTGGATTGAGTGAACATGTTCAATTTGATATATTTTTGACATTAGTTTCTCATGTTAATGACATTGGTTCTCATGTTCTTATTTTAAAACTTCGATTAGAGTCTTGTTAATCTCTATAGCATTAACACGGTGACAATATAAATTGACCAAAAGGAAAAATTCTGGCTAAGTAAATTTGTATTTTTACTTTAAAACTAAACTCCTCGGCGCAACAGCCCGTGCCTCTACTGTGCCCAATTCAGCCTTCGTGACCAAGGGCTCTGGGGTGGTAGGCATATGTCCCTTAGGTGGTCAACCTTACGCGGGATCCCCAGTGTTTAGTTCCCAAGCATGCTCGGTCCTCATTTTATCGACCCAATTAAGGGATCAAAGGTTGAGTGAACCTCGCCCAATCCGGGATTCGAACCCCCGGACCTGTGGCACGGCAATGCAAAGCACTAACACCTGCAACGGGGCCTCATTTTTACTTTAAGGCCATACAAAAAGTGCCTACATTAGATAACAGGGTACTTATGAAGTATGGACAACTCACAGAGCACATTCGAAAGAGTGTGCAAGGAGTTATATTTAAATCAACAAAACATCTTGGATACATAAATAGTGACATACAAATATGATATTTAATATGACATTTACTTTCAGTCTTACTTTCCCTAGAGGAACTATTAATATAATTTTCTAAAGGATTCGTTACATTTACGTCACACTGAGGGTCCAGCCTCTCTACAATTATTCTTCCCATTAAAAAGAGTTTTAAGGACGCCTACTGATGCCCTCCGTTCTAATTAATGCCGGCGAATACAAGTGATTGTTCTCCCTCTTTTTGCCGAGTTAATCTCGGGGCCTTGTCCCAGGGACGGCAATTTGCATTTTGGAACACCAGTGTAATTACAGAGGTTTCCTTCTCTGTATCATGTCCTGCGAAGATGGAAAAGAGGTATAGGAATGTTCTTTTACTTGCTTTTGAAGAGTTTGTATTTAAAATGGTGGTAAGTCAAATTTTCGGAAATGGACTTTTAGAAGCATGTCTTCTAATTGTATTGTCAATAAGCAGAAGTTCAAAAGATTAACATAAATGAAAAATTAAATTTTTAATTGAATTCGACAACTCCAAATAATTAAAAAAATAAATATAACTAGAATTGTAAAATTGAATTAATGACCCTTTGGAAACAAGCTATGCATTTACTATGAAAAGTAGAAACATTTATTTGGCTTTGAACAAATGTATTTCACTATATCACTGTGAAATCCGTTGCTATCATCATGTCATGCGATAAAGGAAAGTCATGATAAACAGAAGGTAAACTATTTTTGTGCCCATGGAATTCAAAATACAAATATTTTAATGGGATTCCTTCTCCGTCTGTATTATGATATTAGCACTTTGTGGCGCACAAACCCCAAGTGAATTCGAGTTTATCGAAGTGCAAATTGTTAAAATTTATATTTTCCGAGTATCTACAAAACTAATTAAGAACAGAATAGTCGAACGAAATAGATTGGATCCTAATATTTTAAAATATGCTAAGTAGAATTAAAATTAGTGATGTATGTACATGAGTTTTAATGTATTCGTGTGCAGTTTAAATTTGCTGTTTGTTAAGTACTATCGGTAAATGTTTGTCTTAAAAAGATATTCAAAAGTTTGGCTCAGAAAGCTTCTCGCAGCACTTAAAATTTATAGTTAAAGTTAAATATTTATGGTACCAGATGATGAAATGTTTATCTTTGGAAACTAACTTCAGATAAAAATTAGGGAACCCCAATATATGAACAGCCTCTACCACTTTTACTTAAGGGTGATGTTGCAAAGCACAAAGAGCAATAGTTAAAAAGTCATACAACAAGAATGTATTATACAATTAAAAATGTAGCTCTTGCTTTTACCAAAAAACAATATGGTTCCTAGTAGCATCAACGGCTGTGTGGTGAAATGTTTAAACATATTTTCGGTATCTCATTGAACCTAATCTTAGCTTTTTGTATCTAAAACATGAAAAATAGTTCAACTGAATATCGAAAGTAAAGTGAAACATTTCACCACGTAGCAATTGCAGCTCCTAGGAACCAATATTATGAAAAAAACACACACAATTTTTAACAGTGTATGTTTCCACTTAAAAAATAACAGTTTCGAACTAAATAGTTTGAAAAAAAGGCTCCGATATCCTCTTGTCCTATCCCCGTGCCTCTTTATCTGCGTGTACTAGAAAGATAAATTATATATATAAAAACAGATTTAATGACGGCGTCTTAGCATCGATCGGTGCTGCTACATTGAATTAGGTTTGAGTATAGGGATGTTTGATGTGCGGACGATAGAATTGATTGCTATGGGTAAAGACATGCAGAAGTAAGTACTTAGTTGAAGTCTGAGTAAACTTAACGGAGGCTTAGGTATGTCTTAAAGTTTAGCTTTGAGTAAATAAAATAAAGTTGGCTTGTGTAAGATATACAAGTCTTATCGATAAATTAAATTGGGAATATTGATCCATGGGGATCGCAGTTCGTGGAAATGTGATCCCCAAAGAATGTTTTGTTACAGCTAAGGTTATTGGATTTAAATTGATATGTTTCAGATGTGTTTTAAAAACTAAAATAGTTTATTATTTCTTGTTTGTATTTTTTTGCACTTACAGATTCAAAAGAATTTTTGGTTGTCTAACTAGTTTCCAAATACGGAAAAAATCTTATATACTGATGAAAAGTTTGTCTGTATAATCATTATTGGCGGAGAGATGGTATAACTAACTGTACTTGTATAAATATACCTTTATCTATTGTGTATCGTGTAGTTTAGAATAGTAAATTTCATATAAAAATACATTAAAAAATAAAGGTAATAACTGGTATTCATAATAAATTTGAATCAAAATATAAAAAACATGCTTCAAAAATATGCTACTGATGAAACAATTATGCCGCTTCAATATAAATCACCAACCAATAAACAATTACAAAAATCATATAACTCGTACTACTGCTAAAAATTCAAACATAAAACCTTTATATCTAAAACTCAGAACAATTTAAGTTTCTAGCTATACAACTCAAAAGGAGCATAAGCCATTACTCTCAACAGCTCTTATTTACCTTCAATTCCAAGTACCACTACAACTTCAAGCTAACAGTCGGATCCAAAAAAGATATTTAGCCCATAGAACGATGAAGAGATTACACTTGGAGACATAAGATAAAATAAACTGCGCATTACAAACAGAAAAAGGGGACAAGCATCAGTCACGTGGTTTAGAACAGAGAAGATGAATTTAAGTCTAAATAATAGCAATGCTTATTCTTTTAAATCTTCTAAACAGGAAGTAAAAGAATATTTTATCAATGCAATAAATGTATTAAACATATGCTTAGTAAACACATAACAAACATATTTTTAAAGTGTTTTTTGTGGGCGCTTACTTAAGCAGAAGCTATAAAGTCCCAAACCGTAACAACTCTTCTCGCCAAATTAGAGATTTGACGAAATTCATCTCTTTAGCTTCCTTTTTAAATCGTTAAATCAGCTAGCTGCCATTCTACTTACGTCGTTGAACGCATTCAGTGAAGAGTCACATGCCTCTAAGTGGGTAAACTTTTAACTTGATCTCGAGTACGACGCAACTCTAAAGCCGAGACTAAAACTCTAAAGGATCTCGAGTTGCCCTTGATGCGCTGCTGTAACTTTGAGAACTCGAGAGCGAAACTTTGTTTGACAGGCACTCATCAATCTCCCGGACTTTGAACACCCTTTTATGCTGGATGTTTGGGGGTATCCGGAAAAGGCTTTAATCATGGGGCGTTCGATGTGGCATGTTTGATCAGGAGTTTGCGGGTAGGTTTTTGTGTTTTGTATATTGAACGTGCGGTCGCGACTGGTTTTGGGATTGAACAGTTTGGTAATAAGGTAAAAAAAAAATGATGTAGGCAATTTAAAAGCCGTTTGTTTTTCCTTTGAATATTTTAAGTGAGCAGTGACGTGGGTTAGAAAATCGGCTTGTTTAGTTTAGAGAATTTTTCAAATGACAACCGACTAAAATTTGTTTTATCACACAAAAAACGTAACGTATTTCTGAATTATGCAAAGTTGTAAAGACAACGTTCTTTCCATGTATTAATTGTGATACCTTTTTCTTTAACACATTTCCTAGACATTAGGTTTGATATCAGGGTATCTGAAAAGCTTTAACCCTCTGAGGAATTCCGACACTAAAACCCGTCACCTGACTGTCAGGATTTCCAAAAACATACATATTTAAAATAAATAAAATTATAAATTTTATAAATTTACCAAACTTTAAAATTTAAAGTATGGAGCAGTCTATCTATAATCATATGATACAGAAATAAATTTTTAGTTTTTTTTTAAAAAATTAAAGTTTCAGTTCAAATTTTAAATTTTAATATCATACAGTGAAAACTAGATTACACATTTCAACCAAATTACTTATCTCTCAGAGTGTTTCTTGGCGCTTTTATGTGGTTTATTTGATCTTGAGTTTTTGGGAGATTTTTGTGTTATGTAAAACGTGCGGTTGTTATTGATAATGGAATTCAGAACGCTGCTTAAAGGCAGAAATGATCTATGCAATTTAAATGTCGTTAGTTTCTTTTAAATATCTTGATTTTTAGAATGAGACTGGTTAAAAATTCTATTTTCTCAAATAAGAGCCGTAATTTAAGAGAATATAGGCGACCATCTGCCTTTATTAACACCAAATACTTGAATTTTTTATTGATATAAATAACTCAACATGTGTGGTGACATGCTTAAATGCTTCCATATCTAGGTTAACCGCCCCTAACTATGTATACATAGATTCTAGTAAAGTTTTGTAACAAATCTTCCGGGACTTTGAATATCTCTTGGCGTTGATTTTTGGGGATAGGGTAATTAGATTGCGATAATTCTTTAATTAAAGTAATTTTTATCGAGTTAAAATGATTTGGCATGCCATTTGAAAGTAAAAGAAATGTTTTAAATTAATTTTTAGATACTATTCTACTTTTATATTAGATGCGTTGTGTATAAAACCAAAAATTTACTATACCAATTTAAAAACAAATCTTCTCTAAATAATAACAAAGAATGCTACAAATATAGAATGCTAAAGATATAAAATGCTTCAAAAATATTACTTTATTCACGTTTGGAAAAAAATGATCCTTGCACTTAGGGATTTTAAAAATAGTAACATAAAATCCAGTTTTTCGAGTATAAGCATTTATTTTACATTGACATCGAAATAAACAAAACATTATTTTTGAAACGTTGCACAAAAAAGCAATATTCATAAATCCAAGATGGGGTATTACAGAAGAAAACAAACATATGACATATTTTCTAAAAAAAACCCTTCTACTTAGGGGCACTAAACACAATTTCAAAATCGCAGAACTATAAAAAATAGACAGCCTAAAAGAACGTGAATGGAAAAACTTTAAGTTGTTTTCGTAACTGGCAGATAAAAAAGGAGTTTATATAAATAAAAATTTCAAAATCTAATATGTATTTAAACTAAATTTAAATTACTGGTACTTAACTTCTGTATAAAAGGTATGAAATCAGTTATAGAAATGAGTTTTACACCTAACATCTAATTTGTCTGAGCATTAAAAGAATATTTTGAGTTTTTAAACTGAATTTTTTTTCATTTAAATATTATATTATTAACTTTATGTCACTACTTCTTCACGCAAACTTTTGACAAATGCACTTTTGATTTAAAATATTCGGGTCTGGGACATAATCCCGAAAACCGAAACCCGACAAGCCAAAATCCCGAAAGCCGAAATCCTGACAAGCCGAAATCCCGAATGGGTCAAATCCCGAAGGGTCGAAATCCCGAATGGGTCGAAATCCCGAAAATAGATTTTTTGTCCATTTCTCGATTTTTTTAAATATTAGAGATTATTGTGTGTGTGAGTGAAATGAGTGAGTGAAATGAGTGAGTGAGTGAAATGAGTGAGTGAGTGAGTGAGTGAGTGAGTGAGTGAAATGAGTGAGTGAGTGAAATGAGTAAGTGAGTGAAATGAGTGAGTGAGTGAAATGAGTGAGTGAGTGAAATGAGTAAGTGAGTGAGTGAGTGAAATGAGTAAGTGAGTGAGTGAGTGAAATAAGTGAGTGAAATGAGATAGTGATATGAGTCACTCACTCACTCATTTCACTCACTCACTCACTCATTTTACTCACTCAGTTACTCATTTCACTCACTCATTTCACTCACTCACTCACTCATTTCACTCACTCACTCATTTCACTCACTAACTCATTTCACTCACTCTTTTTACTAACTCATTTCACTCACTAACTCATTTCACTCACTCATTTCCCTAACTCATTTCCTCACTCACTCACTCATTCATTTCACTCACTCACTTCACTCACTCATTTCACTCACACACACACAATAATCTCTAATATTTAAAAAAAAAATCGAGAAATGGACAAAAAATCTATTTTCGGGATTTCGACCCATTCGGGATTTCGTCCCTGTCGGGATTTTGACCGATTCGGGATTTCGTCCCTGTCGGGATTACGGCCTTTCGGGATTTCGGCGTTCGGGATTCTGGCTTGTCGAGATTTCGGCTTTCGGGATTGTGTCCGGAACCCAAAATATTCTTACTACTCTCCTTCTAAAAATTTGGATAAGGCATAGCTTTAAAAAGTTTATTTAAATTTAAAACTTCAACATGTTTATGAAACATTTGTGGTGCTTAAGTGTCAGATAGGGCCAAAAGTATATTAAGCAGCTCTGGGGACATCGATAATCTGCAAAACGTAGCCAAGAGCATAAAAATATAACTATATGCAGCTATGTATGTTTGCTAAGAATTGAGAAATTAAAAGATTACATACGTGCCCTTTATACACACTCCAAAATGATTCATTCAATTACTGAAGCAAATATAAGTGGCAGTTTCGTTGCCTGAATATTTTCATTAATTGACGCCATTTTAGTTTATTTTACAAAGTTTCAGAAGAGGAAATTTCCTTTAATTGACACCATTTTCGTTTATTTTCCCTTCATTTCAGAAGGGAAATTTTCTGTTAATTGTCATCTTACTGTTTAATACACTCTATTTTGGAGAAAAATAATATCTCCAGAGAACCCCAGATAGCTAGATTTATAATTATTATTCTTGCTAGCACATAAATATTTTATAGGGTAGCCAGGATTCAAACCCGTTCATTTTCGACTGCGCAGTGAGTGTCTTTTTGATTCAGCAAGAGCGGTTGGACAACGTAAAGCAAACAGAACAAAAAAAGATAATTGTTTAGATAATGCTGTTTGTGCATTCACGGTTCTACCAAACCGCAAACGATTCGTAAATTAACGGGAAAATAATATCTAGTATCAAAACGGAAATTGTTTGTGAAAACTAATTATGATAATTTAGTATAAAACGACGAGATTTTCCGAAGATTCAGTCTACCTTTTTTCCTTACGTTGACCCAGAAATCGTAAAATTGGTCAAATTGTAGACAGGCTGTATCTGAGCAACCTACATTAATTTGCCCATCGGTTGTTAACATTATAAAAAATGACCAAATGACACACAACTTCCTTTGCCACAAAAACACACCAGAAATCCCTACATGTCCATCTTTTATCCCCACTTACAAAACCATATTCCCCATGAGAAAAAGACACACAAAAAAATCCCGCCTTTCAAACCTCCCGAGCACGGAAGTCCTGAATGAATACCGACGTTCAATCACGCCACCCTGGAAAAATCCCCACGAAAATATTCCCCCATATTCCCAAAAATACCCCCTCCCCTTTTCTCGGGATCTTTTATCCTGTTATCCGGTTCCCCTTTTCAGTGACGTTTTATCAGGAATCGTTCTGAATTCTGCATGTCACGAACGGCGGGGCCGGTTTGTCAACAGAATTAGGGTCCTTAACGGTTCATTTAAGGCCGGCTTTTGCGAGGGAATTCAGGGGCTTGTTGGAGTGGGTAAAAGAGATGGGTTTATCTTGAGGATTATGAATTTCACCGATTAATATTCATGCAATGGGCTCCAATGTATTGAGGTTCGAGAACATTAGTCAAAAGTGCACTGTAAAAAAACCCTGTTTCTTTACAGTTAAAAACGGTCAACTTTGACCCCAGTTAATAAACGTTTTCTTTTACAGTTTAAAACTGTCATTTTTTTACAGTTAAAAACTGAAACTGTCATTTTTTACAGGAAAACTGTAATTTTAACAGGGAGAAAGTGTTAATTTAGTAGGGAAAAACTGTTAATTTAATAGTTTCCCCCCGTTAATTTAATAGTTTCTCCCTTCTAAAATAAAATACCCAATACTAGCCCTCGCGACCGAGAATCACTTTGTCGCAGACGGTTCAGTATTGGGCTCGCACGCAAGAGGTTCCTGGAAGAGGTATGGACCGGGCCCGGTTTTGATCCAGGTACCTCTTGCGTGCGAGCCCAATACTAAACCGTCTGCGACAAAGTAATTATTCTGTCGCGAGGGCTAGTATTGGGTATTTGTGCTGAACGATGATCTCAATCACGTGACTCTTTGCACGTCTTGAAATTTCCCCGAGACAGGTGCATTTGATGGGTTGTGAGTGGGACGTCATGTTAACGAAGATAAAAACAGTTATAAACTGTTTCTCTAAAGAACAGTTTTTAACTGTAAAAAATATGGTATTTAACTGTGAAAACAACAGTTTTTTTACAGTGTTATGGACTGCTGTGAATTAACTTTTACCTAAACTCAATAGTCTGATCTGTAACTTTAATTCTATGGTACAAACTTTCAACATTTAATTTCAACAAGAAAAAAACTACTTTAACAGCGTTCTTATAACGGTATTTTAAAAAGTGTAATGACCCCATGTTTACATAGAAGCGAAGAATACCTTTCATAAATATTTTAATAAATGTTTTCATAAAATGTTCAAATAAATGTGTTCAAATAAAATGTTCAAATGTTTTTAAATTGTTAAAGAAAAGCGTATGATTTATTCTGCTTATCTGTAATTAAAGAACTTAATACGAGAATATTTAAATATCTGAATAGTTGTATTGGTTCTTATTAACATTACCAGGAAAAGCAAGTTTAGTTTGAAAAGTTAACTTCGTATAAATTTGAAAACTTTACTCAATTTGTTTTACTCTTTACCTTTTACATTATATGTTTCGAAATATTTCAATAAAAATTAGCTTTCAAGGTGACTATTTTCACATTCTAATTTAATAAAAGAAATATTACCATATAACAGTTAGTTATTATTCACTAATTCACTCCTTTTCATTTTTTCTCTAACAGTGATTTTTACCTATTTTTCTTTCTTCATTTCGTTTACAGGAGACTACAACTACAACAGCAGAAGCATCAACAGTTACAGCAGCAACATAAATAATAACAATAAAAAATGGTAGTAACTATTATTTTAATGAATCATACTAATTAAAAACGTAACAAAAGAATCTCCAGATTCAGAAGCAGACTAATATTGTTAAACAAATATGGCAAATAGGTTCTAGTGGAATTTGTTGAATGTTCCTCTATTCCCCATGTGCAGCAGTGACTCTTGAAGGTTTAATACCCGATAACCGCTGGAGTGCGTCCTAGGTTGTCCAAATGTTTTTTTTACGATGTCGATCTTCGATCAATGTTTTTCTCTAGATCTTTACCACCATAACACCACCGAATTACCTAGGCCACAATGGATTTATTGAAGCATAGTTAAAGCCTGGATTTGATTGTAATATAGAAGTTGCATTGATTTCCTTTTTATTTGTGTATGATATAAATATACCCTATGTAAACAAACATTTGTATTTATTGTAATTAAAACAGTGTATTGTATTGTTTGTAGTGTATTTGTAAGTATTAAGTACGGTGATATCCCAAATATTTTTTATGTATATTTAGTCGTGTTATTTTTAGCAAAAACAATAAAAACATACTAGATATAACAGGTTCATTAGAATTTCTAGCATAAAGTAAAATAGTCTTGAGTTATTTAGGTTGAATTTTTATTAAATTTGTAATTCGTATATTTTAAAAATGTATGAAATATTAATTTATGTGAATCTATGAAAAAGTTTACAAAAGCATACAATATAAAATCGTATTGAGTTTTTTTCAAGTACTCAGTTCCTAGAATTGAACAGCTTTGAGATAGAAAATAGAGAATTGAATTATTATTGTTATTTTAACATGTTTGTCGACAATAAATATAACTTAGAAATTTTCTACTTATAACAAAACTACATTTATATTTAATTAATTTATTTACGGCATTTATTCTATACGTACGCATTTAATAACAAACTTCATTTATCGAAAATGCATTACGGTACAACTAATAAATTAAATTTTTTTACAAAGGGAAATAGGAAATTAATTTATGAAATATATTTCGAAAGTTTTTTTTTTAATATTTAACTCTAATCTCCTGTATGATAATTATAGTTCAAAAGAATTCACAGGCCATTTATTCACAAAGCACATTTTTTAAAGTATAAAGTGAATGCTACCAAAAAATGATTCAGTCCATAGAAAATCTGCGAGCTTTTAGTAGTAAAACATACGTTTCCACTATGTCTGCCATAAAAGGATCCATAATGAAATTAAGTGTTTTTTATGAGAAATAAAACAAAAACATACTAAAAAAGCGAAAATATCAAACTCGGATTAGGTGATACATAGAAAAATCTCATTATATTAACGTAATGAAAAAATTAAGAGATTACAAATGAGATATTGCATTAAAATGACATGCTTCATCCAATGCAATTAAATCTATATATAGTTATTCATTTTTGTAAACAACTATGCGTACATTGCAGTGGTGATTAACAATATTATATTGTTACCTGTTCCGACAAAATGTTTTACCATTTTTAGCAACCATTTTTTTCAAACCATGTTAACATTATCATCAGCTTTTTTATATTTTTATATATTAGTTATTTATTATATATTAGTTAAGCAGAATACTAATTAAAAATTGAAACAGTATTCAAATCGTAAACTATTTTAGTTAAAAGAAATATCTATGTATAATATTCGAGTATATAAGAATTTGAAATATTTTATTTACAACAAATTATGCTAAGTATAGATTTTTAAAAACTATTTCTCATTACTTTTTTGTTAAATCAACTATCACAAATACAAATGCATTTTCGGATTTTATATGTCTGAGGAAAAAATGTATATATCTACAAAAAAAAATTAAACACGTAATGTTTGAAAACATAGTAAAAAATTAAGTTACATAGCATTTTCGCCACAACAAAACAGCATGAATTTGATGACAAATAGAATGTGTTTAACTATCTCTTCACCATAATACCACTGATGAACAATAACGTACAGCAAAGATTCCCAAAAACTAACTCAATTATATCATTCTAACAAAATAGAGATGCAAACTTATTTTCCAAAAATGATAAAAAAAAATACGATTATACTTCTGCTCCAATGATTTTCTTAAGAGATGAATGGATCACGCTTATAAAAATAGCATTTCATCACAATTATGCGAGTATTTATTATTTATGAGCATTTGATGAAAAAAGTTGATTTGAGTACTTTCATTTTAGTAATATGTTTGGATCACGTAATTATGATTTATCTATTTTTTTTACCCTGAAATAAATGAGAAAAGTGCCGAAAATATTCTTTATGTGCTTTTTGTTTCATTTGTTTATCCTGAGTTGAGAAATCGAATTAGTGTCTGTCAGAAATGAATAAATTTCGACTAAGACGTTATTTTGTAACAAATTGGATGTGCGATTTTTATTTGTATACTAGTGATTTTTGCAAACCGAGAAGTAAAAAAGACTACCAAAACAAAAAATAATATTTACAAAGTGTTATTAAACTTATAACTTTTGAAAATGTTTAGAGGGAAAAATATTTTATAGATAAAATTAAGGATAATGTAAATATACTAGGTCCTGAAATTATTGATATTAAACTCATTAAAAAGGAAACTGTAATATATTTTAATTTATCGTGGTTGTAAGGAGCCATATGAGAGACCGAGGCAAGTTCTCCCCTGTTTTGTTTGTTGTTGTTGATTTTTTATTATATATATATATATTTGATAAATTTCTTTATTTTGAAGAAAATAGAATATCATTGCAATCCTTATACTTACAAACAACAAGCATTACTACTTTCCAAAAAAGTAAAGTTAGTTTTGGAAGTAAGTAGTTAAATGCAATCACGTTGAGATGGAAAACGTGCCTTGCATACGGTGTATATATTTCCAGCTTGCGAAAAATGTATGAGTCAAACTGCCCAACTATTTTAAAAGTATATAACACACTTAAAGTAAACTATTCCTTTTATTTTTATGTACATTTTATTGTA
The DNA here is from genome assembly GCA_019343175.1 of Oedothorax gibbosus. Taxonomy (NCBI): domain Eukaryota; kingdom Metazoa; phylum Arthropoda; class Arachnida; order Araneae; family Linyphiidae; genus Oedothorax; species Oedothorax gibbosus. The sequence continues at coordinate 357,442 of JAFNEN010000466.1, forward strand.
AACTAAAATAACCCAGAAGAGTCTAACCCATGAAAGTATATATTATGTAAAATGCTGTTTTTATGTCAAACCTCAATTCAAAACAAATTTTAATAATCATTATCATCCTGATAATTATAAAATTAAACAAATTGCGCAAATTCTTGTGACGCAATACGTTCCTGTAGCCATAGTTTGATGCTCGTTTCTAGAGATTGATTGTTGCTAAAGGTTGTTACCTTAATTGTGGCTAAAAAATTCGGAGATATCACATGCACTTAATTTTGGAAGTAGGGTGGTACAATTTTCAAATTATTCTCAGTAGCTTATTCTTTGTGAGAAATGGTTTGTAATAGTCTTTCCATGAACTTTCGATTTCCTTACTACCCACAGGTCTGATTCTAATTCTTTTGAGAGCTCGACAGTTTCTGACCATTGTCAAGAAGGCTTGTCAGGGCCATTTATAATGTTTTTAAATTAAAAAGAATTTCAGCTTCACAAAAAACATTCCACGAACGACTGCAATACTGTAAACTACAAACTTAACTTTTTTAATAGATAAATTTAGTCTATAGGATATTTAAGTGATTGTCCATAATATCGATGCTTTTGTAATTTCTAAAATCTTTTTCGTTAGTAAAAGGCTATTAAATTTTTCAATTGAGGTCCTAAAATAACATCACAATTCAAGATTATCAAGAAATCAAGTCAATCACAATCAAGAAAGGATCAAGTTCATTAAAATATTTTTAAAGAATAAATTTAAAATAAAACAATTTTATTGTATGAAATTACTCAACCCGACAAGTCAAATTAATTCACTTGGAAGTAGAAACAGTTACACTGTTTTTAAATACCTTTTTAGTAAAAAACGCTTTAAACTTATTTACTTACGCTCATAACATAACATCTCTAAATATATTATTAACAACTCAATGCCTTGAAAAAATTTCAAACCTTCATAAAAATATTTTATGAATAAAAATAATTTAATCGACGTTTGTATAGGATGTAACTCTATCAACTAATTGAACCCATCAACTCTAATTAATTTATTTAAAAAAGATTAAACACTACCAACTTACAATACCACATTATCAGACCCATTGTCCCTTTTCCACTTTCTTTCGAAATTGAATCAATGCCCGCAGCATGTCGATATCTCGAAGACACATGAAAGCACAGATGGGCATTTCATTAATCTTGACCGAGATTAAATTAGCAATACCAAAGTTACAGTTCTCCAACAGCAAAAGTTACAGTTCTCCTTGAATCGAAGCAGAAGAAACTTGTGAACTGCTGAGTCTGGAGTTTGGGCAAGAGAGTTATAGAAGAAGTTAGAGAGGGAAAAAAAGAAAAGAAATCGAGGTAGTTGAAACTGTTAAATGAATTGGTAGTTGGAATTCGTTGGAGAGGTCGGCGGACCGATTCTGGGAAATGTCACGGAACTGGAGCGATTTCGGAGATAGTAGTTTTCTATTGTCGAAGTTTAAGGGTACTTTAAATAAGTAAAATCTAGCATTAAGTAGGGGGCTTTAGTAAAAGACATTTGAGTTATATTATTAGGGCTATAACACTTATCTTCTAAGGGCAATCAACATAGACCGTTAATAAAATTAAACCATTATTGCAGGATAAAATATAATGCCACACGCAATGATTACAAATATTAAAAGGTGAACAAAAAGAAAATATCTCTAAATACCAAATATACTTTTTTTTAATTTACAGTTTGATTTATTAATTCTTCCTTTGAAGCTTCAGTACTCTACTTTTATATCTCTAATTAGTCAGTTTCATGTTTGATATATTACTTTGATGCACGTTATTAAAAACTATGCTAAAATTCAATAATAGTAATATGACTATGGTTACTACATACTTACCATTTAAGTTCATAAATTATGCAAAACAAATGTGCATACTTTCATTATCCAAACAAGTATTTTTAGAATATGTGTTTGGAATATTATAACGGATGGTTGTGATATAACATCTGATAATGATTATAAAACTAACTAGAAGTTTAAGTCAAAATAATGTCGCATTGGACACCAGCCCTCTTAAAATAATTAAACTTTGTTTTTCGGAAAACAACAAGAATAAATGAATTAATATAATAATGCATCGATGGCAATAAGGGTCAACATTTGTAATTTCTTAGTCGGGAGAGATTTGTAATAGACGTGTTGAGAGAAATATTTCTTTAAAAAACGTAAATATTCCTAAAAAACAAAAACGCATTTCAAATACTTTCTTGCAATAAGTACTTATTATTCTACAACTATTTTAATTAGTTAATTCGTTACAAATGCTTTCCATAAACGTTTTGAATTCATTGCATTTATTATTTATAAATTGCGTACATTCTTTCTTTTTGTTAAAAGCTGGTAAAAATACATTTCGCTGACTTTGAACCTTTCTAAATTTCCTTAAAATCTACATGGTCGATGTAATTGCGTTTTAAAAATACCATCTCTCTATTTTCATTTAACGCTTTCTTATTTTCAAAGAAAACTTTTTTTCATCGAGTGAAATTTCTCAAGGAAAAAAAATCTCCAATCTACAAGTGAACTTCGCTTGAGTTAATTCACGGTCATTCTAGATAGATATAATGAAATAAAATAAAATAAGACCACCAGCGTGAATTTTATAAGGAACGTTTGCTATTTAAAACTAGCGAGACGTAAAACGCATTTCTAGTATATATATATATATAATGTGAAAGAAAATATCACTGACTTCATTACTTTTTATTTAACCTTTTGAAACTTAATAAAAACTTACTAGTATTTGAATTATTTAATATTTTAGAAATATTTATGCCCATTTATAGCTTTACCAAGCATTAAATGTAAACTTTTTTACTATCTTTATCATGCAACATAATAGTGGAAGAAATATATTTAATATTTATATCTTATATAATAATGTAAGCAATAAAATATAGGTCCGCATACAAAATTTCATATAAATTTAATATTAAAGAACTACAAGTACAGATTAACAATAATACGTGATTACTAGGAAGTTATAGGAATCAAGTACTTTCTACTGGTTTTGACAGTTTAACAATTATTAAGGAATAATTACGGTCTCACAATCAGATAAAAAAAATCTCTGATGAACTATTTTGTAGCTGTAAATTTCTAAATAATAAGGAAACGTGGCTTGCACACATGAAATTTCCATGGTTCTGATGCTTTACGTGCGATATATACTTAATGTTACATTATTGTCTTCAAATTTGTTAATTGGACTGGGGCAACTTTAGCTTTTGAAACAACTTTGGCTCTTTACAAAAGCACGAAATCGTTATCTTTACTTTTTACACATCACAAATTATTTACCAATAGACCAGTATAGAGTGTTGCTTTAGATCGAAAAATATCGCATTTTTAACAGAAAATAAGAAGTGTATGTTTTGAGAAGCTATTTAAGAGGAAATGTCAAATTACACAGTTATGACTGTGTATAATCCTGTGTAATGCCGCCTAGCGGTAGCCAAGGAAACTATGTAAAATGCAACGCCCTAACGGCAAAAAATTTTGTAATCCATTCCATCACTAGCCAGGAAGCAGATGCAATAAAAAATACTGCGTTTATCAGCAGCCAGTCGGAGTTTCTTCGTGCCTATCCAAAAATATGCAATAATTACCAGAATAAACAATTTACAGTCTTCTGCATCACCAGACTGTATCGACCATATTTTCACAAAGTCTTTTCGGGAACAGATATTCCGGTATAAAATTGGTTAATTGACTTATCTCCAACAAGGAATGACGGAAAGTTTCAATAGTTTACAAGAAAAACGACACTTAACTTTCGATTCACGAACACATTTATTTTCTTCAAAAAAACAAAGATGCCAACTCTAAAAACACAATTACAACAAATACGTTTTGCTCCTGAACATGAGCTACGAGACGGGTGGGACAAAACATGAGCACTGGGAAATAATTTAAAAGTAGTTAAAAACAATTAAATTGCAATACAAGACAACGCAACATCCTCCCACCTTGAGTTGGCAGGAGCTAACTCAACCTGAACAAAACATATTTACAAAAAGTCACAAATCTAGTCTTTGGGGAACTTTGATCACTCGGCCCCTTGATGTCTTGTAAGGCACAGAGTCCGGTACTTCTGAAGAAGGAGAAGGTATGTTGTCTGGCATTTTGAAGGCACAGGAAACATCAGAAACAAAAGACTTACACCACGATGACGATACCTCAAGGGGGAAAATTCGCTGGATAGGACGTAACAGTTGGGAAGATGCTGTCTGCAGACGGACTAATCTATTGACGTTGTCCTTCCCTGGGATGATTTCTATCACTCTTCCCAAGGGCCAGTCCATTCTCTTGACATTGTCGCACCATATCAGAACTATATCACCAATCGAAATTTGACTTATCCACTTCTTATGCTGAGGGCGTTGTATAAGCAGTCCCAAATACTCAGATCTGAATCTAGCACGTAAATCAGCGATGAGCTTCTGCCTATGTTTCAGCCTTTTGTTCAGTCTGGTATTATCCACAACATCAAAATCAGGCGTACCAATCTCTTTCACATCTTGCAGAAACAAGGAAGGAGATAAAGGGACCAATTCACCACTATTTTCTGACACATACGTAAGTGGGCGCGAGTTTACAATAGATTCCGTATCGCAGAGTATAGTACACAATTGCTCGTATGACAGATGTGATCTTCCCAGAACCTTCTTTAGCAGTGACTTAACAACTCCTATCATGCGCTCCCAGAACCCACCCCACCAGGGCGCTGAAGGTGGATTGAAGATCCATTGGATTCTTTTTGCCGTACTGAATCTCACAATCTGTTCCCAATCCACATTTCCCAACGCACCAGAGGCTCCAACAAAGTTTGTGCCGTTATCACAATACACCACCGACGGCCTTCCTCGTCGAGATATGAATCGCCTGAAACTCAGTAGAAAAACTTCTGTTGATAAAGACGACAAAAGTTCTAAATGTACTCCGCGGTATACAGCACAAGTATATAGACAAATCCAAGCCTTTGTACCGTCTTTTAAATACAGAGGTCCAGTTAGGTCGACACCAATGATTTCAAAAATGGATGCTTCTTTAGTACGGTTTTCTGGCAAAGCAGCAGCTGGTGCATCCAAGTTTGCCTGTTTGTATCTCAAACAAATCACACACTTAGCGATTACAGATCTAATTGCTTTTCTTGCATTTAGAATCCAATAATGCTCCCTCAATAAATTGAGAAGCATTTGAGTTCCTGCGTGACAGTTACTCTGGTGTTCTCCCCTGATCAATCTCTTGACAGCCACGTGATCCGAGGGTAAAATCACTGGACATCTAAAATCTTCGGTGTCTCGCTTGAATACAACTTTTGTTTTCAATCTTAAAAGACCTTGTTCATCTTCATAAACGTCTAAAGCAGCCAAACGCTTATCTTCTTTAGAGGTGAACGACTCCCTTTGAACTAACTTGAGTAGGTTCTTCTCTGCAGCATGAATTTCCAGAGCTGTCAGTTCTCCTGTTAATTTTACATGGTTGGTCTTCTTGCAATTATAAATAAACCTCTTGATCCATGCTACCATGCGTGTTATTTTCAGGTAACTGGAAAAATATTTGCAGTACCATTCTGAATCATGGTCTCTAGGAACACCTTTTCCATCTTGTTCTAGACTGCCAACTTTGGTCATCAAACATTTGTTTGTTTCTTCTTTATTAGTCTTCCTTTTCTCTTCCAAAATGGCATTTTCATCAGGGTTCACATTAGCTATTGGCCAATTTTCCTCAGGCTCCCTGAGCCATATGGGTCCCTCCCACCATCTAGATTGCAACAGCTGTTTTGCTGAACACCCTCTGGACGGGAGGTCAGCTGGGTTAAGACACCCTGGTACATGCCTCCATGACTTAAGTTCTGTCAACTTCCGAATTTCTTGAACCCGATTGTTCACAAATGTCGACCATATTTCATCTCTCTGGATCCAGCTCAGTACAGTTGTAGAATCTGACCAAAAGTACAGCTGGACATCTTGCCAATCAAGTCCACTCAACACAGAAGTGCACAACCTGGCTCCCACCGTAGCAGCTATGAGCTCCAATCGGGGTATAGTTACAGCTTTTACCGGTGTCACCCTTGCCTTTGATGCCAAAAGATGAATATGAACCCCGTCAGCAGTCTGTACTCTAACGAAGACAGCCGCAGAGTAAGCCCGAAGACTGGCATCGCAAAAGGTATGTACACTCATTTCCCTGTCAAGATTGTATGAGAACCATCTTGGGATAGATATTTCCTTCAAAAAAATCAGTTCCTTATACCACGATAAGAATTCAGTTTTTGTTGAATCGTCAACTTCCATGTCCCAGGACAAACCCTTTTTCCACAGCTTCTGTAGCAAAAGTTTAGGTAACACGAAAACCGGAGAAACCAAGCCGATAGGATCAAATGCCTTATGGGCAACAGAAAGAATTGTTCGCTTTGTTATCTTTTTAACTTCTAAATCCTCCAGCCAGTCTAAATTGATCGCCAAGGTATCTTCAGTTTTATTCCACAACATTCCCAAGACTGAAGACGTGGTAGGGGTAGTACCATCTTCTGTGTACTCCCATCCTCTGAGATTAAATTTACCAAGCCTCATAACTTCTTGAGACATTCTCATAAATTCTAGCAAGTCCTCTTGAGTGGAAAAGCTTGCAAGAAGGTTGTCAACATAAAAACTCCTTAAAAGTTTCATAAGCATCTGTTTGTCACAACCAGATTCTTCAGAGAGCTTTAGTAAGTGGAATTCAATGACAGATGCCAACAAAAAGGGGCTGCAGTTTACACCAAAAACAACTCTCGCATGTCGATAAATCTTCAGCTCTCTCTGATCATTCCACCACAAGAACCTTAGTACATCTCTTTCAAGAGGATTAATGCTTATCATCAGAAAGGCTTTCTCTATGTCAGCAACAACACCATACTTTAGTTCACGAAATTTCAGAAAGAGATCAGGCACGAGATTAATCAAATTAGGTCCACTCTCCAGGCACTGGTTTAACGATGGAGATAACCTTCCCCGCGCAGAAGCATCGAAAACTGGCCTAACTTTTGTTGTACTGTTTGCTTTAAAAACTGGTCGATGTGGAAGATAGTGTTCAGATTCTACATGTTGATCAAGTGGCACTTCTTCGATTATGCCCAAATCTAACCACTCTTTCAAAGCCTTATCATAAACAGAGAACGTACTCTCAGAATCAAGTTTTCTTGTAGTAGATTCCAGTCTTTTGAAAGCCAAATCCATGTTACTAGGAAGAGGGGGATGATCTTGTGACCACGGAAGGGAAACCTCGTAACGACCTTCCTTATTTACAGTGACTGTATCCAAAAACTGTTGTTTAGCAAAAAATTCCGTCTCTTTCTTTGACTTCTTTGTTGCAGGGTCAGAAATACCAATCACATCAAGATCCCACATGTCTGTGATGCTTGCTTCTCTAAGTAGTAATGATGTCACCAGCATTGCAGCGCTTTCTACAACATCATTTTCAGGTAGCTTACCCATCAAGCACCACCCCAAAAGAGTTTCCACAGCAACTAAATTACTCTTCAAAATCTTTCTACGACCTGTCAGCAATCTACCAGCAACATCAGCACCAATTAATATTTCTATGGGACCTGGCCTCTTTTCAACATCATGGATTGAAATCTTTAAACTCTTCAATTCTTCCATCCAAGGACCATCCACCACTGATGAGATGCTATCACAAATTACCTTTTCATCCAAAACTTCAAAGTTGCAAAGAAAATGCCCTTGTAAACTACCCAACTCTATTTTATAGCAGTTGTGCTGTTGCTCTTGAGTCTTCTTCCCACCAAATAAGGAATGAGCAATGGTTACTTCTCTAATAGGTTTAAATCCCATTCTCACAGCCGTGGATCCTTGAATATACGATTTTTGACTTCCTGTATCGATTAAGGCACGTACATTACACACTGAATGTGGTCCCTTGAGTTTTACAACTAATGTTTGCAGTAGTACCATTGGTGATTGTGACAAACTGGATAAATTGACAGATTTTTCATTCCTAGAAGAATCTTCTTCCTGAGCACCAGCCACATCTTTACCACCATCAGACTTCTTGTGAGAATATAATTCTGGACACATAAGTGCAGCATGTCCTTTAGAGCACACAAGACACTTCATGAAGATTTTGCATTGATTTCTACGGTGACCTCTAGATAAACATCTGAAGCAGCAACCTTTATCCTTGAGGATTTTCTGTTTTTCACTCAATGTCATCTTCTGAGCACTAAAGCAATTCATTGTGTCATGTTGCTTCGAACAAAAGGAACAACCTTTATTATCTTGGTTAGTGTTGCTAGTAGTCAACAGACCTGCAGCTGTCGGTATAGAATCAGGAGCTGTATAATATTGCTTCTTAACCTTGGGTTTGAGTCCGAAACCAGACATAGCCAGGCTTATCCTCTCTTCAGACTCTACTTCTGACTTCAAGAATTTCAAAAGACCTTCAAGTCGTTTCTTAGTATCAGTTCCAGCCACATATTGCGAACTTCTAGAAAAGGCCCTTAACAGTTCTTCCGGCAAGCAGGATTCAACTAGGGGATACAGCATCGCACCACACTTTTCAGTTGTCACTTCAAGGCTCTCTAATGCTCTGATATGCGACTCGAGACTATCATACAGAGTTGACATGTTGGGTCTTTGAGATGATGCATTCTTCAAAACTAATTGGAGCAACTCTCTTATGTAAACTTCAACCAACATGTCGTCACGACCAAATCTGGACTTTAAGCACTCAAGTGCCTTGCTATAGTTTTTAGCTGTGGGTGGAAAGCTTTCGACAACATCCCTGGCCCGGGACCCCTTAACTGTAGCCTGAATCAAGTATTGAAATTTGTCAGCTGAATCAATTTCATCGTCCGAGTCTATTTTCTGAAACTGGCACCAAAACTGAAGCCAATCCTTTACATTACCATCAAACTGTCTTAACTCCAGCTTCGGAAGTTTAAACCTTCTCTTGTTAACACTATCTACACTCGCCACATCATCAACACTAGTGAGGTTAATAGCAGCAACACTGGCCTGTACTTTGAGAAAAGTTCTATAATATTCATCGGCCTTATCGATTTCCTCATCTAAACTCTCTACTTTAGTAGCAATCTTCAAATTTAGAATCTTTTCGTTAAGTTGAAGCATCTCATCATTTTTCGCACCAATCATACAAAATACAATATTTATTTTATCGTTCTCTATTATTTCTTCTTTTAATAAAGTATTTATTTCATTTACCATCTTGGTGAACGCTGTTCTCATAACAGTTCTCCGGGTCTTGCAATACGCCAATTCCGTCATCTGTTCTTCTTGGGTTGCTGTCATCTTTTCGTACCGGTACCTTCCCTGTCGCGGACGCCACTATTTCACAAAGTCTTTTCGGGAACAGATATTCCGGTATAAAATTGGTTAATTGACTTATCTCCAACAAGGAATGACGGAAAGTTTCAATAGTTTACAAGAAAAACGACACTTAACTTTCGATTCACGAACACATTTATTTTCTTCAAAAAAACAAAGATGCCAACTCTAAAAACACAATTACAACAAATACGTTTTGCTCCTGAACATGAGCTACGAGACGGGTGGGACAAAACATGAGCACTGGGAAATAATTTAAAAGTAGTTAAAAACAATTAAATTGCAATACAAGACAACGCAACACATATTATGGATTTCTACCTATCGCCAATGTATTTGTTTTTAAAAAATAGTTTTGTATTAGTTAACATTGTCAGATACATAAAAAACAGTCGGAAACGTCAATAAACAGTAACTGTGAGTACGTATTCTCCAAAAGAACCTGCTTTTTATGTCCATAAGCATTTCCTCTCAGAAATGATCACCAAGACAGTTTTCGTCAGAGAGAAAGAAAAGCGTCGGAACGAAAACAATTCGAAATATTCTCCACGGACGAGGAGTTCGAAAATTTGCATAATTTAAAGGGCCCGAGTGATGAAATTTCGTTTATAAGAATAAACTATTTGCAATTGGAGATAAATCGGAGGGTAGTGAACTTGTATGTCATTGTCAGTAATTGGATAGAGAGAAATAAAATTGCATGACATTTTAAAAATGGCGATGGGAAAAAGCGAAAATTTCGAATCGAAGTGAAGAAATGCTGTCAGCAATTCCGGTTTGCGATGGAGAAATATAAATTTACAAAAGATTCTAGATAACGATGATGAGAAAATGTTTTTGGTTTCATTTCGAATATTGATGGTTAAATCGAGCTTAAAACAAAAATGTTTTGCATAATCTGTAGCATTTCGAGTTTTGGAAAAATTTAGTTGAGTTTTTTTTGTGTTTCATGATAGGCTGTCATCTAAAGAAATTGTTGTGTATGAAGAATTATTTTTTGTGAAAGTTTTGAATAAACGGTTCTAACACAGTTTTTCGTAATCGTTTAACTTGTTTTTTATTTGGCACGACACAAAATAAAAAAATACAATATAAAAAACAATACAAACAATAAAATAAAGTACAAAGTACATAGCACAGCCAAAGGGTCGATGCCTGTACTAGTAGTGTGAATGAACTTATATAAGGATAATTAAAAGAAATACAATACCATTCTTTAATCGTTATTAATGTTATCGCGCCTAAATAACTCCGAAATATCATTATTTAATGTGTGTGTTATATTAGATTATACTATTAGCAACGTTATTTTTTTTATTAGTTACATATATCTTTTTATGGAATACTTTTATTATCTTAATTAAGATAAATACAACCCAAACTACTCTTTTTTAATTAAACTAATATTAATGACCCTATATAATTGTTTATTTTAAAAACCATATACCAACAATAACTACTATATACACACGAACTAAACAATAATTACTATATACACAAACTAAACATTAATTATTATTTAACACATTACTCACATATCATTACCCAAATAAAATAACAGACACCAAAAACAATACAACTCAGACACTTAAGTTCATTTATACATCCAACAAAGAAACAATCGATAACAAACAAAAAGATAGATTAGAACTGTTCATATATAAATTAAACGCTTTTTTCCGGATCCCCTCCGCTTTTACAAACCAAACAAAAGCATCATCTGTATCTCAAAAGAAGATTAGGCATCACTCGAAAAGAGACGGAGAAATAAATCAAGAGATCCGGACCGAACCGGACTTCCCGGACTGCGGGAGCAGATAATAAATCTGGAAATTTGCCCGGCTAATCTCGGGCCCTGTCGTGATACAGTGACAATCAACTTTTACGTCTTGATGGAAGAGGAGGTGATTGATGGAAAAGTGGGCGATATAAAAAAGTTAACGATTTTCTTTTGTGTCTCTTTTCTTTGACACTGGGAGTGTAAGATAGTGTTTCTTTTTACAGTAAAGAAAGTGTATCGAAGTTTATAATTAAAGAATCGGCTTCGATAGTGGCAGAATACCTCGTCGAAAATAACTGGTTTTCTGCTTGTTAATATCCATACTCTTCTCTAACGACACTGTTAAAAATTTGATACTTCACTTGGATTCACCAAAAATATGGTTTATGGTATCTGCCACTTCCGGGTGTGGTTAATTTTTTTTATCATATTTTCTGTATTCAGTTAACGATTTTCTTTTGTGTCTCCTTTCTTTGACACCGGGTGAGTTAGATAGTGTTAAGTTTTAGATAGTGTCTTTTTTTACATTAAAGAAAGTGTATCGAAGTATATAATTTAATTTTTTTTAAGAGTGACAGAATACCTTTTCGAAAATACCTATTTCCTGCACCTATACCCTTCCCTGACTAGTTAGACATCTATTTTCTAAAATTAACCTTTCAATTTTAACTCTAATTTTTCTTTTTTTTCTAAATGTGTCTGCTTGATTAAAACTGCACTTGAAAATGTGGTTTACAGTATATACTTTACCAAACAAAACTCCTTGGAGTGTATGAGAAGATAATATAAAAATTTGCCTGGCTAATCTCGGATCATATAGTATTACAGCGGCGATCAACTTCCACGTTTTAGTGGACGAGGCGATGATTGATGACAAAGTTGACCATGAAAAAAACTAACGATTTCTTTTGTGTTTCTTTTCTTCGACACAGGGTGAAATAAATATGGTCGCATTTTACAATAAAGAAGTGCGTTTCAGGAATAAGGAATTGAAGTTTATAATCTAATATTTTTTTTCATTTTCGAGCTGAAATAGCTTTTATAATACTGACTATTGGGCGCTGCTTAATACTCGCTATTATAACCAAACCTTTTACTTTCTATTATTTCAGTATATTTATGTCAGTATAGAGCAGTCTCAACCACGTTACGTGACAAGCTGTTACCATAGTAACTCTTTGTAAACCAAATTTCTGGAGGGCCATGTTAGGCTTAGCTCCATAGCCTAAAATTTGCTAACTTTGTAATAGCTCAATAAATAGTGGTCGTAAAAAAAGACTCAAGTGTCAAAGTTGTAGCACTCTTTATGTTTCATAGCTTTTGTATTAATTGATTTGAAAATTTTGTTCTAAAATTAATGAAATTTTAGATATAACAAAAACTATAATTTCTAAGTTAGAAGTGGCATAACTGTGGATTAATCTCTGAACGTTGTCAGAAGAATCTTTTTACTGGATTTAATAATGCTATAAACCTGCTTTGTCCTCCATCAGTAAGACTTTGGGAAAGGACCGCAGACGGGGTTGGTAATGACCCATTATTTACAACAATACATACATCTCCTCATTAGCTCCAAAATCTCCCAAACAAAATCTTACCACTTCAACACCAGGAAACACCGAGGACAGTTTTCAAAAGCGTGCTTATTCGCAAAAGCAGTATATCTCCAGAAAATATTTTCATAGCCGCTTTTGTCAACAAAGGAAGTGTCTTTAGTTTTAGAGATGAGTTTTGTGAGATGATAAAATTTATTACTTAAGTTCCAGAGTGGTATATCTCCTTTAAAGTTATCGTTGTTGTCGTGTGAAAAGTGCAATAATAGATAAAAAAAACATTAAAAAATATATAGGTAGAGAGAGGTGGGATGACACACACACACACAGTTAAATAGTTACAAAAGCTTGGAGCACTGCACAGGCCACATCCACAGCTTTGTCCGTACAGAGGGACCCCGGGAACAGTTCAAGTCAATCTTGAACAGTGCTGCAGTGATGGAAGGGCAGTTGAAGGGGTGCTCGGGATACAGCTGCGCGCTCGGGCAGTGCAAGCATTCTGGATTGATTCTCGATCCGTCTGGCAAGATCTTCATGCCTCTGAGGTGCAAAGTTATCGTTAGAGTCATTCAATGCATCGACCGGTGAGTTGGGAAACGCTTCCTTTTTACCAACCGAGACTAATTCCAATTAAGTGTACCCTAGCTCGAAAGCGATCCATGTCTGTTCAACCAACTCATTTGACCATGATCAACGCGGTTCGTCATACCGCCATATAATACCTCGGTTTGTCACGACTCTCTGCCAGGGTTTTGCCAGATAAAAATTCCCCAAAAGTACGCTGTTAAAACTAACAAATGGATGCCATTTTTCACCCCGGGGTGAAAAGAAGCTCTCATTTGGCATCACCAAGGCTTTGAATCGCCTTGGGTCGATGAATCTTGGGCTTGTGAATCTCTGAAGGACACCGCCATTTAACTCTTTGGGTGCCAAGTGTCACCTTCATTTTTAACAGTGTAGTCAAGTTGAGACTCGAAATAGCGAACAAAAGCTAAGTGTAACATTATTGCGTCAGTTCCGGTGCAGCAGTAATCCCAGTACTTCACTTCCGGCATAATTTACCAAATGTACGTGTATTTTGAATTTAAAAATACATGTAAACACATTAAAAAGCAAAAAAAAAAAGAACTCGAGAAAAATCTTAAAATATACTCAATGTTGAACCCAAATTAACAATCTGTGGGCTATTTAAAATTAGCTAAAATAGTTTTTATGATTAAATTTTTTTATTTCCTAAGTGGATACAAATTAGTAAAATGGCTATTACTATAGGACACGTTGACTTTGTCTTCGTTATTCGAGGCAATATAAAAGCTCTAAAGCTGAAGTAACTCTAATGTTGAAGCTATAGGTAATGATAAATCAGAGCAATCTTCTTAGTTGTAAGTTTCCTTTACATTGATTTCCGTTTGCAAGGCAGAATTCACTTTTGTATTTAAGCTAAAAAAATCATTATTGTAATTTTAACAATGAATTTTATATTATTCGTGAACTAAATATTATTCGTTAAACGACAAAAATGTTTTAACGATGGAAGGTTATATTTAGTGACTTTTTACTCAAGATTTGACGTAAAATATGAACATACTTATTGTAGATTTCTCGGTTACTGTCTTATTGTCAAATTTGAATAATATTTTTTTTAAGTAAATCAAAAGTTATAGATTCAAAAACACATACTTAGTTAATATGTGTTTGTTATAGGCTATTTATAGCAGTTTTAATTTACCTATGAGTTTTACTATACTGTAACGGACTCTAATTAATACTAAATCAATAGAGTATCATAACTAATTAACGAAACCTAATCATCAGACCATATATTACAAAATTTAAAAATTTAGCTCTAGTTACCACTTCAATAATTAGTTTAAGACATCAGTATACAAGGTTTAGTTATGATCCTAACAAAACTTCTCAGTGTTGTGATATGGTAGACAATCCATCTTAGTCATCCAAACTCTCATATGAACACATTTGGTGATTAATGTGCAATATAATTATTTCGTAATTAATGCTCGCTTAACGGTAATTATAGTTAATGCAAATCATAGAGAATGAATCCTGTAATTACGTGTAAAGAGCGGCAATTTACGTGATTTAAAGGTATGGGAAATATGCAAATTCGTGTAGCCAAGTTCTTCATTCACGTCTGTTATTCCATTGAATTAATAAAGGGATTTTATTTTCAGTAGGGAAGTAAAATTCAGTAGCGCCTTGTTTTTTTAGATACTTTTTTAAAATAGTTTAATTTAGTTTTTGGTTTTCAACAATGCAGCTGAAGTAAAACGAAAGTGACTGTGCTGTCGCTATGTGTGTGATACTCGTTGGGTGTTCTTCTTTGGCGTCGGTGAGACGAGATTTTATGAGATGGGACAGATGTGCAACAAAGCCTTCGTATCGGTGGAGCCAAGGGATCACACTTCTCGGGTTATAAATTATCAATGAATGACAGCTCACGCTCCAATGATATTTGAAGGCTCAAGAGCGAATGGAGTTGGGGATGTTCCCGGGTGGCCAGCTGTTTAGCCAATGAAGTTTTAGAGGCGGGCTCCGTGTTTTTTGGGGTTTTCTCCGTGTGAGACTTTTTAGATAGAACAAAAATGCTTCAATAGAGAATATAGAACTGGTAACTAGACAGAATAGAACTGACAACCTAACAGGACTGAGTTTAAAAAATGAACTTATGATTCCAAAAATCTTGTATGTGTGTAAAAGAACGATGTTTCCAACTGTAAGCAACACCCATTTGGTATGTAACATTTTGAGAAATATCTCGATAACCACCATTAAAATATCTTATGATTCTTAGTTTAACCTTTGTTTATTTTATTTATTAATTTTTCAGAGAGAGATAGAGCATTAAGAATAACTTCGAACCTTAAATTAGTGATGTTTAGTTTAATCAGTTTTAATCATGATGCATTATGTAATCTAAGTACTAGCCACTCTACATTACATATCCAATACTATACGATCACAATAGTGAAGTAAAAACAGGAAATATTACAGTGGCTAGTAAAAAATCTTCTACGTCCCGTTTGTCGAAATTGTGTTTAAAGAACAATTGTACAGATTTATGTGGGCAGAATACAAGCATTAGATATTTTTATTTTTCGCAAAGGAGCTGATAGTATAGAACATACAAGCCAAATAAGGACAAAAAATATTTTTGACCTTAAAAGTTTTAGAAAATATAGTTTGTATATCATGCTAAATGACAAAAAAAATACTTCACTTTCATTAAAAAAATCAAGATTTTATGAACAATATTAAATGTAAGAACTGGCTGTTATTGTTTTAAAGGTAAGGTAAGGTAATCGTTTCCGGCTTCCTATTTCTAGCCTCCTTCAGGAGCTTTAACACAGCCAATAACACCTCGTAAATTAGAACCCTGGTCAATTGACGAAATCGACACCTGAGCGGGCACCCAACGGAACTTCGAGCGACATCGTACGCTAACGCCGTCGGGACTTTGGACTCCACAGATTTAACGAGCACGTCTGTCCCTGTGTACTCGGGCCCATCCATGATGAGGATTCTTTTCTACTATTTCCAGCACGGATCCGATTTATAGGATGACTGGCAGTAGGGGGGATACGAACCCCCGCACTCCTGAGAAGGTTGAATCTCTAGGCTGATGCCCTAACCACTCGGCCACGGACGGGCCATTGTTTTAAATGAATCTATCGCCAACAGTATTTTACATAACTGTTAGTTCTTTGTCATTAACTAGCTTATGCTAACTTACACATTAGCTTATGTTTAGGTAATATTTTTATGGAACACAGCTTACATACACCCCGTAATTTTTTAAAAAAAAGTAGTAAACCTACACAAGAAAGGATTAAAGATCCCTTTATAACTACATTAAATATGAATTAACTCAGAGTCTCGTCACCTTATAGAGGTCAATACATTCTGTGACTAATCAAGCTTACAAAAACGGAGACGATAGATTTCATTACAGCAGATTTTCTGGTCAGTTGGTTTGATTGACGTAGGTTACCCAGTGTTTAGTTCCTAAGCTTGCTTAGTCTTCATTATAAATTAAAAATTATAAAAGCAAATTATTGTTATTTTTAATTATAAAAAAATAATGTTAGTGTAAGAATTAACCGCGGAAACTTGAATAAAGTGTTAAGATTAAATAAAAAGCAAATCGTAAAGGAAAAAAAAAGTAACAAGAAAAAAAACTAATATATAAATAATATTAAAGAATAACACGAATACCAAATAAACGTTGTCGACATAATAAGTCGTAAACAATAAAAACAATATAAGTCGGGAACCAAATTAGTGTAAATTTTATATAGTTAGCCAACTCTTATTTTACCTTTAACTTTATTTGCATACCTTACGTACAATGCTTTTCTAAATGCGAACTAATTTTATAAAATTACATTTCTTCTTAATATTTCAAAGAGTTGAATATTTAAAGTGGATAAATAATAAATGAAAGGCGAAATGAGAGAATCGGAATATAATTTGAGCAATCCATTACAATTCGGACAAGTACAATTGTCTGCTTAAACATTTCATAATAGAATAAACTAGTTTCCGCATTAAATTAAGCAATATAGAGCCATTAATTATTTAGGATTGTATTACGAATTTAAATATCAAAGCAATTCATAAAACTATTTTTAGCATTTTCATATTAGCTTTTATCTCATCTTCTCAAGCGCAAATTTACATAAAGAGATATGTTAGTTAGAATGAATTGCGTTTAGGCAAACCTAAAAGGAAACCTACAATAGTCACGTGACTTGGTACCAAGTCACGTGGAATTGATTTGTGAAAATATGCATAACTCTAAATAATCACAAGTTTTTGCTATTCAATATTATGAAACAGCTATTATGGAACAAGTAACAAATTAGCTTTGATGTAATGGCCAGTCTCGACTCGCGATTTGCGTTATGTTGCCAAAAAACGAAAATGTCTAACTGAGGTAAAAATTCCACTTCATGTTTCATACAATTCGATAGGTATAGCAACCCTACGTTAAATTTTCAACCTTGTCAAAAGTTGCGAATGAACAGACCGACCATTATATCATAGCTGTACCCAGATTATATTAATCACAATTAAACATAAACGCAACAAACATACAGCAATTTCCTATATTTTTTTTTATTGTGGATAGTTACTCAAATATTTACTAACTAGCAAACTATACCCGTTTCTCGCACGATAAAAATTTTCAAGGATTCCAAATATGTTGTACCATATACCTGTTTATCATAACTTTTTATTGATCGTTATAATTATAAATCCCGTTCATTGCCTTAATTCCAAAATGAAAATACGCTATAAAATCACTCATTCATCCAATTCTCATAAATACATAAACCTTTAGTCATTTGCGTTGAAAATAATTGCGAGAAAATGATATAGCTACCACACCCATTATACGCTCTAACACAATGACCTCGAACAACGACCAGTTATAAATTATTTTAAAAGAAATCGCCTATTTGGGAATTTTAGTTAATAATTTGGCGAGTTTGGCAACCGTCTTTGGCGAAAAAATAAGACATAAAACTGTATACCTTTATGCAGGCTTTATTAACCATCGTAGTTCAGTATAGCTTAACTATACATTTATGCTTAAATATGCCTACATGCGTCAACAGAAAAATCAATGAAAAAATCATCAAATAAACCACAATAAAATCCAGGAATGAAGACTGGCGGAATTACGTCACTTGAAACATGTCAATTATTTTTCAAATAATGAATTTAGTTCTGAAAGTAATTACAAAAGAATAAAAAATAAACATTTTGAATTTTAAATGTTTTCGTTAAAAGTTTTATTTAATTTTTTCAGCCGATGGCATCAGGAAAGAGAAAAAATTATCGGATTTGAGCGAAAGTGGTGTATTTTTTTCAGAAATTCGAATTTTCTCTAAAAATGGAACAAATATGAAAAAACTAAGCCTCAGGTGCACACGTTAGTGTTAAAGGGAATCTATCTTTAAAATTTCGAATTCCTGTGGCAGTATAAGTAGGTCTTTTACGATCCGATAACAGACACACACACACACAGACAGACAGACTCTTTCTTTTATTATTATAGATAAGCTGCGAAACATAGCAGCGTTTCTCGCCAAATTTAGGGATTTGGCGAAATTCATTTGGGTACCTTCCTCAGCGGGTTTTTTACTATTAGCTCACCTGACTATTTTACTTATGTCGTTTCGTAAAGAAGAATAAAACCTCTTCTGAATATACACATAAAAAGTATAATCCTTGGTTTGCGTAATTAAAATCCCAGCTGATTTATGAGCGAAGTAATCATTTATCCTGAATGTGACAGAAGAGAGAAATTATGTTTTTTTTCTTCTTTTTTGTGGAGAATAATGTTCTTAGTATTCTACTTTTCTCGCCTTTGAAGTTTAACGTTGACGCTGTTTGAAGTTCCAACAAAGCTCGAATATCTCGAGAAATAATACGAAAAAATTTTTAAGATTCAAACAAAAACTAAGTAGTCATCCATTATATATGCGGTTATTAGTTTCACAAGATTGTATTTGATTCTCGAGTGATGTTTTGGTGAAATGAGTTTGAAAGTTAAAAGTGCCAGTCAAAATAACCATTGTTTTTTAAATTATTAAATTGAACATAACATGCAGTTACAGAAAAGAATTGGGCTTCATAATTAAAAACAATCACAAAAATTGTATTTATATAACAATGTTTATACGTTTTTATAAAAAAAAATAATATTTTAGAGGTGGATAGAGTGCATTGATAGAAATACTGTGATTGGTTTGTTTCGGATAGAAAAAATATGTTGCAATCAAGTAAATGTTACAAGTTTTTTTATTTTTATCTCAAGCATGCGTGTTTTTTGTTTGTGCTTGTGGTTACCGAAACTGATATTTTTATTGAGAAGAAAGACTTTGACGATTGTTTCCTTATGCAGATAGTCTTAAATCATATAAAACTCAATAAAAGAAATTGACAATGGAGAATGTGGGTTTTACGCATGTTTTTAATGTTTAAATGTGTTAGTGCTTACCTCCGATTAGTTCACAGTGCTGTTTAACTGTCTATCATTTTCCCATCAAACAAAGTTTTTTTATTGTTGAGCTAGATCACGACCCTCATTTTATGTAATAACTGAAAAACTGTCAAAAGTGAGTTAGCTTACACTGTTAAAAATTCTACTCTAGGCTTCATCAAAAATTGGTTCTTAGTAGCTACAACGGCTGTGTTGTGAAATATTTCACCATATTTTTGGTATTTGGATGGTTTTTTTTTAGATTTTGGGTTCAAAACCAGAAAAATGGTTCATCTTATTACCGAAAATATGGTGAAATATTTCCCTACACAGCCGTTGTCGCTACTAGGAACCATTTGTTTTGATGAAACCTTATGTCAAATTAGAGCAGTGCAGTCTTGTTTATGATGATCTATATGGTTAATGAAGTCATAATATATATATAGAGAGAAACATATAAATATTGAAGGAACACGTTAACACTTTTTAGTGTTGCGTAAACACTAAAACTAGCTTATAAAAATTATTTTCAACATTTCTCACAAAAGTAATAAACTTATTTTTCGATGAAAATTTTAATTAAAACTATGTAAAACTAACACAAAGAGGCAATTTTTTTCTCTTTAGGAAAAGAGCTTATTCCCATTTTATCGTTTGAAAGGATTCCATACTTCCCCGATGGGATCTTTTTTGTTCCAAATGAATATGACGGATTCAAGAAAACATAATAGGCTAGTTTGTAATGAGATCAGCAGATATGAATTTGGAAAAGAATTTTTGAAAGAAATATAAATAAGAAAAATTGCAATCTTTCTCTTTCATATAAAATCTTTCTGAATATATATAATGCTTATTCTAAAAACAAATGCCATGTTTTGTAAGCAAGTTTATTCAAAATAAGCAAGGTAGATTTTTTTAAAGAAGATAAGAAGCTCATATCCTCTTTTATGTGGCGTATATAGTTAATTGAACTGCATGTAAATGCCTGCCATTTTATTTTTGAAAATATCTAATTTAATCTTATTTCTTTTTTAAATATATTTGTTTTATTTCTAGAATTTTTAGAAAAATTGTCTTTTGAAAAATTTGAACACATTTCATCTTTTAAATATAAAAAAATACTTTTTCAAAAGGTACTTTTTTCTACAACTGTCGACAATTATGTTGGCTTGTTTAGAGACGATGAAATATTTTCATTAAACAAATAAATTAACTATTAAGAAAAAGTGTAAAAACAATAAAGTTTAGAAGCAATAAAATGTGTTTATACGTATTACATATTGTGTAAGTAATGTTTATTTTTTTAAAGAGTATTATATAATTGCGTTAATTCACCATTATTTAAGAAATAAATGCTGTGCCTTTTGAAGATAAGAAGATTATAAACATATGTTAGCCCTTTGCTTTGAATGTTTTTCGTCCTATTCCGAGACTATTTAGACTATTCGTTTTTAGTTTTGCCAACTGTTTGCAATGAAGATAAGCGAATTGCGAAGACTGAAATTTTTTTTAAAAATTACCATGTCCAAAAATTAACTTAGTTAAGATATTCCACAATGGGCATGTGTCACGTATTGAGTGGCAACAACTCCAGCGGTAATTTTTTCATTATTAGTCCTGCTGGAATTACATTTGTTTTTGTATTCTCGAAAGTGAGTTGTGTACAAACTTTTCTTTCAGTAGAACCAAAGCGTTTTCTCTGTTCTTGAATAGTGTTAAGTCACTGTCCCACATTTTCGCTTAATTTCTCCGCATAAAACAAATACTATCTAAATAAAAGTTATCCAACAACATTAGCGTTTTAGTAATGCTTTGCATAGTTGAAATTAAATCGATTGAAAACCGATAAAGTTTAATAAATAGCAGGCATAAGAACAAGTTGCATGCAGAGAACCCTTAAATAGAAGAAAGCAGAAGAAAATGCCGCGCATTGAGAGTGAAACCGAAACAACCAATGAAATCACGAAAGAGTAAGAATGCGAACTGGAAAGAGTTACGTCATCTGAAAAAACCTAAAATAATGCCCCAAAGATTTGAAGATCACAGAACATTAAAGATTGGAATTTTGAGTCTTGATAAAAATGTCGCGATTTAAAAAGTAGGAAAATATTTTATTTCATGGAGTTGTTTGGGGAGTTCCAAAAACAAAGGCATGCGGATAATTCTCTCTTAGTTAAACGGAGTTTTACTGTATTATATAGCACACACACACATCTCAAGTTTTCTTTTCATACAATAGATATATCTATCCCCATTTATAATTTAACGTTTAAAAGCATCAAACATTAATACGACCCTACAATTTTCACTTTTCAATGACATCATACAGCAAAAGGTAATAAAAAATTCAATGCAACCCACGCTAAAATGTCTGAAATCCAAATGGATTTGAGGACCATTAGCAAATTAACAACAATGATCTTACTAACGAAATTAATGATAGCCTATTAAGTTCCCTAAAGTCATTCTCTTTTAGCAGAGCATGCTGGCTTTTGCGAAAACTTAATTAGTCTGCTACGTATGTATAATTCCCACGTAGGAATTGCTTCACACACCATTAATTTTTTGGCGTCTAGGCCTAAGATGCAACAGTTTAAACAGCGCAAATTAGAGTTGAGATGAGTTGTTAGGGTCCTGCTGGAGATAACGATTAGAATAGAATGCTCTCATATTAAATTTATAACGAACGTTTGTTTTGTATTGTGCAAGGCTCTCAAGTGTGTGAGTAAGGAATTTTATTTCATTTTGTAAAAGCTAATTTTTAATGGTTTTAAAATTTAAAATGTTTTTAATTTCTTCCATTACAATACATAAATCTATTGCAATTTAATTAATTTCTTATGGAAAAGTAATCATTTTTAAATGTAAAATTTTACGCAAAACAGTTCCAAATAAAATAAAGAAAATAACTTTACTTTGTGTAATTTACTTTTAAAAAAAATCTAAAGCTGTTTTTTTAATCAAACTACAGGTATTAAATATAATAAAAAATCAAATTATCTTTTAGAAATTAAAAATAAATAATCCAAAGTTACACTTTTTTATATTTATTTTCTACATTATTAGCTTATTTGTTTTATAATGTAGTAGTATTTAAGCAGATGAAAGATAATTGCCTCGTGATACGCCTAACATAAAAGATTTTTTTTTACCTTAGTTACAGAATAAAGAAAATCAACGAATATATATAAAGAATCATCTTTACTTTACAAAGGCAAAAAAATATAGACATTAGGGCCAGCAAAAAATCCAAAGAAACAATAAAAATTCTTCGGACAAAAAAGTCTTTAGCTCTTTGTCCGTTGAGTATTTGTCTCTTCTACTAAGATCACAATACATTTTCACGAAGTTTTGTCTTTCAGTGTTTCTTCCTGCATTGATGTAACTGAAGAGGTACGTGCTCCACTCCTTTTATCTAGAATAGAGCGATTTGCGAAAATGTTTTTTTGCCCAACAGTCTTAGTTTTTTTCCTTTTTCTGAAGTCTAAATCACTAAAATGGACTGACAAAATTGTAATTGATACTTTGTTCAGCACATAATTCAGTATGAGATCTTAACACCATAATTATGACATTGCGATATCGAGGTGATATAGGGCGGAATCATTAGAGTTAGTCTAAATTACTACGGCTAAGTTGGACGGGAAAAATTGTGATTGTTATTGTATCCCAGAAGCACATAACTAAGAATGAATAAAATTGTAATTTATACTGTATCCTAGCAGCACAATAATATACTATGAGATCCTTCATATATAATTAGAATATTCCGAAATCGAGGTGATATTGAGGGGAAGCAGGAGTTAGTCTAGATTACTAAGTTGGATTGAAAAAATTGTAATTGCTACTGTATCTCAGACGCACATAATTTAATAATTGAGTAAAAAATCCTTCTGAATTAATTATGACGTTGCGATTTCGAAGTGATATTGTGAGGAACCGATATAGTGTGTTACACTAAATCACTAAGTTGGACTGACAAAATTGTAATTGATACTGTATCCTGCAGAAAAAATTAAGTATGAGATCCTTCTGATATATTTATAATATTGCGACATCAAGGTTATATTCAGAAGAACAAAAAGAGGTAGTGTAAATTACTACTACTAAGTTGGACTGACAAAAATTCTTATTGATACTGAACCATAGCAGCATGTGATATCCGTATGAGATTCCTTTGTTATAATTATGACATTGCGGTACGAGGTGATATTGAGAGGAGGTAATAGTTAGTCTAAATTACTAAGTTAGACTGACACTGTTGTAATTGATATCCTAGAAGTACATAATATCGTATAAGATTATTCCAAAACAATTATTAAATTCCGATATCGATGATATATTGAGATGAAACAAGAGTTATTATAAATTATTAAGTTTGTCAGAAAAAAATGTAATTTATACAGCATCCCAGCGGAACCCGATATCGAATCACGTCCTTCCAACATAACTCTGACATTCGATATCGAATGACATTGCTAAGTTCTAATGCAGTATCATGTTAATAAGTAAGTGATTTTGATAATACTATGACTATAAAATGATTAATTTAATGGCTAAATGCAAGAAGGGTCCAAAACTGAAAAAGAGTTATATACAGAAATATTTCCGCACACTGTTCTTCTTTTACTAACATTTTTAAAGAAAAAAGCGTATACTGTCAAATTCTTCTATGGGCAATTTTTTAAAATTTAGCGATACAAATGTAAAACATTTCTGAGAAGTTTGAAAACTTTAAAATCCTGTTTTTCTTGCATATATCATTCTAGGTTTTTTCTGAATTGCATAAACAAATCATTTATGTTTAATTTTAAAACTTTCTTGTTTAGCAAATATATTACTTACAGTTTTGTTAAATTCTTATAGAAAAACTCCTACAGCGGATGGTATTTTTTGTGCAGGAAAGAAACAGATGAGTCTGACAGTGAAAAACGTTGCAGATGCATGATTTTAGTTTTTTGCTAAGCAAGCTGTATTCTAAGCCTTTTTCTAGAATATTGTATATCTGTATTATTATGCAGCAAATTCAGTGTACTTAATGTTCAAGTCTAAATTCTCTGTTGTATAACATTAAAAGCCTGTTTTTGTACGATGTTTGGTTCCATTTTTTCATTTAAAAAAGTTTTCTTGATTCCATTTTTATATCTTTTTAGATCTCAGAGCTAAAGGAACAAACAAAGCTTTAAAAAGCTGATAACTTAATTTTTTTGCTGGCGACTTTACATTAAAAATGTGGTCAAAACGGGTATTCAACAACACGTATATGTAACTCAAATGGGTTCCGGATATAATCCCGAAAGGACATAACGCGACAAGTTCGAAATTCCATCAAATTTATAAAGTAATGCCATTATGATTAGTTAATGACAATTTAATTACTTATTTTGAATTAATAATTTTGATTTTGGGAAAAGAGATTTTTATTTTACTGTTATGTAAACACAAAGTACTTTTGGTTCGAAAAGGTTTGTGTTATATGCGAAATGCAGGGAGTTAAAAATACATTTAAATACAAATACAAAATATGTCGACCAACAACAGGTTGGTACAAAATATATCTAATTCCTTACCTGTTTCCAATAACTATCGAGATTCTTCTTAAAATCTTCCACTGTCTTCGAATACACAACATAATCTGGTAAAGAATTCCACTCATTGACGACTCTATTGTAAAATAATGTTTTCTTACCTCCCTTCTAAAGCATGATTTATTCAATTTCTGATCATGTCATCTGGTCCGGCTATTTAAAGTAAAACCTAAGCCCTCCATGTTTCCCTGTTTTATGAACTTGAATAACTGAATTAAATCACCCCTTGTTCTCCTATTTTCCAGGGAATACATGTTTAAAGATCTTAATCTATTATCACAATCGATACCCGATAAACCCTTAATAATTTTTGTTGCCCTATGCTGTATCTTTGCAACTCTATGTCTTTTCTGAGGAAGGGAGACCAAAACTGAACAGCATATTTCAGATGTGGCCTTACCAATCCCCTATACAATGGTAAAAAAATCTTCTTAGATTTAGAAGTGATACTTTTTCTAATATATCTCAACATTCGATTGGCTTTCCTACTTGCTTCAACACACTGGTTACTCATTTTAAAATTATTGCTCACCAAAACTCCTAAATCTTTAACAAACTCACTATTTTGGATACTTTCTCTCTGTAAAACATAAGAATAATTAACATTGTTCTTACCCAAATGCAAGGTTTGGCATTTGTTAATACTGAACGACATGTTCCACCTTGTAGCCCATTCAGTAATTTTCGTAAGATCATTTTGTAATTTCTCAATTTGCTCAACAGAATTTACCGTACTCGTCACTTTTAAGTCATATGCAAAAATACTTAACTTGCTATTAAACCCCCAGCTGATATCATCAATAAACATAATAAAAAAATTGGCCCTAGTACAGAGCCCTGAGGCACTCCATTTATTACTTCATTCCAATCAGAGTACTTACCATTAATGTGAACCCTTTGTTTTTTATTGGTCAACCAATTTTAATCCAACGGATCACGGCAGTCCTTAACCCAAATATTTTCCTCTTAAATAGCAAAGCTTCATGAGGACCCATTAACCACTCATTTGTGAACACCCTTAACACTTTCCTTACCAAATAAAAACGTTAACAATAAGTTTTTAAACTTCGTTTTTCTTGTACCTTAATTTATACTACACTCTTAAAACAAACGAGCGGTTTTAACTCAGTCTGAGTTAATTTCCACTCCTTTCCGGTGCCGAAAATGCACTTCTCCTATTAGAGTGAATTTCACTCTTTTGTTTTAAGAGTGTATATAAAATGTTCAATACCGTGGCCGTCATTTGTGTAGAATTCGTTTATTTAGTTAAACTTAAGCATAAAGCTTCTTTTGTCTTGGCAAATTTTCTGGCCAATCGTCGTTAATGAGTTAAATATAAAAAAAATACGATAATAGATTCTTTGTTTGAATATTTGCCCTACTTTTTAGTAATAACAGTAGCTACGTCTAAAAAAATAAAATCTAAGTCCCAAAGATCTATTTTGATTTTTCCATCATCTATATAAGATACCTTATAACAATGTAACGAAAAGCATCGTAACGCTAAACGTTGTACATAAATAACTTCCACGTAAGGACAATCAACGGGATTAATAGAAGATTCATCCGGATAAAGCAACAAGCTTCTTATCTCTTCCGGATTTCAGAGCTTACCCAAAATATATTCCAAGTCATCTTTTAGATCTAATCCCCTTGTCTATAAAAAAGAAGCGTAAATATGTGTAGCTTAACTTTTAAAACTTTGTTATTGTTCCAAAACTTATGCTTCTATGCGCCCAAATTGTTTGGGGATTTTGAGAGTAGCTAGGGTCTTACACATTTTTGGGGCTAACATAATTATAATAATTATTTTTGTTGATTGTTCATTGTTATTGTCTTGTATATAAATATAGGTGATGAATATAGTTATTTTTTTTTTGTAAATTTCTTTTTGTTTGTAACTATAAAAATCTGTTTTATATTCCTGAAAGGTAATTGGGCAATTGAAACAGTAAATTTACCTGACTAAACAGATTAAAGGAAAAATGGTTTAAAAAAAAACTGCGTTTCATTTTTATAAAAACCTTATAACATCGTAAAAATTAAATATATTTAACCTATTTCATTTCTTAAGCCTAATAAATGACAACATTTAGAATTTAAAAATCAACCAATGTTATTTTCATAATTAGGTTCTCATTATTTATCTCTACTATGCATTCTACGCTTTGCTACGTTACAAAATTAAAGACGTAATACGACATTTCTTTTAATTAATATATTTCTATGATGCATTAATTAAAAAAATAATACATCATAGAAATAATCAATTAATCCTTAATGAGTATGCAAAATATTTAATGAAAGTTAATGTATAAATTTAAATTAAATAATATTCATACTCGCTAAGGAGTTAAAAAAAACCTTTTATCCAAAGTTGCTCAATAATGGCTAGTTAGCAATATTAGAACAAGTGCTTCAACGCTACATCGTAATTGGCTATATTGTTAATATTTAAAAATCATGTGCTTGTATGCAATGCCTTATTAATTGTTGTGGATTAATTACGTAAATCCAAGAGAGTTCTTGGTAATAATTAAATAAGAAAGATTTTTCGATGATGTATTTTTTGAAGATTATATTTAAATGCCTTTTTGTTGAAGTAATTAATTTCATTGTATCCAATTTAAATTGACTTTTATTTTTAATTATTAACTTATGCTATTAATTTATTTTTGAGTATTGTTTTAAACATTGGAATTTAATGAATGCGTATATTTCGAGTTTCCGCATTAAACTTTTAAAATATGTTTTAAACAAATGAGTAAATCTAAAATGCAAAATAAAATTTGATATAATTAATTTTAGATTTACTTTATATGCTTAATTGATGAATGGGAATATAGTTTTAAAATATAAAAATCATATGCTTTCAATAAAGCTAGTTTATATACCATGCGTTGTACATGTTGTAAACATCAAAATTATATCGAATTTGGAAATATTGAGTTGGGCAAATCCGAAAAATCATTAAAAATGAGAATAAATATAAAAATCAAATAATAATGTTAAAACTACAATATTATTAATTATATCTTACGTGCTTGTACTTCATTTTCACTTGCGCTGAAATTCTTTAAATATTTCAATTGCAAACCAGAAAGCTACTGCCATTGACGTCAGGTTCGTGAATAACCAATAAGGTACTTTTTGAGCAATAAGAATATTTCAGATGATGTAACACTCTTGTTTTAATTTTTCCGTGTCCTGCGGCTTCATCGGTTGTGTCAGTTTCACTCTCAAAATGACCGTTATAGATGAAAAGAAACTTTTCTTTCTATGTAAGCTTTCGTTAACAAATGATTTCATCAACCAACATCATATCAAGAAGTTGGCATTTAAAAAAAATTAATAAATAAAATATTCTTATAAAACTCACTTTCGAATCCTGAACAAAAGTAATTCCATACAAACATGACCTCTGGAGCTGTTGCCATCCACTACGTGAAACAACCCAAATATCACTTAAAAACAAGTAAATAATTAATTTTGGGAATATTTTTAAGTAGCGGAATAACTTTCCTGTTTCATGTACATTTTGACACCGATTCCATATATCTA
Source organism: Oedothorax gibbosus (assembly GCA_019343175.1). Taxonomy (NCBI): domain Eukaryota; kingdom Metazoa; phylum Arthropoda; class Arachnida; order Araneae; family Linyphiidae; genus Oedothorax; species Oedothorax gibbosus. The sequence continues at coordinate 386,315 of JAFNEN010000466.1, forward strand.
CGTTTTGTGGTTGAGATGGCGATGTATTTCGAGAGACGATACAGTCAAAAACATTAAGGATGTAAGTGTAAGTAACCTTAATCTTTTTATTTTCTGTTTTTATGCACCTTCATTACTCAATTATTAGAAATACTGTAATTCATGAAAAGCTTCGTAAAATAAAATTATATATAGTTTTATGTACCTTCTTCATACCGTATATTGCTTTATGTTCTTATGAACCTTCTGTTTGCTTTTATGTACCTTCATTTCGACAATATATCAAATATACAGTAAGTCATGTGAAGCTTCGTAAAATAAAATTATATATAGTTTTATGTACCTTCTTCATACCTTATATTGCTTTATGTTCTTATGAACCTTCTGTTTGCTTTTATGTACCTTCATTTCGACAATATATCAATAAATATACAGTAAGTCATGTGAAGCTTCGATAAATAAAATTATATACAACATATATATATATATATATATATATATATATATATATATATATATATATATATATATATATATATATATATATATATATATATATATATATATATATATATATATATATATATATATATATATATATATATATATATATATATATATATATATATATATATATATATATATATATATATTTATATATATAAAATTAAATATAATATTATTATATATTGATCTGTTATTATATGTTAATTACTATGAAAATATATAAAATAAATAATAAATAAATCATATATTAAAATAAATAATTTCTGTAATAAAAAAAAAAAAATAATTATATACAATTTAAAGGCATTTAAAAATACATTTTAAATATAATTATAAATAATATATCATATTTATATATATAACTTAATATAAAATATTATATATATAAGATTAAAGATTCCCTTGATTATGACAGGCAAAAAAGTGTCTGAAAATAAGAACTTTTTCAAGTATGATCTGTTAACTCGTACTATCTGTTGCAAGTTTAACATAAGAAACATATATAAAATAGAAACGCATAGCATTAAAAATAGAAACGCATGATATTAAAAAAAATAACGTTTGGCTTGTAAATGAAAAGAAAAAAAAAACAAAATTTATATCAACCCAATTTAAAGGCATTTTACAAAATACATTTTAAATCTAATCTGAAAAAAAGTACTCCGCCAACTTCTATTATCTTTGAACGTTAAAAGAAATGCTAAATGGATAAGATCTCCAAAAGGCGTCATATCACCCTTCGTTGAGTGGCGGGAAAAAATAAAACAGGGGCAAACTGACCCCGAGGAAATAAGATCCCCTTTGTGACAGTTCTGCTTTTCGCACGTCATTTATCACGTGAGGTGACGTCACCAAGATGGCCGATGAATCGCAAATAAAGATGCATAGCACAAAGAAAAATAGAAAATCTTCTTTTCAGAAAGACAGATTTTATTTCTTTGCTATGTTTTTTTTTTTTTTAGATCGTTGATGTATTTATAAATGCCTGCGAAAGTATATTTTTGTAATGAAACTTTTTATAGTATAGAGAGGCATAAGCAAAATATATTTTTATTTTATGAATTTATTCGTTTTATTTAGAATAAACATTTACCTTTTTAAGTCTTCCTATAAATTAAAAAAAAAGTTTAAAGGAAATATTTTATGTTTAAAATGTAAAAATATAATTATTTTTCAACAATTTAACATGCGTTAAAAATATTTGCATTCATTTGTTATATTGAAATAAGAAAAATGCATTTACTACAGAGTCTGTAATAAATAACTGTTAACGAATTTGTGATGAACAAAAAATCACAGGGTTCCCGAGTACACTGGGACTAACGGTATAATCAAATCTAGTGAAGCCCGAGGTCTCGATAGTGTTAGCAAACCGGGTCGCTCAATATTTAACAGAGGTTCTAAGTTACGAGGCACTGAGTGGCTGTGATAATGTCCTCGACAGAAGTTACACAAATCGAACTAAGTTACTCAAAAATGCCTCTTAAGTATTATCAATAAGCCGAAAAACTGAAAGTATTTTTTTTAAAAGTTCACTCATTACTTGCACTCAAAAATTTTCGCGGCAAAAAATATAAAAACTGCATACGGTTATTCAATATATAGGATTCATAAGACTAAATAAATAGTTTAGAAAGTTAAAACCTCTTATTGAATAAGTTTCACTTTATACATTGAAAAAAATAAAGGCAGTTTTGAGATGAACTGTCGTTTACCGTTATAAAATCAAATCATAAAATATTTATAAAAAATTAAACATTATTTTTCTAAATCAGTTTGCAGAAATATGTGACAAATTTACGATTTCAGCTTGAAATTCTTTTCTGTGCACAAAATTTCATTTTGTCAAATCAAAAAGGCGGTTTTAATCCATTTACTTTAAATGTTTCCAAATCCTCCCAGGGAAAATATTTACTCTTCGATTATAATGCCAAAATAATCCGTTTTTAAATTATAAAAAAAATATACGAATTTCCATAACCAAATTTGGTTTTTTGATTTTGACTTGCATGGTTATGACTCAGATTTATAATATTTTTATAAACATTACCGCATTTATTTTGAATTTGAAACCAAAACTAACAATTTCTATGTTTTTTTTAAAGTTTGAACGGCATATACTCTGCTTTGAAAGTAAATATAAACATTGAATGCATTGAAAATGGCAATGAGAAATGATCTTTCAAATTTATTTTTAAAAATACAAATAAAATCCCATCAAAATTCTGTTTTGTTTTTAAAGAGTAAATACATTAATAAACACGCAACTGGCTTTCTTACTTTCATATAAAATACGAAAGATTAAATGGATGTGTTGAAGGCAACAGCGACTAAATCGTTTCTGACTAGGAACATTTTTGTTTCAAAACATCAAAGTTTGAAACGGATACAGAATAGCAATGAAGAACGAGTGTTGTATGGATAAATGGTCGAAGTCACATGTGGACTTGATTTTTAATTATCTGACATATATATTTGACATGTTTGCTGGAAGTCAATATAATTCTCGCTATTTCGCTTACTATTGTTATTTATATTTTGACTGTAAACATTCATGCGGTAACAACATGTGATTTCTATCTTAGGTGATAATTACACTTTGCAAATAAATTCCTATTTGTTAAGTTGTATACGTTTTGAATTGATCTAAAAACTTTTTTTCTATTTTTGATTTAATGGGTTTTCAGTTAAAGCTTATAAATCTTTAAAACTATTCGTTAAAATGTATTAAGCATTACTTATACATTATGATTTTAAAAAAAATCGAATACGTTAAAAAGTGAATGAAGATGAGTCCAAGGTTTTCTAAGCACACGTGAATAGAAGGAATCAGTCTTTTTATATCTTTCAAGATAACCTACTTTGTGTTATTTTGACAAAGTCATTGAGTTAAAGAAAACATTCTTTTAGTTACCCATTAACGATCTATTTTTGAATACTATGAACACACACACATTCTGCACAAAAAAACCTTAACTTTCAAAATTTGCAATCCCATTTATCATACATAAATTGTCCAGTGCTATGGTCTTCATTTGTCTTATATTTGGTTTATTTTTATAAACTTAAGCAAAAATCTTATTTTCGCAGAACGAATATTCTTGCTAATTATGATTATTAACCAGTTGGAGGAGAAAATATTTGAATATCTTATATAATTTTGAATCTATATTTGAAAGTAGTTTTATTCTAGCTGGAATTGTCCTTTTGTTCCTAGATATTTTTTTTTAAATTTTTAAATGTTATGCTAAGTTAAACCATTGGGTCATGAATTGTTCATTTAGTTGAAGTAGATAGATGGAAATAATTTTAAAGCTGAATTTGTGAATAGAAATTTTTCATTGAAATAAATAATTGAATACTTTATTTAGTAGTTGTTATTGTTTACGTTATATTTGGTTTCGAACTACAAAGCTTTCGCAATTAAAAATAAACAAAAATGAAAGTTTTCAGGTCTCGCCTGCTTTATTTTTCTAAAAAATAACTATTTTAGTATTTTAATTTTATATTGCTAGCAAAGCATGTAAAATGAGTTTCATTCTAAATTGATCTACACTATTGCAAAGACTTAACTTTGAGAATACCTTCAGATCTCCAAAAATTACGTTTACTCAAGCTGATGCCAATAATCTAAAACAATGGAGAAATTAATAAATAAATGACAATGGCTCAGTCTGTTTTCTCTTTTCAAGGCACACAATTTCTTACTAAATTCTAACTTACAAATTCAATGAATACTTGATAATTGACTTACACATTTGGGAACAGTTTTAAAACATTTGCACAATCTAAAATGCAATTTCAAAGTGCAGAAATTCTTTTACTCATGCTTGCTTTGAAGTTGTTTCGGGATCCGAAAATTTGCATTTTTGAGCTTTGGACATAAAATTCCACAATTACAAAACTTTGGAGCATTTTTGCGAGCTTCTCAAAGTTAAGCAGTTTGTTGTGTGCGGAATATGTAATGAGTATTAATCTTTAGATCAAACGTTTGTGAAAATTGCAATTTATTACAAAAGTTTTATAGCTTTAGTTGTGAAACCCATTTTATGGTGCATACAAATTTGCCAAGGCTCAATAGGACTTTAAAAGATCTATTTGGCCTTAAAAACAAACTGGTGTAAACAAGGATATAATCTATTCTCATCCTTTCAACAATAAAAATTTATAACGATACTGTGTGAAAAAATGAAAACGCAAAATATTTCATGTCTACATATTTTGAATTTATAAACATTTTCTTTTCATATTTTTGTGCGCGTATATTTAAATAATCAATTTGATATGTTTTAAAATGATTAACTGTATTTTAAATTTCGTTTTGCCTGTTTTTGAATTTTTTCATCTATATATGCATAAAGTTCTTTGTGACCATTATAATTTTAATTAATTTGATTGTTTAAAATCACAGTACTTTCAATGCCTCAAAAACGAACTTTAAGTTTAGCTATTACAATTATATAAAATATAAAGTAAAATAAATAAAAGTAAACATATATTTTTATAGCAATTACTATTTTTCTCCGAATAGATCGAAAAGCATTTGTTTTTATATCCCGAAATTCGGTAATTTGTTACACAATTGTTTTTTCTTAACTAATTCTACACGAATTAGGTGAATTAGTTCTTAGCTCGGCTTCGCCCCTTGACCGTTTTACAAAATTAAAAAATTCAATGCCAGCCCTTTGTTTGATACGCAAACCAAGCTCATTATACTCAAACTCAACCATAATACAGTTCCTACAGTTTTGGCACCCACATTTACGATGCAAAAATCCTTTAGGACGTAAACCTTTTTTCTTTGTGACGAATGTTCCCACACGGAACAGGAAAAAAACAGACCTCCAAATACATTGTGCTCAGTTTTCAACTTTGTAACTTGACCAAAAGTACCAAGTCCGTCCCTAATTGCCCATTGATAGCTCTGTCATCTCGAATTTTGAACTAAAACTAATCCAAAATCATTATTACTCAAAACATCGAATTATATGTAACTGGAAGTATCTCTCCAAGGGCAACGGTTCTCATCTTGTGCGACCAGTCGACTCCAGCAAAATGGCGGACGAAGATGTTGAGAAGCAAAATATTACGTCATTTGGAGACATATTTAGAACTCTATCGATTTTGGTATGAGCGTTGATAAATCGTTAAAATGAGCCAAGAAACCAGCCACAAAGTTGCTAAATCTTTGTTTTTAAAGTGTCTCTAGGTATCTGGTACAGGCCGTGTTTTTTTCCACTGAACAGTTCCAATTTTAAGCACTTTTCAGTTACAATTTCGTCCCCCAAGTTCATCTATATTACAGTCCTCTCGTAGAAAAAAAACTGAGGAAGTAGCACTCTGTTATCACGTATTTGGCACCCGCATTCACCGTTATAAAGGAAACTCTTCAGGACTGTAACGATCCTCTTTGTGAGGCATTTCACACGGAGGACAAAGAGACCCGGCTTCCCCTTGAATATTTAAACACCCGGGAGATATATCAGCCTTTAAATTGCGACTTAAAACCTCCTTTTTTGGGAAAAGGGGGACAAGGAATGTTGGAAATTTGGCACTTTGTTCTTCTATACATGTTCCTTGAAATCAATGACAAAGAAATGAATTCTTTATAATACTCTTCCAGTTATCTACAAATAATATAGTCTCTTAAATATCTGAGGAGAGGTAAGAAAATTGACTGAGTTGTAGCCTTGTTTTCACTGTAGAAAAATTTTAAATAAATTACTACACGACAGTTAAATTTCTTTATATCTTTAAAATTATTTTTCTGTAGCAGATGATTATAGATGATTCCTCCATAATTTTAAATGTGAAAATTTAGTTAAATTACAAAATTTATAATTTTTTAAGTATTATATTTGTAGCTAGAAAGCCTGATTGTCATAAGACGTGTTTTTACGTTTGTATCCCTTAGCGAGTTAATGTAAAAAGGGTACGTTTACAGTAATATTTTCATAGCTTCGTATTTCATGAAGCTGTAAAAAAAAAGAGCGTAGAGAGAAATTTCTAAGTAATTTTTGCTCGAGCCCATATGTTCTTGAAGCTGTTCCCATATTCGTTGAGTCAAATACATTATAATTAGCAATTGTTCATGACAAGTCGCTGGTTAGACTATGAACCCTAGGAACATTTAAAAAGCAAGCTTGGCATACATTAATTCATACTGAGAAGGGTAAAGAACAAATGGAATCATACGACCAGCTATATCAAATGTATTTGGAACTTGATAGCAACTTCAAATTAATGCACATTATCCATCAACCGTAGCTGATGTCTTTGACACTTACAATTGTATAATAACTAATAAATTTTAAAAAATCTGGCCTAATTAGTATTTAATAATAATTAACTACATGAACAAGTATTTGAAGAATTTAGAACTTGTTTGATAAAAATCACAATTAAGATGATAAATGTTCACTAAAACCAACATAGAAGTCTACATCAATGAGTGAGCCCAATATCCGTTATTATGTCATTTTCTTTTTTTACTGGAAAAACTTTAAAAACGTCATTCTCCTTAATTAATGGTGAAAAAAATGTTTGGCTTGGTGACTTTTAAAAACTCTTTGACTGATATATGATACGAGAGTTTAACTCCAACAATAGTTTCGAACTAGGATCTCTGAGATTAAAGAGATTAAAAAGTGGTTGAACATGTTCGTTGTAATGTTCATGCTCATTTCCGGTCCAGTGTTTGACTCCTTTTGTCTGAAGATTTTGAATAAGAGATCAAAGACTTCAGATTAAGCGAAGCGGTAAACGTAAAAGAGAGTCAGCATCTTCAACCCAGTCACGTGGGTTTTGCAAGGCGCCTTGGATAGTTTTCCCAGAACAGAAAGAACCCCAATTCTAAACAATACTTTCACTTTCTTGAATTCTTAAATGGACTTAAAATTTTAGCAAAAGAGTTTATGTATCAAATATATAATAAGTAGACTTACAGCAAAAATATCTAAAAGAATATAGTTAAAAATTTTCCCGAAAAATTATCTCGATTACTTAATCGGTCGCCAAACCTAGCAACTTTTCTGCATTATTTTGCAAATCATTCTGGTCTCTATCCAACTGATCCTTTTCCATTAGATGGTCGGTTTAGTTAATTCGCGTCTTTGTAAGAGCTGTAGAAAAGTGTCGGTGAAAGTTTGGAGAATGCTTTAGCGTTTCTTCTATTCATTTGGACAAAGGAGCAGTTTATTGTTATGTGCGGTGAGTTGTGGTGTCGAGATTTTGCCAGACACAAGAGGTCGTTTGTCATTATGTAAAATTGAATAGAGTTTTAAACTCTTCAGTAAGTGACAAAGAACAAGAATAAGTAAAATTGTTTTTTTTTTGTAACAGAGTAACAGCTCATTTGTGCTTGTAGAGATTTAGTATAGATAAAAAAAACTGATTTCTAATTTAATAATGTAGATAATTATTATACAAATTATTTTGATAGAGGAAGAACTCTTGAAAAGAGGTAATATCATTTAAACGTTTAATGATACATATTTTATTTATGGGATCTTATCACTTTGTTTTAGTAGAAAAGGCCACAAAAAAGTATTGCATCTTTAATTCGGAACATTTGGACAATTTAAGACAGGCGAACATTTAGGACAAATTAATTTACGCGAAAAATAAATTAAAAAAATTAACGTGTTAACGTTAATGCTTAGTTTAAAAATGACGGTGTTAATGACAGTCATAAAGTCCTAGTTAATGGGTTAAATCTTGTATCCTCTGAAATTGTGTTCTTACCTTCATGTGGATGATTGGTATTACTTAATGTAAAAAAGCTAATGCTCTTACCTATCTATAATACTAAATGCTCTTACATATCAAGTACCATAAATAATATAGAACTACAAAAAAATTGCTTGTATCGTATTTAAAATATGGATAAAATAATAGTTTATTAAATGCTTACTGTCATCATCGACATAGATACAAATGAAAAAGCATATTGAAAATGGTTTATACAAAAATTGTTGCTAAATATCGTAATAATAAATTTTGAACTTTAGATAAAAAAAAATGTGACTCGAAGAACTTTGCAAATGTACACTTTTTTAATATAAAATATTTCATCACATGCATTTTTACTGAAAATAAAATTTAAGAAGATAAATTCCTATTTTTCGAATTCAATTTTAGATTTTATCAAGTAAAATTGTAAAAAATGGGTTATGTCCCTTAAAGAAATTCCCTTCTACTCTTCTTCCTTTAAAAATTTTAGTGAATAAAGAAGCTTGTATGGAAATATTCCTTTTGACCTGAACCTCTTTTCACATTCCGCTACTCATTTTATATAGTAAACTGAGTAAGATGCATGTCATTTATCTTCTCCTTTGTTTTTAAAGTGTCTTTATTCCATGAATATTGAAATATGGGCCTCTGTGTTGAAGTATATTTATCATTTTCTATCAACATTCTTTTTCGGATTTGCATGCATGATTTATGTTGAGCAACATTACATATTGTATATTGGAAACTTTCTTATAACTCAATGCAATTCAACTTTTTTTCAATTGTTTTTTTTTAAAGTATACACAAGTATTATTTAAATGTATATGCAGGTTTATATTTATTTTATTTAATACTTGAACATTCAAAAATGTATTCATTTATGAGAGCATAATCGAAAATAGGTTACATATTTTTAAATCTGTTTTCGATTCTTTAAGATTTTATTGGTGAGAATAATACTTTGTGTTGTAATTCTGTTTTTGAAGTTCTATTTGATATGAAACATTTTAAAGGGTTTCAAATAATTTTATTTTGCATTTATATATTTTTTGAGAGTGCATTTTTCATTTGAATTCTTATGTAAATACAAATGTGATGTTAATAAAACTCTATTTATTCAGTTAACAGTTTGAAAACCTCAATTATTAAACCAAATTAATATTTATTTCCATTTTAAATCCTTAAAAACCAATAAATAAAGCTGCAATGTAAATTGTAGAAATATATGAAAGACTAGAATATGAAACTAAAACAATATTTTCAATTAAATCCAAGCACAAACTATTCACTTTTAAAGGAAACAGCAACATAATTTGAAGAGATTATTATCCAGTTATTTCCAATGTTTCCGAGTTGCTCATTTCCGCAATAAATCCCGATACGAATTTTCTCTTTTCTCCCTGAGGCTTACATATTTCTGTTCCTCCCTTAACAAGGAATGACGAATACACGTTGTTATAAAATAGCACTTGATATCAATTTTAGTATATGGTTTCAAATATAGGTTATTTTTTATATCTCGTTTTCCATTGGTGTTTCTAAGTTTCATACTAAACCCAATGGGGCGATAGCTTATTTATTGCTAATGCCTGATGTGCCAATTTCAGCTCACAAAATGCATTGTAGCAAATGTATTGGTCAGTTTGTTTGGCTGACGCGAAACAAGCTTCTAGCGTTTAGTTACCAATCCAACTAGGTCCTCATTTTATGGACCCATTCAGGAAATTAGGGCAGGTGATCCTCGTCTGTTTGGGGGATTGAATACATGTGACTACGTTGCGCAAAGCCTAGCACTCAGCCACAGAGGCTCAATTAAAACATTAAAGAACTTATTTTATACTTTACTTTAATATATGTTTGGTTAATTTAAGAGTGGTAAAGTTTTCTCTCTTGCTACTAGAGGGTTATTTTGCTAAACAATATATGATTTTAATGAGCACACCTACAATGACATCACAGTTACGTCAAACGGTACCATAAACACCACAAACAAACCATCCAGCAAATGAACAAACTAGAACAGACATGCCTATGACGACACAGTTACATCAAGCATTGCCTACTTTCTCCAAGCAAACCACTTTCCACCTTGTTTGAATCGTCCATTGCCACATAGTAAACACTGGTCTTTGGGTGTAGGAAATTTGGTACACATTAAATCCAACCTGGACCAATGATTCAACCCCGTATTAAAATCAAGATAATCTCACCAATATCCCAATGCCACTCCAGTGTGACATTAACCAAAACAGGGGAAAACATCTGACCAATGTCTACTTTCACATCACCAGCCTCTAACAAACTGCATTATCTCTTGTCAGTTATTCTGATGATGCTGCGAGGCCGTTCACGTTTGCTTATGCGTTATTAGCATGGCTCGACGCGTCTTCATCTCCCGTATGCTTCCCCCTTCCTAACAAGCTGCGATATTCATATCGGTAAAGTTGATTTGGTGCTTGCTGTTTCTGGAATGCCGCTCGGATATTTTAATTGGTTTTTCGAATACGTAAGGTATCTCTGGATGAGGTGTTTTCTCGGTGGATTGGATTATTTGGTTTGATGGTATGCTTGTTTTTGGAAATAGTGCAACTAATACTTGACTGCAGAGTATGGAAATAGAAATGGACAATTCGAATGTAGAGGAGAGTGGTGTGTTTATGAAAAAGACGCCGTCGTTTGACGTTACTGTAGCGTCACTGTAGTTTCGACGAATTAGTAGTTTAGACGGTTATAGTTTCGACTAATTAGCTGCTATATGGTTTGTTTGTGATATTTTAGATAACGGTTGACGTAACTGTCACGTCACAGTAGGCGTGGTCGTTCAAGTTGCCATTTGGAAGTTGTTAATAATTGAGGTTTATTTAAATGGCATTAATGAGAGAAAGATTAAGAAATCGAACGAGGGAGCTAGTGAGTTGAACGCATTTATTTGGTTAAAATAATCATTGGGGCAGTGTAGTTGCACAGTGATGGAGCAATGGAATAAGTAAAATAGATCATTGTTAGAGATCTGAACTAGATTCCTTAATTGATTCATGGTCGAAAATTGTACCTACCTAGAGTTTTGTAAATCGTGCAAACTTTTCTTCTTTTTGTGGATAACGAATCATTTAATTGTTCGTTTTCTTGACAAGTAAGGTAAGTCTGGATGAGGTGTTTTCAGTGAAAAGGATTATTTGTTGTACTGTATGCTTCATTTGAAAATGGTGTAACTAATAATTGACTGGTTTTGGGGAGTAGAGTATTGAAATATGAATGGATAATTTGAACGGGATGGAGCGTGGTTGTGGGAAGGAAGACAACGCTTGACGTAACTATAGCGTCACAGTAGGTGTGACTGTTCTAGTTTAGACAAATTAGGTGCTAGATGTTTTTTTGTTTGTTTGTGAGGTTTAAACAACGGTTGACGTAACTTTGACATCACTTTAAGTATGGCCTTTTCAGTTGTCCATTGTAAAATGATAATAATTTAGGTTCGTTTAAAATGGTGTCAATGTGGGAAAGAGTCAGAAATAAAAAAAAGAACTAAAGAGGTGAAAAAATTGGAGCAGTTGAGTTGCATAGTAATGGAGCAATGTAATAAGTGCAAAAGAATATTGTTTGAGCGATGAACTATATCGCTGTTAGTTCTTAATTAAATCTTGTTTGAAAATTGTACCTTCTTTGAGTTATGTAAACACCTGCAAACCTCATTATTTTTGGGGGATAAAAATGTATTAATTGTTTATTTTTTTTGTCAATATCATTATTAAAAAGGATACTTCTAAATGAATTTATGGTTTTCAATGCATCATTATTCAACATTATTTTTTTAAAATTTAACGAACAAAATTAATTTTCTTCTGTAGTGTTTTTTTTGTCAAACGACAAATGCACATGACCAATGATTTTCATTTTACAGCTTTAATAAATCTCATCAATAATACAATAACGCTGTATAGCAATATATGCTTTTAAATATGTACTTACAATATAAACATCTATCCTACATTTATTTCTACAAGTACCTTCCAGTTGTTGTTAAAATCGAACATTTAATAATGTAGAATAATGTATAACTTCAATTTTTAATTGTTACAATTGTGTCAAATGGATAGAATGCGCTGTTGTGAAATTAATATTATGTTGCTCCACACGAAAGATTTTTAATCAAAATGAGATCATGCAAATACGAAAATTAATTGCGCGGAAATTGCGAATGTGTGGTTCTTTATAGTTTTGTGTTCCTCTTTATAGAAATCAATACATAGTTTAGATTAGAGTTAAAATCAATTTCTACTTTTGTATATTATATGAAACTGTTGAACCAAGCTTCTAAAAATTAATAAGTGCCAAGTTTATTAACAAATAGTAACCTATAATCGATATAATAAATGTTTATGTCACATTATATTATATTTTAGGTCTTCAGTATCTATAGTCAAAGTTTAAATATTTAATATCTTAATATACATACTGCTCAAAAATATATTTTCATTTTATTTTACTTAGAGTCGTAGTATTCAATTATTTTGCATTGCCTTATGAATTATTATAAATTTCTTAATATAAGTTATAATATTAGACTTCATGTTTTATAGACGTATTTTTCAGCACATATGGGTTAAAATGTAAAACATTCTTGGTAAAATAAGCATTTCACAAATTAAATGTTTTTGGGATAAAGAATATAAAAAACCACTGACGCCATAAATCAGTTACAACACATTAAGTATTCGAAAATATATTTCTTTTTATTAAATATATACCAAGCTAAGTATTTTTTAGAATTTTTTTTCATAAAGTTAAAAAATTATTTGGTTATTGATAATTAACATTAACTTAAAATGTATATCCAAACCATTTCAAATCTCATACTTCAATAAAAAAAAACTTAATGAAAGAAGTTCAGCAATCAACTGTTAATTACTATCACCCGATGATTAATTGAAAAGGTAATTGCTTCCTTAAGTACGAATCACCAAAAAAAAAAATATCGCAAAGCGTACGCTTGTCTTAGTATTTTCCCTGACAATGACAAGTACTATTTACTGAATAAAAACGCATTTTTGGCTTTAATTAACCTTTCCAAGCTGTGAAAGATTAGCACTCGAACAAAAACGATTTTTCTTTTGAAAGGGACAAATAAATAGAAGGGATCTTCTTGTTCTTTAATGCCAGATATCTGGGTTGGGTTGACATAAAATTAACTACACTCTTAAAACAAACGAGCGGTTTTAACTCTGAGTTAATTTCCACTCCATTCTGTGCCGAAAATGCACTTCCGTGCCGAAATGTCCCTATAGGAGTGGATTTCACTTTTTTGTTTTAAGAGAGTAGCAGTTTGGTTAAGTTAGAGTTACATAATGGTATTCAAATGAATCAGTTAGTGCCTATAGCGATTTATTTTTTAGACTTTTAAGAAAAAAATAAAATATATGTTCAATTTTTTTTTTCAGATATAGCAAAACCATGTTCCTAAATAATTAAGAATGTACTGAACATTGAGAACAGTGGAAAAAGCATTCCTTATCTCTTTGTGTACTAAAACTAGAAAATTAGTGCCAGTTCTTCACACCGGATAAAAGCCCAAACTGTATTCAAGTAACACGTTAACGTTTAGTCTGGTCGTAATTAACATTTCTGTTATTTTTACCGCATAAAGTAATTTAATATACTTGAATAATAATTGTTGAATAAAGTTATTTTAAGTTAAAATCACATATAAGATGAAAAAAAAACACCTTTCGCTTAATTAGCTTAACTGTTTGTTGAATTTGTTGATCTCGGCGATATATTTGGTGAGAATGTTAAGATCACGCAGTTAAAAGCAAAGCAAAATGCTAAAAAAAATACTTTTTATTAAAAGAGGAGTAATAAATATTTTTGTAAGTGGAGTGCATAAAAAAAGTTTTGTAAATAAAACTTTTTTTATGTCTCGGCGATATATTTGGTGAGAATGTTAAGATCACGCAGTTAAAAGCAAAGCAAAAGCTAAAAATCTTTATTAAAAGAGGAGTAATAAATATTTTTGTAAGTGGAGTGCATAAAAAAAGTTTTGTAAATAAAACTTTTTTTATGTCTCGGCGATATATTTGGTGAGAATGTTAAGATCACGCAGTTAAAAGCAAAGCAAAATGCTAAAAAAATACTTTTTATTAAAAGAGGAGTAATAAATATTTTGTAAGTGGAGTGCATAAAAAAAGTTTTGTAAATAAACTTTGATAACAATAATAAGAAATAAGGTGGGATAGAAAGACCTAAACACCTCATGCCAAACAAACCTACATTATAGTCTCTATTTTCAGCGTATTTAAGTCAATCAAAAGCTGGTTTTAGCAACTAAAGCTTATGGAATTCAATTGGAAAGCAATTTTGATAAGTATCTTCATTTCTAGAATCAGTTCTAGTTGACCTTTTTTTAGAGAAAGCGAATCACACCTTTCTGAATTCCACTAAAATAAAAAATAAAAAATAATAGAAACACTTAATTAATTAGAAACAGCTTAAGGGGACTTTCCTTATGTAAGACTTCAGGGTAATTTACTTCAGGTTAATCTATTTAAAATTAAACCTCACTTGGGAATCGATCTCAGATAATCAATTCTGCAAATCGAAGCTGCAACCGCTACAAAACTAGGACTATAAAACAGTTGTAAGGAACAGCTTTGTCAAGCCACTACAAAAATATGTGGAGCTGACTCTTCCATTAATCAGCTAAACTTGTCATCACTGCAGACGCCATTTTTTCATCAGCTCGTTTTAATTACTGTGATGAATCATCAAGAAGTAAGAGAAATGCTTAATTGCGATAGTATTTATCACTTTTGTTTTTAACCAAAGAAAAGCGGTCTATCAGCTAAATGACTTTTGAAAAAAGTGAAAAAAGAAAGAGGATCCCCGTCAAGAACTTTTATGAAGGTTTAACTTCGATTTTCTAGAGTAAGGAGGATTTAGACCTGATCACGTTGTGGAATTTTGCTTTACTATTCGCAAATTGGTGGCAAATGTGCTGCTTAAGCAAGTGAAATCACTGAAAAAAGTATAATAGGAGATTTTATAATTAAGTTGTAATAGCTTAGTGGGGAGTTTGTCGATTAGAAACCAAACTTTATTTATTGTTGAGGTATAATTTAGAAAAAGACATTTGATTTAGCAAAATTTCGTCGAAGGTTAAAAACTGTTTATTTAACCTTAAGGAAACGCTTGCTATTTCCACTAACTCGAAAGTCAGGTTAGTTATTAAATATTAAAATGCATGTTGTATTAGTTAAACGTTAAAATTAATAATTGCTACATCTTTAAGTTAAAAAATAATGTTAACTTCAAAGTAATTACATCTTTCATGTACGCGTTTACACTAATTGACCAGTTGCTGACTCTCAAACTTTTGTACATTTATTTAAAGCGCCAGCATGTGCTTAGTTGGAAATTTAATTTTTGTCATTATCGTAACCTGATATTACATGGCTTACATTATACATTAGATAAATTTACCAGTGTACATTTATATACTTAGTATTGAGGATATTAAGCGTTATTTGTTTATGTGTTTTTAATTCTAATATGTCAATATAAGTAATACTATTTAATTAAAAATAATATTACTTACTAAAAGGGCAAGTTATAAAAAAACACTAATAATACTAATATTGAATAAGTTTTGATAAATCATCAAGTATAAAAAAGAAAATCAAAATAATTTTGTAACATCAAAAGAATTTAAAATCTTGTATAGTTAATACCAAAGAAATAACTCCAGAAAATCAATATTAAGGATGTTTTCAATCAATAAAATATTATAGACATATTAGATTAAATTTGAAATTTATTCCTATATCATACAGGAAAAATGGCAGATCATATAATCTAATTATCTAATACTCGCCTAATCAATGTATATTAAGACAAGAAGTAGATTAAAGTATTCGTATAAGAACATAAACAAATAATTTTATGAAAGTATTTATAGCAAAAATCAATTTCCAGTTACATTTTCATTATACACTGTGTTTATTACATCACTTATTGTAATGAAACAATTGACTTTAAAAAGATAATTGAAGTTTGTTATGTATTAGTTGAAGTGCATTATATATATGCAAACAAAACCTCATTACTTAAAATATCGCAGTGACTATTTTAAGAAATTCTATATTTAGTTAGTTGTTTATTATTTTGCAATTGAAATTCGTTAATGACTATGACGTCATTTGGAAGACAATTAATCAACATATTTGCTATTTATAGGTGAGAGCGAGACATTAATAGCAGTTTTAGCATTGCAATAAATTTGACTTAATTTTTTTCTTCATTTTTTAACATTGAATAAAATTTCCGTAATGCTCATAATTATTAGGTTAACTTCTTATTAATAATTGTAGGTATCAAGTTCTAAATTAGTATTTTTTTGATTAAAAAAAGCTTATAATTTTAAAAATTGTAGAAATATTTTAAGTGTTCGGAGCATTATCTTTGCCACATTTCCTTTTTTAAAATCTCAGCAAGAATTGTAATGGTTCTTTGAAAAATTCTAATTTTTTCAAAAAAATAATGCTGCATCAGAAAAATTGTATGAGACATTTTAGCTCAGAATAATTTTTTAGGAATTACTATATTTCATTAGAAGCTGTTAAATTATTTTTAGTTAATTAAAAACAATATGACATGACAATACTTGTACATTATCAGTAGCAATACGACTATTTAACAAATGGAAAGTAATCCGTTTTATCCAACATTTGCAAGTTCCTAGAAAATAAATAACTTCTTTCTGATGTGTGTCTGTAAAAAACTCATTAATGACGTACTGAAGCAAATGTAATAAAGCAGACGTAATAAAGCAAACTCATAAATGACGTAATAAATTTTTTACCAATTAAATAAAAATTTAATTGGTAAAAAATTAAATATCGCACCATACGCGGAAAAGAGACCTATCGCGAAAAAGACCATTCTTCAGGAGAGCCGTTTAAAATTTTAGTAAAATTTCCAATTATCACAAAATCGTTCCAAATTAACCTAGATCAAAAATATTTGGCATGGATATCCGTTTTATGAGTATCAAAAGGTATGCATAGTCATTTTTTTACTTTAAATTTGCCTTTGCTGAGATATTTTCAGATAGGTCTTTCTTTCGCGTACAAATTTGAACGATTTTGTTCGCGAAAGAAAGACCTATCTGAAAAAATCTCCGCAAAGGCAAATTTAAAGTAAAAAATGACTATGCATACCTTTTGATACGCATAAAACTGTTATCCATGCCAAATATTTTTGATCTAGGTTCATTTGGAACAATTTTGTGATAATTCGAATTTTTACCAAAACTTTAAACGGCTCTTATGAAGACCGGTCCTAAAAAGTTTGCTGCTAAATTCATTCTAAATATTAAGGAAACATACTTATGAAGAATACTCATTTACTTAATGCATTTTTATAATCTAATAATATACTGATCAACAATAAGAGTATTTTTTAAAAAATTAAATTTAACAAAAAGCTAGTTTAACCAATTTAATGAAGTTTATGTAATTAGGTTTATCTCTTATCATGTAATTACGATATTATTTTAAAGTCATGTTTATTTTTATAATTTAATATATTCAATAATTGAAATCATAATAGTTTGTTTATATAAAAAAATAGGTGTTATGAAACGAATCACTTTTACAAAATCAGGCCTTACAAGATATAAGAAATGATATCCACATTTTTCTACAAAAACCTTTCAATCTGAATTTTTACTATGTATCATGTTTAAAATTAAAACAAAAATAAATTTTGAAGCATTATTAAAATTTTAAAATCATTTTAAGACTCTTGAAAATATAAAAAAAAGTTTTAAATTTTAAAAGTAAGTTGCAAGAATAGTACTTCATACCTTAAGTATACAGTTGAATTCACTGACTTTATATCGCAAACTGTAGAGTTGTAGCAATTGAGTTTAGATTTATAGTAAAATACCGACGTTGAAAACGATTGAAAACTATTTATCGTTTGCTAAAATATTAATTCGAAAAAAAAATTATCTATACATATTGACATATCATTTTGTAATCTACACATATTACATGAATTTTTTTTATATATATTTATTGTACTAAATACCACAAAACAGAGCTTTCGAATGAGTATTTCAAATAAAGAAACAAAAAAAAAAACAGTTTTCAACCTTTCCATTTAAGCACTTCAAACTTAACTTCATCGCTGGCGCCGCACCAAACGCATAACAAAAAAACGCCAGGTGCGATAGGTCTTTCTTCCCGCTAGTTTCATCCAAAAACGAACGCGAAAGAAAGATCTATTAATTGCAGCCGAACTAGGGCTCGGATCGCTATGCCGATTGCACCAATCGAAAGATATCAAAATTTTGCATCATATACTAGTGTTATCTTAAAAAGTCAATTTTGGTCGATAGGTCTCTTTTCCGCGTACGGTACGATATTTAGTTTAAAAATTGATTTTTGAAGACTAAATTAAAAAAAAAATATTTCCTTTAAAACACGATTCCTCAAAAATCTGAAACAGTAACTAAATCCCTTTTTACAGTCTAGTCATTGAACTGTTTCACATATTATGCTCTAGGATGTGAGAGTTCCTACGTCAGGTTTATTTATTATTCATGGACGTTTTACAATTTCGGTAAAAAATTTTAAGGGGGACCAGACCCCAAGAATTTTCAAAAATGACATTTCAATGTTTTTAGTGTTTCTTAAAACATGAAATCTTACATAAAAGTTTCGAGCACTGGAAGTATTTTTAATATTTTTTTTAAACAAACGTTGTTAAAAAAAACTTTTTGATTTTTTTAAAACAAACGTTGGGCTTCAATGGAGGGCTCCGGTCCCCCTTAAAATATGACTTTTTTGCAATAGCGTTTTGACTCTCAATTTTTTTTCTTTTGTCAAGATATAGTTAGATTTTCGTTCACAGCGTTTACCAAAGTTAGCACTGCACCAAATTAAAAAGAAATTTAAGTATTTTAAGGTATATTTCTAAAAGCGTGATTAAATATTGATATAGATTTCCGACACTCAATAAATAAACTACACAGATAAAGCAAAAAATATATATATATATATACTTTTTTATAGATAATTTTTGTGCCATTACATTGATGATTTCGGACAAAAATACATTAAAAAACAGCAACCGCATTTATTAAAAAAAAGTACTTAACCCTCGGATGATAAGCAAATTTACTGAAAAGTAAATTTTTTTTCATTAAATGAGTTTAAAATTTAATTTTTTAACTGAAAATTTATATTCCTTAAAATTTTGAAATTATATTTCTATAGCAGATGGTTATAAATGACTCTTCCATATCTTAACTTTTGAAATTTATTCAAATTGTAAAATTTGAGATTCTAAAAAATGCTTATGGCTGGAAAACATGGCAGTCAGGTGACGAAGTTATACATCCAAGTCCCTCAGAGGGTTTTAAACATATCAAAGGATATCCTGACGAACGATAATCTTGATTTGAACTAAATAAATAATAACATTTAACAACTAAACCCATCAACAAAAGCTAATTTCACCTAACATTAACTTTTAAGCAGTTTAAACCAGTCAAATACCCAATAAACACCGTTTCTTTATGTTCAATGTGAAAAAAGTTCCATTTCTTTTTTATTCATATCAAAATATGTTTTATAATTCGGTAACCGTTGCCCAAAAAAAACTTAGCCTCTTATGCATGTTTTTTTTTACTCGAAAAAAAAATATTTTGATCATACATCACAGAAAAAATATTTTAAAAAAATATCTGTGCTTAGAACTTAATTATTTAAATATTTTAAAACATTGGAAAACATTGAAAATTTCAACCTTTTAATTATGTGCTTCATGAATTTTTTTCTGTAATTAGTAAACTTTTCTCTCTAAAACATCTCTATATCTTCCAACCGAAGACAAATTGCTAAAGTTGAAAAACATCAACAATATTTTAAAATCATTTAAAGAGAATTAAAGTGTAAGTTGACAAATGGCAACAGTATGTACAGAGGGTTTATGTCCTTATAGAAGATTTATCAATCGAATTAGATAATAATCCAGTGCATCCCATCGATTCCAATGTTTCATAAATGATAACTAGACCAGCAGTTGACACTAACCACCATGAAATGCATGTATCGATGAAATGGACCGGGATATTGTGTCATGGAAAGCTGGACACTTCAAATTAATTTGTATGTGTTTGCTTCGGATGTTGCATGTTGGTAGGCCATTGTCTAGCCCTTCAGTTCGTAGAAAAATTATGTTAATAATTGTTATCGACAATTGATTGTGTCGAGATCAATCAAGTGTATTTTGTATTTGTACTGGATTGTACTTAAAGCTACTCAAGGGCTACGTTTGATGAGCCTCGTGATTTTGAAATGTGGTGACAGCCTGGTCAACAAGGAATTTGGTACCTAACGCAACCTAAAAGTGCCATCATACACGGCGTAAGGAGATTACACTTCAGTAATGTAGTGTAATGTAAAGTAATTGTTTCCGACTGCCTATTTCTAGCCTCCTTTAGGTGCTTTAACACAGCCGCTTACTCCTCGTAATTTAGAACCCTGGTCAAGTGGCGAGGTCTGCACCTGAGCGGGCACCCAACGGAACTTCGAGCGACATCGTACGCTAACACCGTCGGGACTTTCGACTCCACAAATTTAACGAGCACGTATATCGCAGTGTACTCGGGCACCCTGGTGATTTTTTAGAGGATTTTTTTCAGCCAGCACGAATACGTCTACAGTATGGCTAGAACAAGGACATAACCAAGAACCTTCTCGTTGAGAGGCTCGTCGCTTTACGCCTCTCGGCCAACGGGGTATTTACCGGCACCAGTAATTTATAGTTAATTTTAATCGTTTCCGGCTGCCTATTTTTTTTGCCTAAGGAGCTTTAACACAGCCAATTAAACCTCGTAATTTAGAACCAAGGTCAAGTGAGGAGCTCGACACCTGAGCTGGCACCTAACTGGATTTCGGGTGAAATAGCACGCTAACACCGTCGGGACTTTGGACTCCACAGATTTAACGAGCACGTCTGTCCCAGTGTACCCGGGGAACCCGGTAATTTATTACACTTTAAGATTTGGTATGGACGTGTGTTCCAAAGTACTCAGCTTTCCCAACAGTAGCATTTTAATGTAGTAGTATCATAGCTATATCTAAAAAACCTTGTACTAAATGATAACGATATTTTTAGTATGAATGACGAAAACCGTTTGACAAATTACGCCAACGCAAAGTGTTTGCTCGAAGGTGTTTTTTGTAATATAAAACTTTCGTTACAGTCACATGTAACTTATGACAGATAATTAAGTAAAAATACTGTTATCTTAAACATAAATTATTCAATTTAAATGATGTTTAAACACATATAATTGTAAATTGTCAAATGTAATTACAATATAGTAAACAAAAATAACTATAGGGGGAGCTAGGGACATTTGACCAATAAGGATACTTGACCCAATGCCTTTTCTCAGCAATGGAAAAGTTTTGTGAGTTGAAAGTGGCATAACTTTTTCCTTTCGGCCAGCTAATCACATGGTGAAAAAAACGAGCTGAATCATTGCGTATGTGTTTAGTTATGCACTGTTTCATGCACTGAAAGTAAATTTTTGAGGCTGTAAAGTTTTTCGGTCTACATTTTTTGATTTAAAGGAAATATTTTTTCAATTAGTTACTTGTTTAGTTCATGCTATTAGCTACAGTTACGTGAATAATAGTGCTAATGTAATTATTCGCAAATGACTTTGTTGGGGGGGGGGGGGTTAAAAAAAAGTGCAACTAGGGATAATTGACCTAAACCAATTGGGGATATGTAACCAAGTAAACAACACAAAAGTAGACAGAAGTAGACCAAGTAAAATTTTTTTAAAAATCACGGGAGTCCCAAAAGTAAATGATTGGGTTCTTAAGGGAGTATAAGGTTTGTTGGGAAGGTACAGCTGGGGAAAAAAAACGATTAACCCTTCGTTTTTCGGCTGCTATTGGTCAAGGAATTTTGTGAAAGGTGTCATTTTTCAGGAAATAGCGTAAGGAATTGAGAACTGGCAACCAAAATGAGTTTATTACATTAAATTTGTTTTTTTTTTGTAATCTGGCTAGGTTGAAATCGCAGATCTAAATTTTGTTAATCTGTAACTTCTAAAATATCAGAAACGATATCAAAGCTATAATTTGCGATTCAAATTCTTTTTTCCAATTTCCATGGACGTTTTTGATTTGATTTTGCAAGAAAGAAAATAATGCCACCTATATAAAGAGACAGTATATTTTAAACAAAAAAAAGCAGATTTAAAAATTATTTGCTTAATATTTCAGTTTGTTCAATAGCTTTGCTCTCACCTTTTTATAGAAAATTTAAAAATAAATTAATCTTAAAGGAATTCTTAGGATACACATTTTTTTTCTAACTATAAAATTTGCATCCAATTTATTTATTACCACCTTAGAACAATTAATTAAATCTAATTTAAATATTTAAAAATAAAAATCATAGGCAAATTCTACGCAAAATCATGAATCAAATTTATTGACTAATCAGATCCAAACCCAAAGTGTGTAATTGTGTGTGTTTTAATTCTGAGACATAGCTTTCATATTTTTAAAACGCGCTCCAGTATGCAAGCCCCAGTAGTGCAGTTGGTAGCGCGCTGAACAGCTACACAAATACCCCCCGGTTCAAATCCCTTGCTCCTGCCTCCCTACTTGGGTCAACTCAACTTTATGATAATTATTTTTATTTATCTTTGTAAGATTTAAAAACGGCAACTTCATTTAAAATTACGGCAACTTCAAAAATACTACACTAATTTTGAAGTAAATTCTGCAGCTTAAATGGCCAAATCACCACAGTTTTAAAACTGCAGAAAAACTTCAAATTTTCTGCAGTTTATTTTTAGCTGGGAAACTTCGAGTTGGGTCATATGTCCTTGGTTTCCCCTACATACGATATACTGGGGAAAATCCAGTCATATTAAAGCTTTAAACTGACGGCTGAAGGGTGCAATGCGCCATACTTACTAGACCACTGAAACTGATTGATACTAATAAAATTTATGTTAGTGATTTAATTTGTCTTCAAAGTGACGTCATTTAGAACAAGGTTTGGAAAAAAAGGGTTCAAGTTATAATCGAGTTTAAGAAAACGGTTCAAGACCGTAATGTAAGCGAATCGGTTTTAAAGAGTCGAACATATGGGAAATTTTTGCAAGAGTTTTTTTTAAAGTGTCGCTATTCCAACTTAAAAAAAATTCGCTAGTGCGATGAAACTAATTCAGTTATATATAATCAGTTCAACTGTTGATTCACATAAAAACATAATAAATATCAGTGATAAAAATAAATTACTTTTCCTCAAGGTAATTTAAGTGCTGTATTTTTTTTTACTTAAGGACCAACTTTTTTTGGAGTTTTAATAAAATTCAATGAGATCTAGTTAAATCCTTTTTCATGTACTATTTTTTTTACACTAAATGTTTTTTTATGAAAGTAGTTTTTTATAAAAGTAATAAGAAATTTTTAGAAAAATAAGTTTTTTTAAGTGAAGTAAAAATGAAAATCGTTTTTTTTATACTAAAGAAACTTTTATTTTTAATTTGACATTGGGATTATAATTTATTAAGGCCTTAAAATCATTCAAATAATTTCGGTAAAAATATTATTTTTTTCTTCTTTTCATTAACTAGAACTTATTTTTGATCGTTTTTTATAGTTAGATGTTAATGACTTTTTATTTAAAACTGGTTCATAATAATTTATATATACTTGAAAATTGGTTAAAATAACAACATATCATTTTACTATAATTAAATAAATCGAAGTGTATTATTTAGGCTAAATACTTACACAATTTTACAACTAGGTTTGTAAAGAAATTAGTTTTACTGAAAATCACATATTGTTGCAAATTGGGAGCACTAGAGTTTTACACTACATTTAAACTAAAACAACAAATAATTCAAATTTAAAGAAATATAGTTTAAAAAAACTAGTAATTCAATTCAGTTTCATTGTTGATTTCCTGAAATGTGATTTTGACAAAAACATATCATAATGTCTTTTAAGACCGAAGATAAGTTCTGAAAATGAATCCAGTGCATTTGCAGCAATACCGTTAAATGCTTTTTTGTAGATATTTATCATGGACAGGCGTATTTTTTTTAAAAAAGAAATAAATCTCAATACGATAATGAATGAAATTAAACAGAGTGCTAAGAAAAGAACTGGGGACATGAAAGAATGGATAAGAAATGTAAAACTAAATAATAAAATGGAATGGGTTTCGAAAGAAAAAGACTGGAACAATGAAAGCACAAAAGAAAAATTTGCTCAAAGTAGAATAAAATAAAAGGATCGATTAAACTAATTTAAGTACTACTTTGCGTAAAATAAATCTAAGATTATTTTTACAGTGAATTGAAATATATACATAGGTTTTAGTTCCAAGCAATTATGCTGTGTAAAAAGAAATTGAATTAGAACCTTCTGCAAGTAATTTGAGTGTTATTCCAAAAAGGCTTCATATACTAATTGAATGATAAATAGGATTTAAAATATATAAAAATAATATGATTACCTACTTTTGTTTTGCAGATTTTTAATGGAATAATCTTGTTCTTAAAATAAAATTCAGTCTTTAAAATGGTTTAAATTCATTTGAGAATCCATATAAAATATTAATTTTCCAAAATTGGTTTTAGCAACTTTTCTCTAAGCATTACAAAATTAAGCTTCCTTAAATTGTTAAATCTCATTAAATTCAATCTAAGATTGTTCTGGTATATTCCATACTTTTTTAGAAACTTTTTTACCACGACGTGATTCCTTAAATTGCAGTTTGGGGAAACTAAAAAAAAAATACAGTCGAATTTTCGCTTCTCAACAGTCTAATCAATTTTGTACCATATTCTTTTAACATGTTTTGTCTAAAAAATCGTAAATATGTAAGTTTAATCTTCAATTTTATATAGCATACAATCTTTAGTATTGCAACAGACGATTGGTTTTGTAAGGATATGTAATATTCTTTTGGACCTAAAACCGGATAAAATATTTAAATAATTAAAAAGCTCTAAACATTTTTAGGAAAACTAACTATAATATATTTATAGTTAGTCTTTAATATAAATATTATTTATAATAATAATATGCAAAACTGATATTATTGTTGCAAACTAATTATTAATAAACCCTAAATTTATCGTAAAAATCCTTCATAAATATTAAATAGAACATAAGGTACATGGCTATAATTCCTCAGCTAAAAAGAATTTTAAAAAAATCTGGGATAAAATATACCAGGTTTACGTCTCCGCATGTTCTAAAACATATGAATATTTCTAAATGTATTTTACCACATTTAAAGTACATCCATCAAGTTTCTCCAGTGAAGGAAAACATCCATCTAAAAACTGTCAAGACTGTAGACCAGTATCAAGTAATGGCTTTGCCAAGACATGTACACAAGGCAATTTAGGATTTTTTTGACATGGTTGAGAAGGAAATTTATGTTAATATTTTTTTTATTTAAATGTTGGGATTAAGTTATTGCATCAATTGAAGTTACCAATACAGAGTTTAACTACAATGATTTTTAAACGCTATACAGTTAAGCGTCGTTAATGTGAACTTGCTTAACATGATATTAGCTTAACTGGAAGCAGTTTTCTGGCCTGTTGAACATAAAAAAGGTGTTTAACATGCATCACTTAAAGTAAAATTTTGTTTAGCATGAATTAAAAAAAATCTGTTTATTATATTTTGTATATATTTTTTGATTTTTTAAAATTATATTGGGTAAGCAATATTTGAAAAATTAAGAAATAATTTTTTCTATTTTACTCATAAATTGCATTTTTTAAAAAAATATTATGTATGTTTTACTTTCAATTACTTAATATGAAAGTTAAGGTAATGAAAATACTGCGATGGGAATTTACAATACAAAATGAATATTGTGCGTTTTCTATACGTTTTGGAGGGAGCGGACTCTGAAAAACTGGTTTTTGAACGTTGGCCGTCTGTCAGGCTGTCAGTCTGGAACCACTGTATAGATCGAACTAAAAAAGCTACAGACCTCAAATTGGGTAAGCGAGTTCCTAGTACCTGTCTGACGTCATAATAAGGTTTTTTAGGAAATCGCACTTGATCAGAGGGTGGCTGCTTTACTTGGTTTTAAAGGTATTTCTGAAAAACGAAAAGAACTACGGATTTCAAATTTGGTGAACTAGTTCCCAGTACATGTCGAACGTCATAATAAGGTTTTCAAAAAATATAATATGGTCAGAATAAGAACTGTTTCTTGACCAACGAACGTTTCTTGACCAACGATCGTACATTCTAACTGCTTGTTCTAGGTGTATCAAATGCCTATGATTGAGTGATAATTGGAAATCGTGAGGTGTTTCACTACCCTAGTTATTCTATGCAATAATTCCCAATAGCATATCCTATCAGTGATCAAATTAATTTTTTAAGGCTAAGTTAATGCGAGTAAAAATCAAAATACTAGAAATGGTTAGCATGAAATTCGGATAATCTGAATGATTTTAAGTTCACGTTAAACGAGATTTGACTGGATTCTTAAATGTGTTCTTATTATTTTTGTGCAGGAGATATTTTGGGTTAAAAAGTTTTGCATAGAGTGTTTGGTAATTGGACGTAAACGTTTTAAGTGAAATAATATTTTTATTTCCCAGTTTAAAAAATAAATAAACTTAAAAAATTTACTTGTCATCCATCTATTCCATCCTTAGATAACTTTATTTTTAACTTACCCAGACCTTTCTACTTTAAAAAAAAATTCTTAGTTTTTTACTTTCAAAAATAATTGTCGTAACAACTTTTTATGCTTGGAAAATTTCTTTTTAACTTAACCAGACAGTTTCTTCATTCAAAAACATCTGTGACAATCACGACTATTTTAAATTATAGCCCCCTACGGAGATAAATGGGAACATAAAACTCACGCCCCATTAACCCTTAAACATACCGAGAGAACTTATGTAAAATTTTTAAGGGTCACGCATGCTATGGGGCATATTTGAATATTTCTGAATGGTCTTCTACCCCATTTCAAGTCCATTCATCCAAGCTCTCTCATCCACGACATTCATCTATCTTGGAAATATCACAGTTGTAGGTTGAAGTACAGTTGTTTATATCCATGTAATTTATAAAATAGACAGAGATAAAAGCTTCCGAGCTTTTCATACTGTACTATCCAGGAATAAATCTGTATTTTGGGTACTGAGAAATTTAAAGTGGATTAAAACGCGAAAAATAGTTATAATAGTTGATATTTAGAATTTAATGGTTTAAATCTTTATGAAAATATTTATTTTTAAACTGAAAAAAAAAAACTGGGCACCAGAAAGTCAGATGCGCAAAAAACAAGGCAGTTTTAAGAATTGCTTCAGTTTTAACATTTTAATTTGTTGTATGATATTCATTTTTAGAAAACCAAGGTTACTCATAACTTTTAATAAGAAATATTTTAAAATTCAACTTATTTTTAAGACATAACCTATCGGCTCCGACCTTTGGATTGTGTGCCCTTTCACTAAAAATTTGGCTTCTTCGTCTTAACTTAAAGAGTTATTCACATGCTTTATGATTAACTTTTGGCGTATAATGCAAAATGAATTGTCTAATTTTAAAAAAGAAAACGCGTGTAATTTTTTTACAGTAAATAACTTGATAGTTTTATGGGTAAATTACATATTTTGTTTGGTAAGAACAAATAATTAAAGCATCTTAAGTTTGTATATTTTCTATCTATCATTTGCATTTTTTATTTATGACCCCTTTATGTTGCATGGTGTTTGTTAATTTATATAAAGAACACACATATATTTAGAAAGTAACAAATCAAATTATTCATATTCAGTAAAGTGTGTAAATCCATATCAGTCAACACTATTCATTAGTAGGTTTGTTTTTCTTGATTTTGAAAAGAAGGCAATTAATAAAAGTCCTACTTAAAATTAAGGTAAGTACCTACTGTCCAATCTGACATAATAACACAGTGGAAACAAACTGTATTACAAGCAATAGCCGGAATTAAGATTTAATTGGTAACTAAAAGTCCATGTTAAGTGATAAGTACAGCTGGGGAAAAAAAACGATCCACCCTTCATATTTCGGCTGCTATTGGTCAAGGAATTTTGTGCTAGGTGTCATTTTTCAGGAAATAGCGTAAGGAATTAAGAAATGGCAACCAAAATTGTATAAGGGGTCGTCTACATATTAAAATGAGTACCAACTTTGAAAATTCCAATAGCAACACCCAATTTTTTTTTACATAAAAATGTTCAGCAACTTCAAAATACCCCAGGTATAAAAAAGAATTATTCATTTTGCATTATTTGCTGAGATATTAAAGCATTAATTTTCAATTCGTTTGGGGGGAAATCTCCAAATTGATAAAGGTAATATTTAGGGTGTTTTTTCGAAACGACAAGCTAGCGAAAGGGTTACCATAATCTCGCCAAAGGATGCTAGAATTAAACCTTCTTCACTAATATTGTGATTTTTTTTTATGTTTTTACCTTTTTTTTAAATTTTGGATTTTAAAAGTCAGAAATAAAATAAAGGGTAGACGAGAAAAAGTTTTAATTATAAATAAAGTCACATATACGATTATTTATAACGAACAAATTTTCAAATGCGATTAGTTACAATCAGACAAACATGATTATTACATTTATGTTTTACATTTTATGCAAATTTTTGTTTCATTCATATTGCTACAAAAGGTTGGTTTAAAATTCGGCACACTGGGTCTGGGACATATCCCGACAGCCGAAATCCCGACAAGACAAAATTCCGACAAGCCAAAATCCCTAATGAGTCAAAATCCCGAATGGGTCTAAATCCCGAAAATAGATTTTTGTCCATTTCTCGATTTTTTTTTTAATATTAGAGATTATTTATTTATTTAGCCATTATTTAATCAGTTAGTTAGTCAGTTAGTTATTCAGTCATAGTTAGCCAGTCAGTTAGTTAGTTAGTTAGTCAGTCAGTAAGTTAGTCAGTTAATCAGTCAGTTAGTTAATCAGTCAGTTTACTAGTCAATTAGTTAATCAGTCAGTTAGTTAGTCAGTCAATCAGTCCGTTAGTTAGTACGTTAGTCAGTCGGTTAGTTATTCAGTTAGTCAGTCCGTTAGTTAGTAAGTCAGTCAGTCAGTTAGTTAGTCAGTCCGTTAGTTAGTAAGTCAGTCAGTCAGTTAGTTAGTAACCTATCGCTCCAACCTTTGGATTGTGTGCCCTTTCACCAAAAATTTGGCTTCTTCGTCTTAACTTAAAGAGTTATTCACACGCTTTATGATTAACTTTTGGCGTATAATGCAAAATGAATTGTCTAATTTAAAAAAAAGAAAACGCGTGTAATTTTTTTACAGTAAATAACTTGATAGTTTTATGGGTAAATTACATATTTTGTTTGGTAAGAACAAATAATTAAAGCATCTTAAGTTTGTATATTTTCTATCTATCATTTGCATTTTTTAGTTATGACCCCTTTATGTTGCATGGTGTTTGTAATTTATATAAAGAACACACATATATTTAGAAAGTAACAAATCAAATTATTCATATTCAGTAAAGTGTGTAAATCCATATCAGTCAACACTATTCATTAGTAGGTTTGTTTTTCTTGATTTTGAAAAAGAAGGCAATTAATAAAAGTCCTACTTAAAATTAAGGTAAGTACCTACTGTCCAATCTGACATAATAACACAGTGGAAACAAACTGTATTACAAGCAATAGCCGGAATTAAGATTTAATTGGTAACTAAAAATCCATTTTTAAGTGATAAGTACAGCTGGGGAAAAAAAAACGATCCACCCTTCATATTTCGGCTGCTATTGGTCAAGGAATTTTGTGCTAGGTGTCATTTTTCAGGAAATAGCGTAAGGAATTAAGAACTGGCAACCAAAATTGTATAAGGGGTCGTCTACATATTGAAATGAGTACCAACTTTGAAAATTCCAATAGCAACACACAATTTTTTTTTACAAAAAAATGTTCAGCAACTTCAAAATACCCCAGGTATAAAAAAGAATTATTCATTTTGCATTATTTGCTGAGATATTAAAGCATTAATTTTCAATTCGTTTTGGGGGGAAATCTCCAAATTGATAAAGGTAATATTTAGGGTGTTTTTTTGAAACGACAA
The DNA here is from genome assembly GCA_019343175.1 of Oedothorax gibbosus. NCBI lineage: Eukaryota > Metazoa > Arthropoda > Arachnida > Araneae > Linyphiidae > Oedothorax > Oedothorax gibbosus. The sequence continues at coordinate 416,697 of JAFNEN010000466.1, forward strand.
GCTAGCGAAAGGGTTACCATAATCTCGCCAAAGGATGCTAGAATTAAACCTTTTCACTAATATTGTGATTTTTTTTTTATGTTTTTACCTTTTTTTTAAATTTTGGATTTTAAAAGTCAGAAATAAAATAAAGGGTAGACGAGAAAAAGTTTTAATTATAAATAAAGTCACATATACGATTATTTATAACGAACAAATTTTCAAATGCGATTAGTTACAATCAGACAAACATGATTATTACATTTATGTTTTACATTTTATGCAAATTTTTGTTTCATTCATATTGCTACAAAAGGTTGGTTTAAAATTCGGCACACTGGGTCTGGGACATATCCCGACAGCCGAAATCCCGACAAGACAAAATTCCGACAAGCCAAAATCCCTAATGAGTCAAAATCCCGAATGGGTCTGTTGACGCCAATTCTCAACATGTTGTAATAGAACAAGACTCAGGAAATAGCTCTTCAGCAATTATGTTTATTTAAGTTGCAGACACACACAAGTACAGGTTACTAGCAGAGATTAGGATTCATCACAAAGTTTCACATGGCGAACACACAAGTTAAAACAGAAGTAAAAAAAAAGGGCGCGAACCCAACAACAACAACACTTATTTTTTTTACCGCTACTCTCTTACTTCACTTCGCTTCATTTTACTTAGCCGGCGGTTACACTCCCCCGCCTTGAAACATGCTAAGGTTTCAATGAGAGAACCTTAAAATACAACAATTTTTAATAAGAACATTAAAATATATCACATACAATTACAATTTATTGTCCTGGATAGGCAAAATACAAATACTTGAAACACTACGTTTGTAAGTACCTTTCTCGGTTTTAACCTCTACCACACGAACCCTTCCATCCTTGCCGGGTTACCCAGAAATTCGACCTATCCTCAAAGAGCAGAGCGGTAACCCGTCTTCTCTTAACAAGACAACCATGCCTATAACAGCGTTGTCCGTTTCAAAATTCCATTTCGACCTTTGTTGTAAATTACTAAAATAATCCAGAGACCATTTTTTCCAGATGGTTTGGGTCAATTTGGTCAGCAATTGCCATCGATTCAATCGATTAGCTGGGGCATCGGCAACATTCAATTCGGGCAAGGAGTTTAAAGGGCGACCAATCAAAAAATGACCAGCAGTTAAAACCGAAAAATCATTAGGATCTGATGACATTAGGGTCAATGGCCTACTATTTAACATTGACTCTATCTGATAAGTGATTGTAAGGAATTCTTCAAATGTAAGCTTATGTTCCCCAATACAGCGCTTTAAATGATGTTTGAAACTCTTCACTCCCGCCTCCCAAAGGCCGCCAAAATTGGGAGAACGGGGAGGGATAAACCCCCACGACACCCCCTGCGAAGTCAAATAGCTGCTCACAGGTTCCTGGTCAAACAAGGCAATAACCCTTTTGATTTCCGAGGCAGCACCACAGAAGTTCTTCGCATTATCAGAAAGAAACTGTGAGGGTAGCCCTCTTCGGCTTACAAACCTTTTTAGACAGGCAATCAATGCATTAGATGTTAAATCACTTAAAATGTCAAGATGTACAGCTTTAGTAACTAAACATACGAATACACAAACATAGATTTTTTGGTATACACCCTTCCTTTGATTTTTATACTAATAAGAAAATGACCACACAAGTCCAATCCTGTTTTAAAGAAAGGGGGACTAATCTGGAGTCTATCCCTCGGCAAAGATGCCATAATTTGATTAGCTTCCCTGGGATTAGCCTTAAAACATATAACACAATTGTGTACCACTCGTCTAGCTATATTCCGGCCACTTAAGGCCCAGTATTGTTGACGCACAGTGTTCAACAATGCTTGTGGTCCACAGTGTAAATTTCTTAGATGATAATACTCAAAAATCATTAAAGTTAACTTATGACTCTTAGGAAGGAGGACAGGGTGCTTTGTATCAAAAGGTAGTCCAGAGTTCACAAGTCGGCCACCAACACGAATGATACCCTTATCATCTAGAAACAGTGCTAAACTGCTAAGACTTGACTCTCGAAGGGGTTTTTTCTCTGCTAAAAGCTTCAACTCCTTAGAGAAGGCTTGAGTTTGAACACATTGCAAGATAAACTCTTTAGCCTTGTCCAATTCACTCACCTGAAGGGGACCGCTGTGAACCCTGGTCCTACAATTGGAAATAAATCTATAAACAAAGGCAAATATTCTAATTAATTTAAGATAAGAATTGGTAACATCAAAAATACAATTTTCTGTAGAGCTGAAGAATATTAAATTGTCGCTTTTATTTGGGGTATCCTTCTTCAACTCCCTAGTGTATGCCTCTTCATCATTGGGAGCTCTACAATGTGCTGAATAAGTGTCAGTTAGTTTAGTCCTGGAGAGGAAAACTGGCCCATTCCACCAAAGTGAAAGTTTATGGATCTGACCAGGCCACACACCACGAGATACCAGGTCAGCAGGATTGTTCCCAGTACTTACGTGATTCCAGATGAACGATTTGGACAACTCTTGAATTCTGGACACTCTGTTTGCCACAAAAAATTTGTATTAACTCGCAGGTGATCGAATCCATGCAAGAACTATAGTAGTGTCGCAGTATAGCAACACTTTATCAATGCTTAGCTCCAGGGCTGAGATTACCTTCACGACCAACATAGTCAGAAGCTCCGCACCACAAAGTTCAAGCCTTGGAATGCTCAAGGGCTTAGAAATGGGTGACACTCGTGATTTACTACATAGCAGAGACACTTGAACCTGACCACTTTGATCCTTGGATCGAATGTAAACCACAGCTCCAAACCCATCCTTGCTGGCATCACAAAATCCGATTAGATGAATTTCTGTTGGACAATCACTGATGATTCGACGAGGAACATGCACTCTATTCAACAATGACAAAGGCTCTGAAAATTTGCACCATTCTTTTTGTAAACTCTCTGGAAGTTCTTCATCCCAGGAAAGCTTGAGCAACCAAAGCTTCTGTATAAAGATTTTAGCTTTTATAAGTATTGGCCCCAGCAGCCCCAGTGGATCAAACAGTCTTGAAATATACGAGAGAATGGATCTCTTTGTGATTGCACATGGTGAAGAATCAGTGGAAAAGGCAAAATGATCTTGACCTGGGTCCCAATTCAATCCCAGAGTTTTGATGGTGCCACCGGAAGACTTGTCAAAAGACACCTGGCCACTTATGGTCTTGACTGCATGAAGGAGGGAAGGCTCATTAGAACTCCACTTATGAAGTTCCATTCCTCCCGCTTTCAATAAGTTGATTAACTCAGTCTGAAGCACCTTAGCACTCTCTAGATCCTTACTCCCAGTGAGGATGTCATCGACATAGAAGTCCCTCTTGGCCGCTCTAACTGCCAAGGGAAACCTTCCTTCCTCATCAATGCACAACTGCTTGAGGACCCGAGTCGCTAGGTAGGGTGCTGACTTAGTACCGTAAGTGACCGTGAGCAGTTCATAAACCTTAACCTCGTTATGCCTATCCCTCCAGAGAATGCACTGTAAATCCGTTTGTGACGGATTTATCCAAATTTGTCTGTACATTTTAACTACATCTGCGGTTATTGCAATGGTGTGCTTTCTAAACCTCAATAAAATAGGAAATAAATCCTCTTGAGGAATGTTACCAGTTTTAAGAAAATCATTTAAAGAATAACCAGATGATGTAACAGCAGAACCATTAAAAACAACCCTAAGTTTGGTTGAAGCACTCTCTGGCCTAAGTATGCCATGATGAGGCAAAACATATCTCGGGATATTTGACGTAACCTGCATATGACCAAGTATTTCATACTCGCTCATAAAGTCATGGTACAAGGCCGAGAGTTCCTCATTTTTGTCTAATCTCTTGAAAAGGCTAGTTAATCTTTTGTTTGCTACGAATTGGACTCACCCAAATTCAAATTTTCATTTAGAGGTAGGCTCACAACGTATTTACCCCTTTCATCCCTATAATGGGTTTTGGCAAAATGTTCCTCACAAAATACGTTTTCATCTCCCTGATCACTCTCAACCTCAATACCTTCTACCTCCCAAAACTGTTTTAGGGTCTTATCCAAATCCTCTAAAATTAACCCACAATAAACAATCTGATTACTGTCCACCACCACACTTCCCCCACACAAAAATCCAAACACAGAGTTTTGGAAAATGAGATCAGTTTCAGGTTGATCTAGTCTACCAGGCTTCAAAAGCTCGAAAAATACCTGAGCTCCCAACAAAATATCAACTTCTCCTGGTTTATTAAAATTATCATCAGCTAATTTCACATGTCCTAAATCAAGGAAACTGATATCAAAATATTGAGTGGGGGCAAAATCAGTGATATTTGGAACAACTTCATTTTACTTAGCCCGGCGGTTACAGGGTCTAAATCCCGAAAATAGATTTTTGTCCATTTCTCGATTTTTTTTTTAATATTAGAGATTATTTATTTATTTAGCCAGTTATTTAATCAGTTAGTTAGTCAGTTAGTTATTCAGTCATAGTTAGCCAGTCAGTTAGTTAGTTAGTTAGTCAGTCAGTAAGTTAGTCAGTTAATCAGTCAGTTAGTTAATCAGTCAGTTTACTAGTCAATTAGTTAATCAGTCAGTTAGTTAGTCAGTCAATCAGTCCGTTAGTTAGTACGTTAGTCAGTCGGTTAGTTATTCAGTTAGTCAGTCCGTTAGTTAGTAAGTCAGTCAGTCAGTTAGTTAGTAACCTATCGGCTCCAACCTTTGGATTGTGTGCCCTTTCACCAAAAATTTGGCTTCTTCGTCTTAACTTAAAGAGTTATTCACACGCTTTATGATTAACTTTTGGCGTATAATGCAAAATGAATTGTCTAATTTAAAAAAAAGAAACGCGTGTAATTTTTTTACAGTAAATAACTTGATAGTTTTATGGGTAAATTACATATTTTTTTTTGGTAAGAACAAATAAATAAAGCATCTTAAGTTTGTATATTTTCTATCTATCATTTGCATTTTTTAGTTATGACCCCTTTATGTTGCATGGTGTTTGTTAATTTATATAAAGAACACACCTATATTTAGAAAGTAACAAATCAAATTATTCATATTCAGTAAAGTGTGTAAATCCATATCAGTCAACACTATTCATTAGTAGGTTTGTTTTTCTTGATTTTGAAAAAGAAGGCAATTAATAAAAGTCCTACTTAAAATTAAGGTAAGTACCTACTGACCAATCTGACATAATAACACAGTGGAAACAAACTGTATTACAAGCAATAGCCGGAAATAAGATTTAATTAGTAACTAAAAATCCATTTTAAGTGATAAGTACAGCTGGGGAAAAAAAAACGATCCACCCTTCATATTTCGGCTGCTATTGGTCAAGGAATTTTGTGCTAGGTGTCATTTTTCAGGAAATAGCGTAAGGAATTAAGAACTGGCAACCAAAATTGTATAAGGGGTCGTCTACATATTAAAATGAGTACCAACTTTGAAAATTCCAATAGCAACACCCAATTTTTTTTTACATAAAAATGTTCAGCAACTTCAAAATACCCCAGGTATAAAAAAGAATTATTCATTTTGCATTATTTGCTGAGATATTAAAGCATTAATTTTCAATTCGTTTGGGGGGAATCTCCAAATTGATAAAGGTAATATTTAGGGTGTTTTTTTGAAACGACAAGCTAGCGAAAGGGTTACCATAATCTCGCCAAAGGATGTTAGAATTAAACCTTCTTCACTAATATTGTGATTTTTTTTTTATGTTTTTACCTTTTTTTTAAATTTTGGATTTTAAAAGTCAGAAATAAAATAAAGGGTAGACGAGAAAAAGTTTTAATTATAAATAAAGTCACATATACGATTATTTATAACGAACAAATTTTCAAATGCGATTAGTTACAATCAGACAAACATGATTATTACATTTATGTTTTACATTTTATGCAAATTTTTGTTTCATTCATATTGCTACAAAAGGTTGGTTTAAAATTCGGCACACTGGGTCTGGGACATATCCCGACAGCCGAAATCCCGACAAGACAAAATTCCGACAAGCCAAAATCCCTAATGAGTCAAAATCCCGAATGGGTCTAAATCCCGAAAATAGATTTTTGTCCATTTCTCGATTTTTTTTTTAATATTAGAGATTATTTATTTATTTAGCCAGTTATTTAATCAGTTAGTTAGTCAGTTAGTTATTCAGTCATAGTTAGCCAGTCAGTTAGTTAGTTAGTTAGTCAGTCAGTAAGTTAGTCAGTTAATCAGTCAGTTAGTTAATCAGTCAGTTTACTAGTAAATTAGTTAATCAGTCAGTTAGTTAGTCAGTCAATCAGTCCGTTAGTTAGTACGTTAGTCAGTCGGTTAGTTATTCAGTTAGTCAGTCCGTTAGTTAGTAAGTCAGTCAGTCAGTTAGTTAGTCAGTCCGTTAGTTAGTAAGTCAGTCAGTCAGTTAGTTAGTAACCTATCGGCTCCAACCTTTGGATTGTGTGCCCTTTCACCAAAAATTTGGCTTCTTCGTCTTAACTTAAAGAGTTATTCACATGCTTTATGATTAACTTTTGGCGTATAATGCAAAATGAATTGTCTAATTTTAAAAAAGAAAACGCGTGTAATTTTTTTACAATAAATAACTTGATAGTTTTATGGGTAAATTACATATTTTTTTTTGGTAAGAACAAATAAATAAAGCATCTTAAGTTTGTATATTTTCTATCTATCATTTGCATTTATTATTTATGACCCCTTTATGTTGCATGGTGTTTGTTAATTTATATTAAGAACACACATACATTTAGAAAGTAACAAACCAAATTATTCATATTCAGTAAAGTGTGTAAATCCATATCAGTCAACACTATTCATTAGTAGGTTTGTTTTTCTTGATTTTGAAAAAGAAGGCAATTAATAAAAGTCCTACTTAAAATTAAGGTAAGTACCTACTGTCCAATCTGACATAATAACACAGTGGAAACAAACTGTATTACAAGCAATAGCCGGAATTAAGATTTAATTGGTAACTAAAAATCCATTTTTAAGTGATAAGTACAGCTGGGGAAAAAAAAAACGATCCACCCTTCATATTTCGGCTGCTATTGGTCAAGGAATTTTGTGCTAGGTGTCATTTTTCAGGAAATAGCGTAAGGAATTAAGAACTGGCAACCAAAATTGTATAAGGGGTCGTCTACATATTGAAATGAGTACCAACTTTGAAAATTCCAATAGCAACACAATTTTTTTTTACAAAAAAATGTTCAGCAACTTCAAAATACCCCAGGTATAAAAAAGAATTATTCATTTTGCATTATTTGCTGAGATATTAAAGCATTAATTTTCAATTCGTTTGGGGGGAAATCTCCAAATTGATAAAGGTAATATTTAGGGTGTTTTTTTGAAACGACAAGCTAGCGAAAGGGTTACCATAATCTCGCCAAAGGATGCTAGAATTAAACCTTTTTCACTAATATTGTGATTTTTTTTTTATGTTTTTACCTTTTTTTTAAATTTTGGATTTTAAAAGTCAGAAATAAAATAAAGGGTAGACGAGAAAAAGTTTTAATTATAAATAAAGTCACATATACGATTATTTATAACGAACAAATTTTCAAATGCGATTAGTTACAATCAGACAAACATGATTATTACATTTATGTTTTACATTTTATGCAAATTTTTGTTTCATTCATATTGCTACAAAAGGTTGGTTTAAAATTCGGCACACTGGGTCTGGGACATATCCCGACAGCCGAAATCCCGACAAGACAAAATTCCGACAAGCCAAAATCCCTAATGAGTCAAAATCCCGAATGGGTCTAAATCCCGAAAATAGATTTTTGTCCATTTCTCGATTTTTTTTTTTAATATTAGAGATTATTTATTTATTTAGTTATTTAGCCAGTTATTTAATCAGTTAGTTAGTCAGTTAGTTATTCAGTCATAGTTAGCCAGTCAGTTAGTTAGTTAGTTAGTCAGTCAGTAAGTTAGTCAGTCAGTAAGTTAGTCAGTTAATCAGTCAGTTAGTTAATCAGTCAGTTTACTAGTCAATTAGTTAATCAGTCAGTTAGTTAGTCAGTCAATCAGTCCGTTAGTTAGTACGTTAGTCAGTCGGTTAGTTATTCAGTTAGTCAGTCCGTTAGTTAGTAAGTTAGTCAGTCAGTTAGTTAGTCAGTCCGTTAGTTAGTAAGTCAGTCAGTCAGTTAGTTAGTCAGTCAGTCAATTAATCACTCTGTTAGTTAGTCACTCCTTTAGTTAGTCCAGACTGACTACCTTAGTCTAACTGACTGTCAATTAGTTAGTCAGTGAACTGACTGACTCACTGACTAACTAATTGACTGACTGGCTAACTGACGGACTAACTGACTGACTCACCGACTAACTAATTGATTGACTGGCTAACTGACTGACTAACTTACTGACTGACTAACTAACGGACTGACTAATTAACTGACCGACTAACTAACCGACTGACTAACTAACTAACCGACTGACTAACTAACTAACCGACTGACTGACTAACTGACTGACTAACTAACGGACTGACTAACTGACTAAATAACTAACTGACTAAATAACTAAATAAATAAGTAATCTCTAATAATTAAAAAAATAGAGGAAATAACATATTATTGGAAATTTTATAATAAAATAATAATAAATAATATTGGAAATAACATACATTCAAAAACTTAGTAATCGATATAATTTAATGTTAATTATACAAACAAAATACATTGTATGCATTTGAAATAAGAAAAGATTTTTAGACATTTGACAGACATCAATAATTTGAATAAACATTTACCAAAAACGCTTTTCAACTACCAAACGATAATGCAAATTAGGATCCAATTTGCTAAGTAATTTTTTACACGGTCCCTAAAATTCGTTTTTTTTCAGTTTTTTTTACAATAACTCGGCAAATAATTGTTGTTGAATTAAAAAATTCGGGATTTCGGTTCTACTTGATCTACTTTATCGATTTATGCAACAAAAATTTGGGGTTGCTATTCATGTTTTATTTTTTCTTATTTAAATTTAAATAAAAAATAATAAAAATTAAAAATTGATGAAAAAACTTGTGTGATTTGTTTTTGGAAGATTAAGAAGTATATAATGAAAAAAAATGTTGGTTTAATTCATTTTATTTGTGGAGGTATGAATAAAAGTTTGTGAAACTTTTTTAACATTATGGGCTTTCAACTTCGAATGCTTATATCTCAACAAATAATGCAAATTAATAAATTTTTTTGGGATCTGGGGTATTTTAAGATGATAAACATTTTTATATAAAAAAAGTTGGGTGTTGCCATTGGAATTTTCAAAGTTGGTACTCATTTTAATATGAAGACGACCCCTTATACAATTTTGGTTGCCAGTTCTGAATTCCTTACGCTATTTCCTGAAAAATGACACCTTAAACAAAATTTCCTGATCAATAGCAGCCGAAAAACGAAGGGTGGATCGTTTTTTTTCCCCAGCTGTACTATAATATTAGGCAAAATGATAACTCACTCTTTTTTTCAGTTTTTGAAAATACACCGACTATTAATTTAATTCGAACAAGCATAACTATTATAAAAAAAAATATTTGTACAGTACTGTTCTTAAAACTTTAGCCACAAGAAATTATTTTTTTAAAAATTAGTGACATATACCCATTTACCTTATTACCTACTTGCTCTTTAATCGGTTATATAGATAAAACAAAATAATATATTTGCATGGTTATAAAAAAATAGCAATTCTGTTAAGTATTCGTATGAATTACCTTCATATTTAAGCATTGAAACTAACAATTTTAAAATTTAAACATTTTAAATAATTAAACAAAGAAAGACACTTTCTTAGTTCGTTTCTTTTGAACTCTCTTAAATACATAATACAAATTGACTTACCGATCTCGATTGACCAAAGTGCGTATCATGGCTGCTCTCTGAATTTTTTTCATTTCTTCTCCGCTTCCTTTCTCCTTAGGACCCTACAAGAACAGAACAAAAAGCCCAACTCTTAGTTAGTTTCTTCAGCACTCCCCAACTAAATACTTGAACTAGTAAGTATAAATTGACTTACCGATCTTGATTGACCAAAGTACGTATCTGGGCTCGTCTCGTGTATGTTCCTATATCGATTTCATTAGGAACCTTCAAGAACATAACAAAAATATATCCCCTTAGTTCGTTTTTTAGCACTCCCAAACTGAATACTTGAACTAGTAAGTACAAATTGACTGACCTATCTTGATTGGCCAAAGTACGTATCAGAGGACTCGTCTCTTGTATGTTTCCATTTCTCTTCCGCTTTCCTTCTCCTTAGGGCCCTACAAAAACTGAGCAAAAAGATCTCCCCTTCGTTCGTTTCTTCAGCACTCCCTAACTGAATACTTGAACTAGTAAGTACAAATTGACTTACCGATCTTGATTGAACAAAGTACGTATCAGGGCTCATCTCTCGAATGTTTCGATTTCTCTTCCGCTTCCCTTTTCCTTAAAACCCTACAAGAACAGAACAAAAATACATACCCTTTGTTCGTTTCTTAAACGCACCCCATATGAATACTTGAACCAGTAAGTACAAATCTAGTTACCGATCTCGATTGACATAAGTACATGTCGTGGCTACTCTTTGGAATGTTACCAGTTCTTCTCCTCAGTTTTAGGATAGAAAAAAAATACAATTATTTAAAAAGTGTGTATATCTGAATCGGTCAACACTATTCATTACCACGTTTGTTTTGCTTGATTTTGAAAAAGTAAGTAATTTATAAAAGTCCTGCGTAAGGTTAAGTTTATGTATCAACTGACCAATGTGACATAATAACACAGTGGAAAAAAAGTTTTACAAGCATACATCGAAATTCGGGTATAATTGATAACTACAATTCTATTTTAAGCGATAAATACTACAATATTAGTCAAAATGATTGTTCACACTATTTTTTCAACAAAAAAAAATTGTTTTTGAAAATACATCCCTTACTAATTTAATTCGAACAAGCATAAGTATTCTAAGACATTTTCATTTTGTACCGTACTGGTCTTAAAACTTTAGCATAGAAAAATTATTTTAAAAAATTAGTGACATACCCATTTAGCTTATTAATTTCAACACTCCCTTACTGAATATTTGAACTAGTAAGTACAAATTGACTTACCTACCTTGATTGACCAAAGTACGTATCAGAGGACTCGTTCTTGTATGTTTCCATTTCTCTTCCGCTTTCCTTCTCCTTAAGGCCCTACAAAAACAGAACAAAAATACATACCCTTTGTTCGTTTCTTAAACGCACCCCATATGAATACTTGAACCAGTAAGTACAAATCTAGTTACCGATCTCGATTGACATAAGTACATGTCGTGGCTACTCTTTGGAATGTTACCAGTTCTTCTCCTCAGTTTTAGGATAGAAAAAATACAATTATTTAAAAAGTGTGTATATCTGAATCGGTCAACACTATTCATTACCACGTTTGTTTTGCTTGATTTTGAAAAAGTAAGCAATTTACAGAAGTCCTGCTTAAAGTTAAGTTTACGTACCAATTGACCATTCTGATACAATAACACAGTGGAAACAAAATGTTTTACAAGCATACATCGAAATTCGGGTATAATTGGTAACTACAATTCTATTTTAAGCGATAAATACTACATATTAGTCAAAATGATTACTCATACTATTTTTTTAAAAAATTAAAACGTTTTTGAAAATACACCTCCTACAAATTTAATTCGAACAAGTATAACTATTCTAAGAAACTTGCTCTTAAATCAATTAAATAGATAAAACAAAATAACATATTTGCATGATTATCCAAAAATAAAATAGTCATTCTGTTAAGAATTCTTATCTATATACATAAAAGGCAACTTCCATTTGTTTGTTTGTGTGTTTGTTTGAAGACACGAGATCAAAAGAACCACGCAACAGATCGTCACGAAATTTGGCACAAAAATTCATCTCATCTCTGGAATAAACATAGGCTAAGAATTTTTAGAATCGGGCCATTCCTTCTATAGTTTTCGAACGTTTTTATTCGAATTTTGTGAAAAAACTACACCACTTTGGCTCAAATCCTTTTTTACTTTCCTGATGCCATCGGCTGAAAAAATTAAATAAAACTTTTAACGAAACATTTAAAATTGAAAATGTTTATTTTATTCTGTTGCCATTACCTTCAGAAACTAAATTCATTATTTGAAAAATAATTGACATGTTTCAAGTGAAGTAATTCCGCCAGTCTCCATTCCCGGATTTTATTGTGGGCTTATTTGATGATTTTTTCATTGATTTTCTGTTGACTGCATGTATGTATATTTAAGCAATAAATGTATAGTTAAGCTATTACTGAACTATGATGGTTAATAAAGGCCATCGCACTAGAGCCGCATATTAGTGTTTTATGTATTTATTTTTTCGCTAAATAGGTTGCCAAACTCGCCAAATTACTAACTAAATCTCGCCAAATGGGCAATTTCTTTTATAAATATTTATAATCTGGTCGGTTGTTCGAAGGTCATTGTGTAAGAGCTGTAAAATGGGTGTGTTTGTAGCTATATCTATTTTCTCGCCAAATTATTTCCCAAAACGCGCCAAATGAGCTAAAAGCTTTTATGTATTTATGAGGGAATTGTGATGACATTTATGAGTGTATTTTATAGCGTATTTTTCATTTTGGAATTTTAAGGCAATGAAACGGGATTTTATACTTTATAACGAGCGGGAACAATAACATAAGTTTATGATCATATAACAGGTTATATGGTACACATATTTGGAACGATCATTCAATTATTGTACATATCTGCATTGATTTAGTACTGTATACATTTGCATTGAATTCTTAATTTTTCAGCATTTGTATTGAATTATGGTAGAAATTTGTACTGCTTATATTGTATTTATATCTGCAAAGTGTCCAAAAAAAGTTACTTAATTTATTATAGAACTCCCTTGAATTGCGTTAAAATAAATGTTTGAGACCCTTTTAAGATTAGCCGTTTTTCCATTTTTAATTCTTACTGATTATTTTTTACTTAAATATGTATTCTTTTTAATTTGAGCTTCTTATCAAAGGTATTTTTGAAATTAATATTAATCGTTACTATACCCAAGTTGGGTAATTAAATGGAAAATTACTGGGTAATCTTCATATCTTATGTAACTAAAATGAGAGAAAAAAATAGTTAAATTGACTGTTAAATTATTTTTCCACCTCTACCCGTGCTACGTCGGGTATAACAGCTAGTGAATCTATATACATAAAAGGCAACTTCCGTTTGTTTGTTGTATAAGACACGAGATCTAAAGAACCACGCAACAGATCGTCACGAAATTTGGCACAAAAATTCATCTCTTCTCCGGAACAAACATAGGCTAAGACTTTTTCGAATCAGACCATTCCTTCTATCGTTTTCGAACGTTTTTATTCGAATTTTCTGAAAAAACTACACGACTTTGGCTCAAATCCGACTTTTTTTACTTTCCTGATGCCATCGGCTGAAAAATTAAATAAAACTTTTAACGAAAACATTTAAAATTGAAAATGTTTATTTTATTCTTTTGTCATTACCTTCAGAAACTAACTTCATTATTTTAAAAATAAACGACATGTTTCAAGCGATGTAATTCCGCTTGTCTCCATTCCCGGATTTTATTGTGGGTTTATTTGATGATTTTTTCATTGATTTTTCTGTTGACTGCAGCATGCATATTTAAGCAATAAATGTATAATTAAGCTATTACTGAACTATGATGGTTAATAGAGGCCATCGCACTAGAGCTGCATATTAGCGTTTTATGTATTTATTTTTTCGCCAAATACGTTGCCAAACTCGCCAAATTAATAACTAAAACTCGCCAAATGGGCAATTTCTTTTATAAATAATTTATAATCTGGTCGGTTGTTCGAGGCCATTGTGTTAGAGCTGTATAATGGGTGTGTTTGTAGCAGTATCTATTTTCTCGCCAAATTATTTCCCAAAATGCGCCAAATGAGCTAAAAGGTTTTATGTATTTATAAGGGAATTGTGATGACATTTATGAGTGCATTTTATAGCGTATTTTTCATTTTGTAATTTTAAGGCAATGAAACGGGATTTTATACTTTATAACGAGCGGGAACAATCACATAAGTTTATGATCCTATAACAGGTTATATGGCACACATATTTGGAACGATTTGATAATTTTTAATCCGTGCGAAGAACGGGTATAAATTTGCTAGCGTTATTATTGTATTTATTTTTATTCAATTATAGTTGTATTTATTTTCATTTAATTATTGTACATAACTGCATTGATTTAGTGCTGTATACAATTGCATTGCATTCTTAATTTTTCAGCATTTGTATTGAATTATGGTAGAAATTTGTACTGCTTATATTGTATTTATATCTAAAAAGTGTCCAAATAAAAGTTACTTAATTTATTATAGAACTCCCTTGAATTGCGTTAAAATAAATGTTTGAGACCCGTTTGAGATTTAGCTGTTTTTCCATTTTTAATTCTTAGTGATTATTTTTTACTTAAATATGTATTCTTTTTAATTTGAGCTTCTTATCAAAGGTATTTTTGGAATTAATATTAATCATTCTATATCCAGTTGGGTAATTAATGGAAATTACTGGTAATCTTCATATCTTATGTAACCAAAATGAAAGAAAATAGTTAAATTGACTGTTAAATTATTTTTCCACTTCTACCCGTACAACGTCGGGTATAACAGCTAGTTACAAATAAAGAAAACAAAATTAAAATTTAAACAAATAAATAAATTGTCTTAGTTCGTTTCTTTTGAACTCTCTTGAATACTTAATACATATTAACTTACCGATCTCGATTGACCAAAGTGCGTATCAGGGCTGCACTCTGAATTTTTTTCATTTCTTCTCCGCTTTCGTTCTCATTAGGACCCTATAAGAACAGAACAAAGAGATTTTCAGTTAATTCGATTCTTCAACACTCCCTTACTGAATACTTGAACTATTAAGTACAAATTGACTTACCTATCTTGATTGACCAAAGTACGTATCAGAGGGCGCGTCTCTTGTATTTTTCCATTTCTCTTACGCTTCCCTTCTCTTTTGGAACCTACAGGAGCAGAGCAAAAAGACCTCCCCTTAGTCGTTTCTTCAGCACTCCCTAACTGAATACTTGAACTAATAAACAAAATTGACCTACCGTATTATGACCAGTACTATCAGGGCTCGTTCTTGTATGTTTCCATTTCTCTTCCGCATTTCTCTTTCCTTCTCCTTAGGGCCCTACAAAAACAGAACAAAAAGATCTCCCCTTAGTTCGTTTCTTCAGCACTCCCTAACTGAATACTTGAACTAGTAAGTAAATTGACTTACATTTAATCAATTTCAGGGCTCATCTCGTGTATGTTTTCTTTTATCTTCCCGCTTCCCCTTCTCCTTTGGAATCTACAAGAGCAGAGCAAAAAGACCTCCATTAGTTCGTTTCTTCAGCACACCCTAACTGAATACTTGAACTAGTAAGTGCAAATTGACTTACCTATCTTAATCATTTCTGGGCTCATCTCGGGAATGTTTCCTATTTTCCTCGGCTTCCCTTCTCCTTTAGAATCTACAAGAACAGAACAAAAAGACCTCCAATTAGTTCGTTACTTCAGCACTCCCTAACTGAATACTTGAACTAGTAAGTGCAAATTGACTTACCTATCTTAATCATTTCTGGGCTCATCTCGTGAATGTTTCCTATTTTCCTCGGCTTCCCTTCTCCTTTGGAATCTACAAGAACAGAACAAAAAGACCTCCAATTAGTTCGTTACTTCAGCACTCCCTAATTGAATACTTGAACTAGTAAGTGCAAATTGACTTACCTATCTTAATCATACCTGGGCTCATCTCGTGAATGTTTCCTATTTTTCTCGGCTTCCCTTCTCCTTTGGAATCTATAAAAACAGAACAAAGGGGACCTCCAATTTGTTCGTTTCTTCAGCACTCCCTAACTGAATACTTGAACTAGTAAGTACAAATTGACTTACCTATCTTGATTGACCAAAGTACGTATCAGAGGGCTCGTCTCTTGTATGTTTCCATTTCTCTTCCGCTTTCCTTCTCCTTAGGACCCTACAAAAACAGAACAAAAAGATCTCCCCTTAGTTCGTTTCTTCAGCACTCCCTAACTGAATACTTGAACTAGTAAGTGCAAATTGACTTACCGATATTGATCTTATCAGGGCTCGTCTCTTGTATGTTTCCATTTCTCTTCCGGTCTCCTTCTCCTTAGGACCCTACAAGAACAGAACAAAAAGATCTCCCCTTAGTTCGTTTCTTCAGCACTCCCTAACTGAATACTTGAACTAGTAAGTACAAATTGACTTACCGATCTTGATTGAACAAAGTACGTATCAGGGCTCATCTCTTGAATGTTTCCACTTTCCTTCCGCTTTCCTTTTTCTTAAGACCCTATAAGAACAGAACAAAAAGACATCCCCTTTGTGCGTTTCTTCAACACACCCTAACTGAATACTTGAAAAAGTAAGTACAAATTGACTTATAGATCTCGAATGACATAAGTACATGTCGTGGCTCCTCTTTGGAATGTTACCATTTCTTCTCCTCAGTTTTAGGATAGAAAAAATACAATTATTTAAAAAGTGTGTATATCCGAATTGGTCAACACTATTCATTACCACGTTTGTTTTGCTTGATTTTGAAAAAGTAAGTAATTTATAAAAGTCCTGCGTAAGGTTAAGTTTATGTATCAACTGACCAATCTGACATAATAACACAGTGGAAACAAAATGTTTTACAAGCATACATCGAAATTCGGGTATAATTGGTAACTACAATTCTATTTTAAGCGATAAATACTACAATATTAGTCAAAATGATTGTTCACACTATTTTCAAAAAAAAAAAAAACTTTTTGAAAATACATCCCTTACTAATTTAATTCGAACAAGCATAAGTAAATTCTAAGACATTTTCATTTTGTACCGTACTGGTCTTAAAACTTTAGCATAGAAAAATTATTTTTAAAAATTAGTGACATACCCATTTAGCTTATTAATTTCAACACTACCTTATTGAATACTTGAACTAGTAAGTACAAATTGATTTACCTACCTTGATTGACCACAAAGTACGTATCAGGACTCATCTCTTGTATGTTATCTTTCTCTTCCGTTTCCCTTCTCCTTTGGAACCTACAGGAGCAGAGCAAAAAGACCGCCCCTTAGTTCGTTTCTTCAGCACTCCCTAACTGAATACTTGAACTAGTAAGTATAAATTGTCTTACCGATCTTGATTGACCAGAATTCGTATCAGTTCTCATCTCTTGTATGTTTCCATATTTAACCCGCTTCCTTTCTCCTTTGAAACCTACAAGAACAGAACAAAAATACCTCCTTTTAGTTCGTTTCTTCAGCACTCCCTAACTGAATACTGGAATTTGTAAGTGCAAATTGACTAACCTATTTTAATCTTATAAGGGCTCATCTCTTGAGGGTTTCCATTTTTTTCCTCTTCCCTTCTCCTTTGGAATCTGCAAGAACAAACCAAAAAGATCTCCCATTAGTCCTTTTATTCAGCGCTTCCAAACTGAGTACTTGAACTAGTAAGTACAAATCTACTTATTCAATTGACATAAGTACATGTAGCGGCTCCTCTTTGGAATGTTACCATTTCTTTTCCTCAGTTTTAGGACAGAAAAAAATAAAATTATTAAAAAAGTGTGTGTATCCGAATCGGTCTACCTTTTTCCTTAATATAATTTTTGTTTGATTTTGAAAAAATTAAGCAATTTATAAAAGTCCTGCTTAAAGTTAAGTTTAAGTAACAACTGGCCAATCTGACAAATTAACACAGAACGAAAAAAACTGTATTACAAGCAGTCACCGAAGTTCGGGTTTAATTGGTAACTACTATTTAATTTTAAGTGATAAATAACTGCAATATTATTCAAATTGATGTCTCACATTAGTTTTTCAAAAATATATCTTCGAAAATATATCGCCTACTTATTGAATTCGAACAAATATATATGTTCTAACAAAATTTATAAGTTACTGGTGTTAGAACTTTAGTCTCAAGAAGTTATTTAAGGAAAAGATTGACATCCCCATTTAGCCAAGATTATAGGCCAACATAATCAGATTTTTATCATAACACGTAAAAAGAATTTAAGTAAAATTGTTTTTTGTACTTGTAAAAATTGATCTGAGCTGCTTAAGGGAGTAAACTTTTAAACAGAATGACAAAAAATTAAAAATGTGCTAATTTACATTAACTTCTACGCAAATAATAGTTATTTGGAGATCATCGTTTAAAATAGTATTTGAAACTATCATTGTTGGTTGTTAAATAGGTTAAAATAGATTAAACCTAACGATGTACAGGCATGATTATCAAAAAATAACCATAGTCATAAATATTCTTATAAATTACTTTCATATCTAGGAATTGAAAATAAATAATTTTAAAATTTGATCGAAATATAATTTAAAAGTAATATGTATAAAACTAGGGCTCACAGTTTTTATAATGTGATCTTTTTTATGGATTCTGTATTGATTTCAATTTGAATTTCCCTCCAAATGTAATGTCATTTCGTTAAGCATTCAAATACTTATCATTTGAAGAAGAAAAAAGTTTATAAACTCTCAGCTTACCCTAAAAAGCGAAAATTCAAGTTTGTGAACCATTGACAGATTTCCTCAAAGGGGAAAGAAAGTGTATTCCAAGCAGATTTCTGCGTTTAAGTTTAAAAGATAAATTTTATTGCTTAAATTGAACAATTAAAAATAATAATAAACAGGTTAATAATATTCACAAAAGTTTTTTTTATCAAATACATATATATTTTATTAAAATAAAATAACTATCTCAATAAAACTTTTATCTACATGTTTCAAGTGTCAAAACTTAATTTTTTCACAAAAAAAGACTTACCTATGTATCCTGGCATAAAGTGCATCACAACTATCATTTTTTCATGCCTTATAATTATACAATTATTATTTTACGGGCAAATATTATTTTACTGGGAAAACTGAATAAAGCAACTTAGTACTCGAGAGTTTGAGAAAAAATGAACAAAATTCGAAATTTTTTCTTATTTTTATTGTTAGCTAACATTGTTGCTACAATGATTAAATATTCTTTTCTGTTAAACAATAAAAGATTACAACTATTGTTGAAATTCTCAAGTTTATAACACATAATTATACAGGGTTGCAACAGTTAAAATAACGAGTTTAATACGCTATAAAAAATAAAAACTGACAGAAGGGGGTTAAATTTTAAGGAATAGTGAGGAAATTTTATTGAGAAGAAGCCATTAGAACACATATAAAAATTATGGTGCTTGTCGCGAAGGTGTTACAATTGTCGCGATGGAGATTCTTTTATAATTTGCATTGCGTTGTGTTGAGTTTAATAATAATTAGGTTTGGCGACACACACACACATAAACCTTTCCAGATTCTATATTTTTTCCCCACTCAAATCATGTACAATATTGCCAAATGAATCACTACTAAAATAAAACTAAACTTATAATTACTAAAGAATCAATTTATTGAATTATCAAAATGAAGAGTATATTTAAAACATGATAACTATATCTTGGTAGAAGGCAACGGATTGAGAGAGACAAATAATTTTTTTAAAACACAATACGTGAAATAACCCAATCAAAATATAAACTAATGGGATCTTTTGCATAAGAATTGCTCAACTATTAAAAAAATACTAAATCACAGTTTGAAGTGCAGATAAGGGGCTTATGCCTGGGGCTTGGTGAGATGAAGCATCAAGGGCGCAGATATAAGGGAAGCAGACATCAGACAAACATTGCAGGTGTCGGAATGGCTCTGGCCGGGAGATGAGCGTTGGGCTTCCTGGGAACACACATTGAAGAGGCATTTACATAGATTCTGGATTCCCCGATATCTGCAAAGGGGTCAGGCTGGAAGTATCCGGCTGGAAGGGTCCGGTGCTTCGACTCCGGTGATGTAGGGAGAGGTCGGACGGATACCCTGGGGTTATACTTCGGAGAGCTCGGGCAAGGTCCGGTAGAGATGACTTGAGGGCAGACGGGTATTCATGACTGGATATGTAAAAGTTCGGGCAGTATCAGATTGTCTTTATTTTTTATTTTATTCAAGTTGACAGTTTGTGATATTTTCATGTTCTGTCTAACTTTAAAATTTTTTTCTCATCCTGGTCTTTTACGCTGGGCGTTACTTGTGTGGATTGTGTTCCCATTGGTTGCCATCCTTCAGTGACCACGCCTAAGGGATGTGTCAATTTTTCGTAATAGACCAAAGTTCCACTTATGTTGTTTCACCGTGTCCAATCAAGAATTGTGGGAAAATCTTCCCTTCAGGTCCTTTTTCCAAGAACTCGTAAATGAACCACCCTGTGTTCTCGCCGTCAAAAAACTTCCAAACTATCTCCTTGTTCGAAAAGCAATGAATTTATTTCACCCTTATCGTAGCTCAACCCTGCTTTACCGTCCTCAACAAAAGGACAAACGTTTATGGTCGTGAGAATGTTTTTTGAAAAATCGGAGTGATGCGTAATTGAAAAAATCAATTAACGCATTACGACAGGGAAATTCCAAGCGTGACTTACACTACAATGACGATTTAACAAATATGGTTTGCATAGTTCAAAAGTGTTTTCTATTTATTCAAAAAAATATTGTATGTCAGTTTACCCCTGAACATATAGTATTTTTAGCAATCAGTAAAAACTTTTTTAATTTAATATTTTACTAAAAAATAATAAAAATTTCCTGATGTGACTTACACTACATGAAAGGAAGCCGATTTTTGGTTATCATTATAAACTCTAATTTATTCTTCATAGTTCAGTATATCAACATTCTACCAGTGCTTATTTTAAGTATGAGGTTTAAAGCTAAATAATTTAATTGCAAGAAAGTGTTGAAATATCATAGGAAAAACATTTTTGTTCGTGACTTACACTACATTCAATTTGTGACTTACACTACATCATGTGAATTTTATCACAGATATGGAAATTTAGGCAATAATAACATAACATATGTAAATATTATTGAGCATGGTAAGTTAAGAATTGCATACATGGTAAAAATCATAGTTAGAAAAAGTTACACAACATCCCCTAAAGTTAGTTTCTGGTAATTTCTTAATTCTTTCTTCAATAGCAATGTCTTGAAAATCTCCCCTTCTCATGTCCCGCAAAAAGGCTTCCCTACCATTGTAGATGTTTCAGTTTTATTGAATAAGCATCTTTACTTAACATTTGCATTAATTTTAAAAAGCAGATCAATTTTTGAGTGTCAGGAATCGGAAATATTTATTTTAATTTTGATGAGCAAATATAATTTAATCTGCCTATTTCGCCCTTTACACAGTTGTCAGAAATGTATAATAGTGATATGTTTGGGCAGATTTCTTATGCAAAGGGAAATATTTTTTTAGCAGAATGTGGGTCAATTTTCCTGGAAAGTGTGGCTTCTTTGATCCTCTCCTCACTGTATCACCAAGTCCATCAATTGGTCCTTTTTCATGACTGAAGGCAAGGATGACCAACATTGGTAGCAGAGAAATGCCATTCAATGTTATCTAAACGTTGGAACATTGCAGATGGTGTATTTTTAGTTAAAGTGTTGTCCGTAAAGTGGTTTTTGCTTTCATTTTCTTTAAAGGTTTGAAATTTACAACATGCTTAAAGTCTTTCCCTTTGCTCTCTTTATTATTTTAGCTGCTGAATTAGCCATCTTAAATAAAAATTATCAAAATATAAGATATCTTTAAATATTATAGCTAATCTACAACATATAAATCAAACAGAAGCTGTGACTACTTACACTAAGTTGCGACTTACACTACAAAGTTAAAATGTTTTATAAATAGAGAAAATGCTTTTTATTTTAAAATTTAAAGATGTGGAATTACACAGAGGTTAATATAGAATGAAATTAAAAATTTTGAAGCAAAGCCTTATTTTAAAAAGTTATAGAAACTTTTACATCTTTTCGTGACTTACACTACAGCCAAATAGGGGATTTTTTATCTTTCCAATTAAGTATCTTTTAGTTATAAATGCTTATTAATAATGTGTTTTAAATATAGTTATTATAGTTTATTTTAATAATTTTACCAAAAACTCTGATAAAAAATAATACTTTACTCAAAATTCAAGAATTCAAAATTATGAAAAACCATAACCCATGCTTTACAAAAAAGAAGCCACTTTGAAGCTAAAGTGTTGGCACAGATAAAAACAATAATAGTTTTCGATGCAAAATTTGCACAATTCAAACTTTTCTAAATCCCATATAAAAGTTTCAACTGTAATAAAAAATATTTTTTTTTAATTCACCTAAGGTATGCATTTACATGGAATTAACCCGACCGTGTTTACATCATCGCCTCGTATCAGAACTATATTCAAGCTTACGTTTCGTTTTTTTTTTTTTTAATTCGAAAGAATAAAAAAACCTAACACAGTACTTTTTAATTTTGAAAAAGATAACTCGGGATCATGCATACGTTTGTATATACATATTTGAAATAAAATGATTTGGGGAATACTATCATACTGATTTGAACATTTTAGCAGGATTTGTTTTTCTGGAAGATTATTATAAGAAATAATACTGAATATAGCGTAAAATACATTTGATACTGCGTGCGATGTCATATTAGTGATTATTTAAAAACATACCTTGTATCTGAACTGTAAACAAATATATTTGTAACTGCATAGTTAAGTTTTTTTTAAAGCTTTTTAGAAGTTTTTGCATAATAGTTTGCTATTCGCGTTTAAAAACTGTAGAAATGGGTTTCCACTTTAGCATACTTACAATGTATGTAATATACTAAAATAAAATGAGAAATACTCTGTTTCTACGACGAACCATTTTTTTATGATGGTTTCCACAATTTCCTGACATATATTAAAATTTTTTTTGGCATGCATTTTCCAGGCGGCACTTTTGAAGTTTGAATATTTCTTAGGAAACATCTTATTGAACTAGAAATTTACAATTTATAAAGTTTCTTAAATAATACAAAGTAATCTTGTGTGTTTTTATTCAAATATTACTATGTAAAACACTTTATGCTGCGTGTATTTTTGTAAAACATACTTATTAAAAAGTATTCATTAATCTGAATATTTAAAATCCTGGTAATTTATTGAAAAAAATTTCGTTTTTCTCTGTTTCAGATTTATTTTTGAACAATAAACGTTTTACAGGTTAAAGTTTATATTTTTAATTACAGCTTTCTCTAAATCTTTTTGTAAGAATACAAGTACTGTTCTACGATATCATGATCTAATATATAGGTTCAAATACTCATGCGATATATATGTCAAGTTAAAGTATCAATATTCAGTATAAGAATTGTTTATTAAATGCCTGATAAGTCTTCTTTAAGATTTTGTGTAGCTACATTTAATATTTAAATTTTCTTATGATTCCTAAAATTAATATTTAGTGACCATGAACTTTTATTAATTTACTGCAATAAAAATTAGGTTTTTGATTATAATTTTTTTCGTTGCACATTTTCAATGTAACTCTTAAAAAACAAAAACAGTGTTGCAGTAAATACATATTTATAATAACTGAGTCTATTTTATGCGTGAATTAAGTAATAAAGTAGGAATATTCCTTTACTAATTTCAAAACTTACATAAATATTTTAAAATAAATTTTTTAACCTATTTTCCGGGTATACATAAAATAGCTACCCCTTTAGCTCCCAGAACTAATAGAATAACAAAAGACATGAATAATAAACAATAATATTGCAAATAAAGACAGAACTTTAACGCAAACTTAACACTTTTAACCAACACTTAATATGATAGGAAAATTAATACCCTACACCACATTATCCAAAGCAAATATTATTCTCCTTAACCCATGGTCTCCACATCCATTCTTTATTCCAGTATACTGATTTTGTTCGGCTGGACACAGATGTAAGTGACAATTTAACTGAAAATATGTTTTATATTATATTATGGTCGGTTTGGTGCAGAAAAAAGTATCGTTGTTGTCGTTTCCATATGAGCAAAAATTACATAGGTCCGGGCCGACCCGGCGGCGCAACGGTTAGGGAGCTAACCTTTGGAGCTTCTGGGCTCGGGCTCGAATCCCGGTAAGGCATGGATGTTTGTGTTTGTCAATAAATGTTGTTATTTGTCTATGTGTTTGTGTCGTTTCTTTCTTTGTGTGTCTCTTGTGCCTGTGTCATTTCTGGGGTTGAGTACAATAGACCTGAGGTCGCAGTGCTTGGCGAACTTGCCCCCCAGTAAGAAAGTCATAAGTCATAGATAGGTCCGAAGCTATCTGAGAAAAAAAGTGTTGATGGGTAGTAAATAAACAATTTTATGTTTGATTCTATAAAAGTTTACTCCATACCATTTACTAAGCTTATTTTGAGCATTATTTATGACGTTAGTAAATGTAACTTAATAAAAAAGTATAACATTTGGCTTATCTGCTCTAGTAGTTAGAGGTTGAATTATAAAAACTTTGGTGCAGTCTGTCTTAGTTAAGGGTGGACTCTAGTCTAGCGTAATTGGTGTGCCCAATGGTAATCGCGCGTAATACAAAAGTATATACTAAAACCATCAACTATCTCTAACTATGCAATATATTTACCCAAATTTATGTACAATAATTTTTGATTTGATTCAAAGTTGCTTCATTATGTCAATTAGCATTTGTTTGAAAAAAAAAACAATAATTGGAAAATCCGTTGACAGATCACTCTTTGTCTCCGTTTTTTTAAACATCATTTGTTTGTTTATTATCTCATCCAACGTTTATGAGAGATTAAAAAAATATTTTGTTACATTAACATTGTAGCCGTATACTAGCAATAAATATATTTGGTGTAGATTTATGCATTGTTTGCAGCTCAATCGCGATTTTCCAAATGCAGGCATACAGAAGCTCCGTACAATTGAAAAATCTAATATCTTAATAATTAAATCCTTTATTTACACACTACTTCATTAAATCTTTTTTCAAAAATAGTTTCGTTTTAATTCATATGTTTCAGCAGGCAGTTACATTTCTTCCAGACCACCTAAGCGATATTTCTATCACTAATTAAGATTTTCATATAAAGTTAGCTCTATAAACTGAAATTTATCATCCTCTCCTCAGCAAAGTTTTCCACCGGTAAAATATGAACCTATCTCTCCATTTTAAAAGCGTCTCGAAGAATGAAAGCCTCATTCTTTATGTAAATTTCACCTAATGAAAGGAGGGGTGAAGGATGGCGATTAGAACATAATTACACTTTTGTCGGATAATTTTCGTCACCGGCAACTTTGGTGATTGAGATACTTTGGAGAAAATTAAAGAAAGAAAAATGTTTTATCGATAAAAATAAAGCTCCTTAATTTTGGTTGTTTTTTAAGTGGATTATAATGGATTTTTTTATTGTATTAGATAGTAAATGGGTAAATTATATTATCATGTGTTTGAGATTACATTTAATGTAATACAAAAAAATTTTAAATAAAAAATTTCCTTTTAAAACGATAAATTATAATTGGATACACTAATTATGTTGTAATTTTTAGTTAGATTGCCATATAGGCCTTTCATAAATCTAGTATCTACATAAAGTACGTAAAGTATCTACCTTTTAATTAATTAATCGAACACTGCATTAAGGTTTACTGATTAGGGGCTTTGGAAATTTATCATTTACGAAAATGGCAAAATTAAGATTTATATTCAAATATGTTTGAGGCATGAAATTCGTTTATAGAAATTTTAAGCAGAAATACATTTAATTGTTTGATATTTCTTCCATATTTCTATAGCTTTGCATATCTTTTTGTATTCCTCGATCCAAGTTATTTATTTGATATTTACTTATGTAAACCTTGTTTTAGAGATTTATACTTATAAAGTTATAAAATAGATTTAAGTTTAATTTTGATTAGTTTTAAAACGAAAAAACTTTTAAAACTTTAATATCTCTTCATAGATGTTATTTAAATTGATATTAAATTTTAATAAATTATTCAAAAGTGACAAAGCTATTTTTAGAGATTAATTTGAAAAAAAAGTATAAAATTAAAAAAATCCTCACATTTGATACTCGAGTTTTTTAATTAGCGCATATCACTTAAAACCTTACACGCCTTACTATAAAAAAATATCAACTAAGCCCAATTACCTTTACATTTTTGAAAAAAATAGCATGAATAATGTATTTAAAAAACATGATTTTGAACTTTTTTCTGAGATTTAGTTTTCTAGGGTCTTAAAATATTTCTAGGAATAAAAACAGAGTCAAAAGTTTTTTTTTGTGGTCCCTAAAGAAGTCGTTTGGAAAAATACAAAAATTGACAGGTCCTAAGCCGGACAAGTTATCCTTACTGCCTCAGGTGACAAGTAAATCTGACTTTTATGCGACCTCTTTTTATGGATAGTCAATTCCCTTGACATATGTTCTTAACCTTATACTTGACGTTGGTTTTTTGGAGTTAACATTTTTAACCATAATAAAATAAATTAAATATACTTTGATAGGCCTTGTTTTGATTTTAAATGGAAGTAAATTATTGAGGAATGTGTTATAAATCTTAATGGACTTGAAATTCTAAAGATAATTAAACAATATTGCACTTCATTAGAAACATTTATAGGATATCTGATATTCGACTCTTAATTTATTTTATTCTCAACATATATAACAAAGTTATTATTTAGAATATACGATATCGTTTGTATGATGTAGTATGTTCTCTTTTCTTTAACTGTTTTAAATTTCTCTTTATTTTCCAAATCCAGAAAAAGTTATTTTTCTTTTAAAAAATTAAAATATTAGAAATATGTTACGTTTAATACAACAGAGTTTAGGGAACACAATTTAGTAAAATTTTACTTAAGTTACTTAAAAAAGTAGAATTCAAACTACTTGTCAGTTTAGAATTCAAAATAATATATTTTAAAAATTTTATTAATTAATATCTTTAAAATGCAGTTTTATTTAAAGAATGCTGAAATGAAACATATAAAACGTTTATGAAAATGTTTTGCAGTTCTTCCAGTTAAAAAATAATAATTTAAAATTTTTTTGTTGCATTACTTTGAAGTTAAAAAAAATTCAAATAAAAGTAAGCAATTATAATAATATTTTCGTTTGTAAAATAAATCTTGTTCACTATCTCAATTGATGCGATTTTTTCCATAACCATGAATAATTTATAGATCCTTCCAAATACTTTTGATGTAAAGTAATTTTAGAAATGATAAAGCCCACCACATTTTCCAAATTAATGGTAAAAGAACGTTTACACGCTATGCAAGATATTCTAATCCTTGTTTTGAATAACATTAATATTATTATAATATTTAGTTTAACTATTAATTTTACTTTACTTTATTTAACAGAAACATTGGTTAACTTCATCATATTCCCTATAGAACTATAACTTTAGAGCCTCATAAAAAATTTGCAACGTTAGTAAATAAATAATGTTAAGTTACTATAAAATTATCACAAATATTTCATTGTAAAAAATTAAAATTGTTAATTTTATAATGTCAATTAATATACTATTCATGTAAACTAATAAATATTCAACTATTTCTATTTCAAAATTCAGCTGCGTGCAATACTTTTGTTTTAATAAATGAAACATTTTATGCACATTCTTCAAATTTTTCTGCAAGTAACCATCAATTAAAAATATTAAGCCACCAATTTTGCCTTCTATTTTACCTAATGTTCCATTACGGCGTTTTTCAAACACATAATTTTAAACAGCTTCGTCCAAAATTACATCACGAAAAGCGTAATTATCACCTAATAACCATCTTTCAGGTTCATTCATTAGGCAAAATGCCCATAAAGGAAGTGACGGTCAATCTTCCATCTGCCTTTTTTCTTCCAAGTCAAACTTTCCTTGACGCTTTAGTGTTTTCAGCGGAATTTAGAAAGTGGAGGGTTTTTGCAGTTATTGTCTTTGAAGGCCTTAATTAATCTGTAGAATGCGTTGGAACGAAATGTTTATGTTCTTTTAGAATAAATGCCATATCCTGATTTTGTTTCTTTAAAAATTGATTTTCAGTGTGTGTTTTGGTGTGAAGAAACTTTTATTTCACACCTGATGTTCAGTATATAGGACACATTTACATTAAACTATATATCAACACTTCCCATTACATTAAAATAAATTTTCTTTTTACCAATGGGTTATTTCAGGTGACGAAATTTCTTCCAGTTTTCTTTTTTCTTCTTGCAATCGGTGCTCTGATTGGTGCTGTATTCTTACGTGACATTGATTTTAAAATCGCGGATCGAGGAATAATATGTTTTTGCTGAATATTTATGTTGCCCCTCAACGCCTGAAACGTGTTTATTATCTAGGAAAAATCAGAAATGCTTACACATTTTCCTTTTTTAATTCTAGCATAAATATGGCAATAGCAGAATATATAAAAAGTAAAACAATTGTAAACCTGAAATTAGGTATTAGAAGTGATCAACAAAGTCTATGGAAAATTTCCGTTGAGCTGGTTTCAACAGCATACCTCGTGATTTACGACAAAAGGGCCCACACGACCTAGACAGTGAAAGTTGTTTATTCAACAACAAAAAAAGTTGTTTGTGACCAGGCCTATTGAAAATTTCTGCTTGGCTGGTTAAACAGTATTCTTCGTGATCTTAAAATAGCTTGATAATCTACTTCTCCAGATAAAGGCTTAATAGTTCTTCCTAGATCCATTTTCTAAAGTAGGCCTTAACTCTCTATGTTACTTCTATATACTCTCTAATGCACTGTGAGCATGCTATCGCCCATAACCTATAAACTTTTCAGTTTATCATATCTTGCAGAGTCCTTGAGTATTAAGTCACATCTACACATAAAATGGAAAACCGAAAAACTTTATTCAAACGCCATCCTTTTTCTACAAAACCATATTTTCTACAAACTGTTGCCACGCAGGACAAATCAAAATAAATACAACTTTAACAACTTTAAAAGGTTCTCTGGACTAAGTAATTGCGGAATGCTGAAAACATAATTACGAGCTATTTACTCTTATTGACTATGACTTTTATTTTTATTGGATGGAGATCTTATCATAACCTTAACTAACATATTTTAAGGCTTACTTTTGATCTTAAAATTGAAAAATGAACACATCAAGTGACCCATAAAACATTTGTCAAAAATTTGAAACTAATGAATAATCTAGTTGTACAGAAACTTATAGGGATATTACTATTTTCACGAGCAGATAACAATATACTCCGTTAAAAACTAGTTGAAAGTAAAATATAATTTTTACTCTAACATCCCTTACGTCAAGTTGTGGATTGAAGTTATTGGACTAGTGGTGAAGTGAAGTATGTGATGTTTTATGTGAGAAATTAATAAGCTGGAGGAGATAAAAGTGCTTTTGGTAAGTGACAAACAACTTTTAAGAGAACGAAATTTTTATTTGGTGTTGAGTGATTAAGGACTCTTAAAAGAGAATCCCGAATTTATAGTGTATTTTAATCGGTCAACATTTTAGATGAATTTTAAATTGATAATCTACAATTTAGATGAATATTAACCAACATTTTTTGTAGCTTAATAATTAATAGTTGATTAACTATTCCTTACTAACTCAGAATAAAAATTTACTTTACTTTTTTTTGTTTAAATGAAGAACTGAGCAGTTTGTAAACTCAACAGTTTAAGTACATGAAAATAATTATGCATGTTATAAGTTGATTCATACGACATGTTGGTTGTTATTTGAATTGGTTGAACTATTTAAATGACCATTTTATGAATGGTTTAAAAATAAAATTTAAGCCAAAGTTTTAATGCATATTTTTCAAAACACAAGAGCATTAAATATTATTCAATTTTAAATGTAATAATGTGTTAAGAGTTTTTAGTAAACATTTTGTTTAAAATTATTTTACCAATAAATATTAAATGCATAAAGTACATGAAGGCATACATATATTTCTTTATTGATATTCAACATTTCTTTGAATTTTGGTTTACAAATGTAAATGTGTCGAATATAGTACTTTAAAGTTTAGAAACCCGTCTTAATACTGAGTATGACTAAACATAAGCATAATAGTACATTTATTTGAATATAAATAAAGTGAATAACAAAGTAAAGCATCTTTATGGTTATTATTCAATTTGTAACATAGCAAGTTTTAATATTTTAATATTTATAACACACAAAAGCTACAAATCAGTTCTATGTATTGTATAAATGTACTTATATGTCCCAAATAAAGTTACTATTGCATCTTATTTGCCAAACACACAAACACAAAGTTTGCCAAACAAAACTAAGAAGCCCTCAAACAGAAAAAACTCTTCTCAAAAGTGAATTTTCTTATCCCAAATGCCAAATAAACGAATCAAACCGAATACATATAACTCGACAAATAAACATGCCCAATCTAAACATAAATGCTTACGTAACATTTGAAATCGAATCACAAATACAAGAGTTTAAGATTCACAAAACATTAAGTCCTCCTTCTGAATACTAAAAAACGACTTAGAATCTCATAAAACACAACATTAACTTTCCGCCTAAGAAAACTCACAAACGTAGGGAATCCGAGTTAGTGTAATAAAAGTCACGAAAGCATTTATTTCCAGTGAAAGTGGAACATAAACAAGGAATATATCTTTAATGCTTTTTTATTATTCTGTCTCATCCCGTATGCTGTATAAATTGCTCGGATTCGAAGAAGTATGAGTTTGTCTACAGGTCTGACAGATGCTGAAAGTATTTTTTTTGGCTGCGCTTATGATGTATGGATAAACTGAAAGAGCGGTATGTTTGATATTATAAAAATAGGGATTCAGCCATTAAGTTTGTTTCAATTCATGAGAATTTCCTGTGTAAAATTTTACTAATGTATATTTGATTGCTGTAAAATATTTACCAACAAACTACTTCAATTAGCGGTTATTTATTGTCTTTTTAAGTCCTTGCCCTATAAAACAATACAAAATTGATTTAAAGGTTCGTTAAGGCATGTTAATTGAAATTACTTTTAACACTGACCACTATAGTTCATTTAATCACAAAATTATAATATAAAAAGTTTCAAGTATAAAAATTTATGTAAGATTTATAAAGATATACATTGTATTCGTTACTCCATACAGTACTCTCCGTAGAAATTTCTTTTTATGCTTAGTTTTTTGTGAAAGCTGAAACCTCTGACCATCTCATTTAATTTCATAATATCAACTATACTAACGAAATCAAAATTATCAGAAAATGTATTGAGCATCTGGTTTCAAATACACGTGGATAGTAATTTTACTAAATCACGCAGTCGTTCTTTTACGGTAAGTTTTTGAAAATCGCCATTCTACATCGTTTCTAACATTTGGTAGATATTAAAGTAGTTTTGTCTTTAATTCTTCACAAAATACAATTTTACCTCAATATATTTAGTATGTTTACAAACAGTTTATTAAACACCACATTTTAATCAATAGAACTATATTTTCTTGTATTAATTTACGCACTGTTACAAATATAAAACAATTTTGAATTGAACTAAACTTATACTTTAATCTGACATTCAATGTATTTTAAAAACGAGTTATACAATGAATTCCCATACTAAAATCAAATAATTTATTTTCAAATGTAGGCCAAGAGTGCAAACCCATCTTTATCGTTTTTATATCTGTCTCATCGTTTATTCTGTATAAATTGCCTACACTCAAAGAAGTATGATCTTGTCTGCCGATTTGACACATGAAAGACGTATTCTATGTCTGTCCCGGGGGTATGATGCATGAGCTACGAATGTGCAATTGTTCTTATTTTTGAGATTGATATTGCGTGCGGAGTGTACGCAAATTGTCATTCGTATAAGTATGCTGGCATGTATTTTAGTCTTTCGTGCGTTTTCACTGTGATATGTGTCGGTATGGTTTGTCGTGGACCTGTAATTTTGGGATTTATGTAGCGGTATGTTTAAAGGAATTTATCAGAGTTTGGAAAGAAATCCATTCATTTTTCCACGCATGTGTTTTGCCTTGTATTTTGTATCCAATATATGTTTTTAATGGATAAATAAGTGTAGAATAAGGTTTGTATTTTTTGTATATTGGTCAAAAAGAACATTTATGAATTTTATTTTTTAATGTTTGTTTAAATTACTGCTTTGAAGTAGAGCAAATTTCGAGCTTTTTTAAAGATATATAATTTTCTATAATCTCATTTTAAAAATTTATGTAATAAATTTTAGTTGTGTGCATAATTGTGAAAATGTATATTATTTTCGTTTTTTGAATATGCATGTTAAAAAATTAGTTTAGTTTACAATTTTCATGTGTATAACATCTTAAACAGAAAATTTGAATATTTTACTAATTTGTAAATTTTTATTTAACTTTTATATTACCAAAAATATTATTGACCTGCATTATGAAATATTAAAGTAAAAAGAGTAAAACGATTACAAACTTTACTTACGTATGTTTTTAACATATAAATAGATGGTCATACGGAGTCCCATACAGAAAGATATTTGTATAGAGATTTAGATATGCAGTTATATATGTAAGCATTTATAAACAAACATATCTATAGATTATAGAAACGGCATTAAACATCCAAGCTGTCAAATAGAAAACAAAAGCAACAATACATTTATTGATGTTTTTTCAGTACAGTTTGTTGACTATATATAATTACTATGCTTACTATACAATAGGGGACCGGATGGCCGAGTGGTTTGGACTATTACGCTAGCAGTCGGCGCGCTGTACCGGGTGCGGGCTCGATTCCCGCCTTTGCCCTGGGTGTACTTTCATTTCTCTGTGTGACAGTAAAAATTCTTTCTGTGTCTGTCTTACTTGACGAAGGCTTATGTAAGCGGGTCTCTGATAAAGCACACAAGCCGGAATATATATGTACCTACCCCTACTATACAATAGCACCTTTATTGGCAAATTTTATATGTCATATTAAGAAACTCTATTCTAATATAAATATTATACTAATTAGAAGTAGAATATTTATTAAATAAACTTTCTTATTCAGTGTTTAATTATTTAAAAAGCTTCTTTTATTCAAATTAAAGCAAAGAAGAACCACTATCTTAATGAGTTTACGTTTCAGGAATGATAGGATATCTTATATTTCGACGAAAATACAGCGTATTTGTTAGAATTACAATTCTAAACTATTCCCAATAATGAGAGTTTCGGTATGATCACTGAAGCGAGCTTTCCAGACAAATTGTCTAGACAGAGTCCTTTTCGTACCCTCATACTCACAAGTAATGGTGAAAACCCTGTAATTTAAACTATATCTCTGGATAACTTGAAATGTAAACAGAGAAAAATAAAAAACGATTATGTTGACTTAAATAAATTGAAGTTATATAATTAATTGAGCATTGGAATGTTATTGAGTTGGTATTTTTCAAAAGAAATAGTTACATTAAGTTTTATAATCATCAAGCATATATTTTTATTTCTTGTATTTATATTGGTTTCCATAGTAATATGTTCTAAAACTAATGTATTTAAATTAAAATAAATAAAAAAGTATGAAAAATTTGTTACAAATGTCTTTGGAGCTATGTTTAAAAAAATAACTTTAATTCTGTGATCAAACAACAAATGCATAGACAGATATTTTTAGACAAAAATTACGCTTTTAATCAACCATTTTTTTTATTTAATTATTTTATTTAAGCATGTTAACACATCATTGTATTGCATACGTATTAAAATAGCATAGGAATTTATGCTTCATATTTATATTATTATTATCATTTTTAAAAGAACAAAAATTCAGGTAGCTCATTTAAAAAGTATTTAATAACAATAATCAAACAAGATTCGTATGTAAAATTACTTATTTGTAAGTGTGGTTATTTGTTTGACTAAATTGATGAAAATATAGATAATACTGTGCTTAATTGCTTGTAATGATAACTGAACACGGAAGAAAGAAATGAAACTACTTTAACGTATTTTAAGTTTTTTACCGCCTGCAAGGCAAAGTTTATAGCGCATCTGAATACCAACCAGTAGGCCCTGGGTTCGTATACCGGAAGGTAAGCACATGGATGTACGTCTTCTTAATAATGTTTAATTATATAAGTGTTTGTATTCATCTTTATTTGTTTAAAAAAATACAAGCTCTTTGGTGATCTTCCGACACAGCAACAGCAACATTACGTTTATTTCTTGTGCTTTAGCACATTTGGATATACAAAATTTAATTGCCATCACTAGATAAAGATTTTTATAAAGAAAAAAACACAAATAAAAATAAAGCTTTTTATTATCGATATGAAACAAGATATTTTAAAAAGTTCTGCACTTAGGTTCTATATACAAACACTTTATTTCAGCAAACCCATTAAAAAAAGCATTAAAAGCGCTAAAACCCCATTAGTGATAATTAGGGCTTAGATTGCATCCTTTTCCCATTTACTGATTATTTTTGCTCTTTCTACTAAGTCCCGCAACTACCTCGTCTATTTTAAAACTTCCCACTGAATTTTCCAATCTAATGAAATCGGAAAAGCAATTTTAACTGTCAAAAGTAGTTACTTGTAGTCTTGAAGTATTATCACATTTCGGTTGACGTTTTCATGTGAGCTTATTTCATGCTTTTTGAGCTTTTGAAAAGTAATGACATCAAAAGATTTTTTTTCTAAAATATTAAACATATTTGATGAGATTTGTAAAATTTATAAGAAATAGTTATTGTTTTAAATTCCATGTTATTGTTATAATACTACTATATGTTCACCAATTGCTCTCCGCCAGAAATATTCCACTTAATTTATTATTATTTTTTTTAAAATAAAAACTGATAAAATATATAATTTGAATATTAATAGAGTTTCGACAGCAAAACGATTATTTTTTTCTTCGAAATTAAACACATATGTTGAATTTTTCAAAATTTATAAAAATATGGATTTTTTTAAATTTAATGTTTTCCTATAGTTATTATTATTAAACCTCTATCTGTTCAGCTAATACTTTACATCATGGTTATATTCCACATATTTTATCAAACAATAATTTGTGGATGTTTATAAATTTATTATAAATCATATAATTTAAATATGAGTACGTGCTTCATAAATAAAATCGAAGTAAAACCTAAATATAATATTTGGAACACAAAAATGAATTTGAGTAATATTATAAAGCATATAATTTAGTACTCTAATTTAACAATTTTTTTTTCATTTAAGTATATTTTGCAGTAAATGTGGCTAGTAATAGTAATTTAAAATAATCATGTTACCATTTGGAACTTAAGAATAAATATCTTTTTTAAGAAATCAAAATGAAGTTAATTCATGTCCTACTTATCTACATGATTAATGTAAAGCACAATGAATAATTTCATGACAAAAAGGCTCAATTTTAAAGAAACAATTTTTTCGAAAAATGATAAGATGACTAAAATAGTACAGTAATGATCCAATTTAAGTCAAGTTTTGTTTTACATGCTTCAGATGCCTATGTTAAACACGGGGGAGGAAAAATAATGATGCTATCGAAACGCTAAATATCATTAAGTGATGGAGAATAAAAGGCGGGTTTGTTATAAATCTAACTTTTTTTAAACGTTTTTCATTTTATTTTAAAGTTAATGATACATAAAGCCTTGCTTCAGAGTACTTGCTGTCTTCTTTTTGTTTAACAAGAAACATATTTTATAACAAGAGACGTATAGTTCCAGAACATGATTAGCGGAACCACTAATTTGTATTTTGAGTTGCATATAATACATGTTTTAATTAATATTGGGATAAAGTAAATTAATTTTTATAAGTTTTTAATTTTTTGCTAAAATAGAACTGCATGTTATTAGAATAAAGTGCTTAAATAATCAATTAGCTTAATAGTGCACTAATGGATTAACGTAAGAATAAATGATTATCTTTTGTCAATTATGGTCGGAATGTAAGTTTCAAAATAAAAAATAGCTACATTTTTCAAACTCTTTTGAATAAAGAATAAAGACTATTAAGCTTTAAACAAAGTGCAATTATTTTATATTTAAATATCCATGAAAATAATTGACAGAACTACCGTTTTAAGCTAGTTTACATGATTTACATTTTTAGAAAGTAATTATTCAACTAAATTATTTACTTCACTTAATTAAATTTTTACTTTTCTCATGAATAATTTAAGTTCAATTGATCTAATATGTCACTGCTAGTCGTAAGGTTTGAAACAGTTGGACCAAACTTATTTATATATTTTTTTTACCAAAATCATTCCTTTTCTATAATTAATTTGAATAAAAAAAATTAAAATTATTGAACAAAAAATTAAATACTGGCGGTATTTTCAATTTACTTTTAATATTTTTTATTCCAAAAAATAAATTTATTTAATTAATATAATACTGTTTGTACACCATCCTATCAAGCATTAATGTATTTAACTGATAGATATAAATATTTCATTTATGTTTTTAAATTATAATATAAATGGTTAGTTAAAAGAACAAGAACGAAATAAGGCACGTCCAAAGCACAATATTTTGTACACGACAACAAATATTCACTAAACAAATATCGTGCAACCATAATATAAAACTTCAATTTAAAATCAGTGTATAGAACAAATGTAAACAATTTTAATTTTTTAAAAATTTCATTTGGCAATTTAAAAGAAAATGCATTGTGTCTGAACTTTATGCATGAGAAAAAGTATCTAACCCAATAACCACCTTTAAATTAGTGATGATATAAATCCACATAGATACATTCAGTGAATTCCTTGATATGAACTTTTATAAAATAATTTTAAATTCAAAATTAAGTTGAAGTAGGTACTTTTATTCTTTCTATGGAAGGCATAGAAGGAATTTATATTTTTATTGAACAAACATAACTGTTTTAATTGATATTTTTTCATTCACACTTAAAATATAACTTTGTTAATAAATTTTATATTAACTTTTAAAACTATTACGGACACATTTCGGTATTTTAAAAACTGTGGAATCATTGTAATGGTATCATATTATCCTGTTAGAATTTTTTTTTTGCTAGAAATAAAATCAAAATTCTTTTAAAATGTTCTTAACATATTTTATAACAAGAAAAATATGCTATCTGCTTTTTTCTGCATAGATAAGTCTGCATAGATAGTCCCTATTGAATTTCAATGAGCACAATGCAAAATAACTTATTTTCAATTTCCCACTTCCGATATTAGTTCCATTACTGAAAAAGTGTCAGTGAATGTGTTTTTATGTGTATTGGTTTTTGCATTATCATAATAGGATTTTTTTCCATTGCAATAAATTTGAATTTTCGATGTATTTTTAAAGAAATATTATTTTATAGGAATTGGTTTTATTAATTTTTTGGAATTTCTTTAGTTCATACGTATTATATGTTAAATATTAAATTTTTTATTTCTGAAATGTTTTCTTTGACAATTCTTTTGATATTACGAAATATATTATTGAATTGTTTAGCAATACATATATAAGAGATTTTAAATGTGGACTATATTAGAGTTTTCATGGCTCTTGTTTGGTTGATATTACTTTATTAAAGTACACATATATCTAAAGAACTTGAAAACAAATTGAAAAATATTTCTGTTAAAATAAGCTAAGTACTTAATATTGTGACTAAATATACTGATTAAATTTATTATTATTTTTAACGATTTTATTGCTACTACATAAAATTGCAAGTATTAAGTTTCATTAAGTATTTTTTAATTTGTGTTTGTGTTGTTTCAGTTAGTGCTCTGTTCTTGAATTTTTTTGGCAATTACTTTTCTAAAAAATGTCACTCAACAATATTATTCAATGGATTGCATTAGATTACATAAATTCGACAAGTTACAAAACTGTTTTATGATTCAGTTGTTTAATAAACATGCATTAATCCCTAATGATAAGTACCTACTCTTTTGTTTATCTGAATGTTATTTAATGTGTGTGAAGCTCAATTGAGTTTCTATTTTTTTTAATCAGTACGTGCAGAGATACTAATACATTTGATTTAAATATCTTTAAATTTTATAGTCATTTCAAATATTAGTCTTAATGCATTTCGCAGTACAGTAAGTTATTCAAAGATCCAGCCATACATAATTTGAAAATAGTCTCAATTTTATTTTTTATAA
Source organism: Oedothorax gibbosus (assembly GCA_019343175.1). Taxonomy (NCBI): domain Eukaryota; kingdom Metazoa; phylum Arthropoda; class Arachnida; order Araneae; family Linyphiidae; genus Oedothorax; species Oedothorax gibbosus. Next base: position 454,791 of record JAFNEN010000466.1, read on the forward strand.
GTTTTTCAAGCAAACACAACGTAAATAAATTATGAATTATGAAAATATAATGATGATTTCATTGTTGCATAGTTAACAACTGAAACAAATCTTATCAGCCTATGCCTAGTTTATAACATATCTATATACATAAAAGGCAACTTCCGTTTGTTTGTTTGTATAAGACACGAGATCTAAAGAACCACGCAACAGATCGTCACGAAATTTGGCACAAAAATTTATCTATCTCTGGAACAAACATAGGCTAAGAATTTTTAGAATAAGACCATTCCTTCTATCGTTTTTGAACGTTTTTATTCGAATTTTGTGAAAAAACTACACCACTTTGGCTCAAATCCGATCTTTTTTTACTTTCCTGATGCCATCGGCTGAAAAAAATTAAATAAAACTTTTAACGAAAACATTTAAAATTGAAAATGTTTATTTTATTCTGTTGCCATTACCTTCAGAAACTAATTTCATTATTTGAAAAATAATTGACACGTTTCAAGTGACGTAATTCCGCCAGTCTCCTTTCCCGGATTTTATTGTGAGCTTATTTGATGATTTTTTCATTGATTTTCTGTTGACTGCATGTATGTATATTTAATCAATAAATGTATAGTTAAGCTATTACTGAACTATGATGTTTAATAAAGGCCATCGCACTAGAGCTGCATATTAGTATTTTATGTATTTATTTTTTCGCCAAATACGTTGCCAAACTCGCCAAATTATTAACTAAATCTCCCAAATGGGCAATTTCTTTTATAAATATTTATAATCTGGTCGGTTGTTCGAAGGTCATTGTGTTAGAGCTGTAAAATGGGTGTGTTTGTAGCTATATCTATTTTCTCGCCAAATTATTTCCCAAAACGCGCCAAATGAGCTAAAAGGTTTTATGTATTTATGAGGGAATTGTGATGACATTTATGAGTGCATTTATAGCGTGTTTTTCATTTTGGAATTTTAAGGCAATGAAACGGGATTTTATACTTTATAACGAGCGGGAACAATAACATAAGTTTATGATCATATAACAGGTTATATGGTACACATATTTGGAACGATCATTCAATTATTGTACATATCTGCATTGATTTAGTACTGTATACATTTGCATTGAATTCTTAATTTTTCAGCATTTGTATTGAATTATGGTAGAAATTTGTACTGCTTATATTGTATTTATATCTACAAAGTGTCAAAAAAAAGTTACTTAATTTATTATAGAACTCCCTTGAATTGCGTTAAAATAAATGTTTGAGACCCTTTTAAGATTTAGCTGTTTTTCCATTTTTAATTCTTACTGATTATTTTTTACTTAAATATGTATTCTTTTTAATTTGAGCTTCTTATCAAAGGTATTTTTGAAATTAATATTAATCATTACTATATCCAAGTTGGGTAATTAAATGGGAATTTATTGGGTAATCTTTATATCTTATGTAACTAAAATGAAAGAAAAAAATAGTTAAATTGACTGTTAAATTATTTTTCTACCTCTACCCACCCGTGCAACGTCGGGTATAACAGGTAGTAAAATATATAAAAGGTAAAATAATAAAGTTCTTAAAGTATTATTTCATTAATTATTATTTTATTAAAGTTATTAAAATACATATTAAGCAAATCGAGAGTGTTCAGTAATCCTAAGTCATCAAACATTTTTTTTAGAAATGGCTATTATTAAGAACGAGTATTGCATTTACACAAATTTTAAATATTTTATTGCTCCTCAAGTAAATCAAATACAATATTTGATTTACTTCAGCTCTTCTTCAACGTTGAAGTTTTCATTTTTCATTTTTAATTTATCTCTATAGCTTTTTTATCGACATTTATGAAATATTATTTCAAAGAAAACTTGTTTTTACTTTATACCAATATGTAATATCAAAATATTTGGTTTTTCAAATCAAACAAAGTTTTTAATACAATTATTATTTTTATTTAGACATTTCACTTTGCTATATAAACCTTTTTAACCCATTCATTATTCATTTTAAATGCAAGCATTCCCATCATTTTACCATTTATCTTCCAAAATAGTTTTCAATGAAATATCAAATATAAATTTAAATATATTTCCTATCACACTAAAGCAATGTAAAAGTAAGCGGCGAAAAGAATATTCAAATAATGTGGCAAAAAAATTATATTTGAATAATAAAAACCCTAGGTTGTTGGCCTCCATTGAATTCATAGCTTTTTCTTTGATATACGCGTCTGCACGTGTTAAAGCCTTAATTCCATGGATTTCTCTCTGAAACTCGATGCTTTGTGGAATGCGTTTTTTTCTTTAAAAAAACTCGCTTTGTAAGCGCTTGCACTCAGGCTGAATCTGTGCTCCGTCTACAACAATGCTCAAAATATTTCTGAGGTATGTTATGGGAATTTCTATTTCTGTGACTTAGGCAAAAAAGGCCTCTGCATATTTATGTGAGGGCCTATGCATTGGTAAAAGAATTTTGGATTTTTAGATACTTTTAAGATTTTTAGATATTTTTTTAGATTTTTTATAGATATTTAGATTTTTTAAGCTCAGAGTTTTGAATTAATATTAATTTGGGAATGTCTAAGGGAAATATTGAAACAACAGAAATTAGAAACTTCGACGTATTTTTTTATTTATAAAATAAGCATTTTAGGCTGTTTATTAATAGATTCTGTATCATTCATTAAATTGGACTATTTAATGATTAAATAAAAAAATATTTAAACTATAAAAATTTATGTGAATTAAACACATTACTGCATACCTAGGCTCAGATAAAAGTTTTTCGGGCTATTTTTTTATATTTTTTTACACAATCAATTGAGACTAAATAGATACATGAAGTATTTATCATTTATTCAAAAAGGTTTTAGCATATTTCGGCCACACTCGGAAATAATTGAATATCTAGTGAGCAAAATATTTTCGAAATTCGATTAATGCAAGCAAACCTTGAATTCGTTAGTGATAATGATTAGAACATACTTTTGAAGTACTGCTAAGGAACTAACTGAGGGTCGTATTGGAACTTGGATAAAGTACATTATTATAATTAAAAGATATTTTTAGAAGTTTTATGAAATCAATAAATTAAATGCTAAAGTTAAGAATATTTAAGTAGTAAAGTTTTCTAAATAATATTATTTTGATATAAGATTTAACACTTACTAGAGATACAAATCTTTATGGTTGTATTGAAAGCAGAAATTCATAATGTTGCTAAATTTAAAAAATTGATATATGAATGATCATTTATAATCCCTTGCAACCAAAAAAATAACTTTGAAACAATTAAAATAATTAAAATTTCAGTTAAAAATTCGAATTTATAATATCACGCAGTTAATACAAATTTACACTTTAGTCAATTTTCTTATCCTCAGAGGGTTAAATACTGAACGCCTTTTTCACAACTCCTACAAGCACACTTCTGATGCTAAATACCGAACGTCTTTTATACCTCAAAGTAGAAAACAGAAAATTTAACAAATACAGAAATAATTTATTCATAAGTAATCTTTTGATTGTTTAGAATTTTTTTTTTGTATTTGTCGCTTTGCATTAATTTTGTTGCATCGAAGAATTTTGGTCGGGCCCCAAAAGAGCGGTGCCTTAGAGGTACAGGCTCCCGTCTAGTGGCTGATAGCATTCTTGCTTCAAGCCCCATTGATCATCTTATAAATAGGTCTGCGCTCTGGTATTAATAACATACATCCACAATTAATTTACTGGGCTTACAGAGTAAACTGTGACTCAAGGGAACTTTAAATACATGCGGTTTTAAATTTCCGACAATCGGCAATATCGTGCGTTGACGCTCAAGTTTCGTCGAATGCAAATGCTGATCACATGTCAAACCCTCAACTACACTCTTAAAACAAACGAGCGGTTTTAACTCAGTCTGAGTTAATTTCCACTCCTTTCCGTGCCGAAAATTCACTTCTCTTATAGGAGTGAATTTCACTATTTTTCGGAGTGGGTAAAAGAAATAAAAGAAAACAATCTGCGTCCTACACTCTTAAAACGAACGGTTTTAACTCAGTCTGAGTTAATTTCCACTCTTTTCTGGTGCCGAAAATGCACTTCTCCTATAGGAGTGAATTTCACTCTTTTGTTTTAAGAGTGTACGTACTCCTACTACTCTTTATTGTACTCTCGAAGAAAACGCTGTTATGGTACAAGCTGTAGTGCGACTCAATTCAAAGCCATGAATTAAATCTTCTTTAATAATTGATTATTTGTACAAACGAAAAACATTATAAAAATATAATTTTGAAATAAATGATTTTCACATGTAGATATACCGAAAAACCTTTATTTAGTTAAAGATAAAAAAACTAAAATATATTTTTTATAAACAAACCTAAACGAGCGACGTCAGTTTTATTTTAATCTGTATGGTATTAATTTTTTTACAAAAAAAACCCATATGCACCAAGACTTGAGTATGAAATTAAATGCGTGGCAATATAAAAAATAATGTAATTATGACACTAATTCATAAAATATTTTCTTTAAATGCTTAAAAAAACTGGAAAAATATAAAAACGTGAAAATGCCCGACTTAAAAAAATACAGATGTTTTATAATAAATCTGAACATTATAGGCTTACCTTTATCTCAACTTTTTCTATTCACAACTTCTATTTCAGCATTATTCGAGGTCTTAATTAATGTTTTTTTTGTTCTAGATTAATTTCTTAATTAGTTCGTACACATTTTTTCGTAGTTTTTAACGACTATTGTATGTGGCGTAGAAATGTGAGATGAAAAACTAGTAACATTGATTTATAGTTCTTAAAGAGGCATTTTTTCCAGGCCCCTCTTTTTTGGTATGATATAACTGTAATCGACAAATTTTTAATAAAGGTAAGGATTCACAAAATACAGTACATAGTACATATTCACAAAAGATATCAGAATACAATGAACATATTTGTGCATTGAATATAGACATAAGCTAAAATAAACGATACAGTCGCAGTATTTATTCTAAACTTCGACCTGACGATCTTGAGTGATAATGTATATGGAGGATGTAGTTTCGAAACACATATTCTTCAACTCATGAATAAGTTATAGAAGCCGACCTCTTCATTGGCGGATTGGGCCAATTACATTTAAAATTATTAAAATTCGCCACTAAACGGAACGTATCCAATGTCTAAGTCATACATTGAAGAATGTGAGTTTTGCAAATGTACTATTTATATGCAGATATGTCGGTTTGTGCAGAAAAGTGTTATATATTCATAGTTTTGAAAATAGTAATATACTGTAAACATTTATTTTAATCTATAACTTGAAATTTTAAAACTGATATTCTCATCATTCTAACGTTAATGAGTTTTAAAAATGTATAATTTCTTGAAATAGTTGTAACTGATTTAATAAAATTTAAAATCATTTAATAGGTATCATATGATTGAATCAATACGATGAGTACCTAATAAATATCCTTGATGTTATAAATGATGATATACATAATCCAATCTTTCTAAGTAATTCATGGGCCATTAGCTTCTAAGTTCAATATAGCAGGACTTTAAGTTAAAAAATTGTAACAGAAACAGGTTGTGTTACAAGGAGGTTTTTTTCAAAAGTGCATTCTTTTTCTAAAATTTATTTCTCTATGACTTAAGGATTCGTTGTCAAGACTGTAGGGGCCTAAATTTGTATATATTATAGTTTCAAAAGAATAATAAGCTTATTAAAGTGGTATATATAAACTTGTGGATAAATTATTGTAAAAGTAAAAATTAGTAGTTTTAATATATTTATGTTGAAAAACAAAACACTCAAACCAAATAAATAATTGTAAAGAGAGAGCTGACAAGAATTACATGTAGCTGTCTCTACAGTTATATTCTTTCCAGTTTTTATTACAAATTTATTCTCTGGAAAATTTGAACTTTGACAGTTACACATTTTTCAAAATAACGAAATGAAATAATGGCATAAGAAGTACATATTAAAATATGTAACTAGGAAACATTGGGGTAAAGTAAAGATTTCTTTTGCTAAAAGCGTAGAAAGATTTTTTTTACTTAAACCTTTGTTATTAAAATTTCGCGTTTGTTGTAAAAGTAAATGGTTGAAAGTTATCTAAGATTAGCTCTTTTTTAAAAAGTTTTTTGGTTGTTAAGGAAAATATTTACCGAATTGTTTGGAAGAAAAATAATAACTTGCGTTAAAAGATTCTTTTAGTTTGAGATATTCATTTTTTTATTCATAAAAAAATTTATTAAAAAATTGTTTTTGCTAAACTTTTTTGAAAAATAAATATTTTTGTGTTTCAGTTTACGTGATAATAATGTTTTGACTAATATGTATCTGATTTGTTTAATTGGAGAACATAAAATTCCCTGTATTTTAATGAAGTATTATTAGTACTTAAATATTTTAAAAAAATGTTTATCAATTACAACATAAAATATTTTTTTACTTATTCTATAAACACACTAACCGACGTCACAGTTAGAAGCAACTAATAACAGGCTGAGTATACTTCAACCAAAAGAGCTTCTTTGAGGTGAAACTACTCGCTTGGTTGTGACAAGTAAAATATTGTTAAGTCAACAGAATTATTCAACGAAACAAATATGGTTCTACCAAAAAAATAATTTTTCTGTGTCATCTTACCTTAACTTCCTCTAACTTTTAGAGCAGAATCTAGATGAATTGTCGTAGCAAAATTTAACTTTTGGATTGGAAATACGACAAACTGTAGTACCAAAATAGAACAAAAAATAATTAATAATTAAGGTATCATACGACCCACATTATTCCAATTTAACATAAGAATGTAGCTACACATTTTGGTGCTTTAAAAATACATAATTTATTGTTTCAAGAAGATAAAACCCCTGCGCTGGTTCGAGACTTTTTGTGAGCAAACGGTCTTTTGACAAAAGTTCCATTAAAATATAATTCAAATAATAATGTATTTATTGCTGTTGGTGGCATCTCTTTAAAGCAGAAAAAAGTAAATGGAAACAATAAAAAAATCCGAACAAATTATAAAAAAAAATATTCAATCCCTCTTGAAAACTTTTTTTGGCAAACCAATCGAAGGATCTCAAAACGATGGATTAACAGAAATGCAGATTTGCTTTCAACGACGAAATGCCCTACTTTGGATAGTGAACAAAACGCCCCGTTAAGAGCAAAAAGCACCACTCGTTAAGGCTGTACAAGAAAAGAAAGTACTGGTACTTTTTACCTGATATTAATGTCACTAATCACGTTCTTCTGGGTGTTTAGTCAACATGGAGATCCTGAATGAGGCATTGACGTAGCTTGACGGACTTTAATGGTAATAGTACGAGTGGAAAGTATCTTGTTATTTTGAACCATGGCTAGATGGTAAACTGAATATCTGCCTTGAAATTTCCTCAAAGGATTAATATCCTTTAGTATATCTTTGCGTTTTTCAGAAATATCTTCTTCTTCAACAAAAAAATCTGAGTCATCTACCCTTTGTACACGCGTATTTTTCTCAAAAACCTTATTATGGCATCCGACAAGTACTAGGTACAAGGTATAGTTTTCGTGTTTCACTCCTGTACTAAATTTGAAGTCTGTATGTACTTTTCGTTGTTTCAGCAATACATTTAAAACAACAAAGAGATCTAAGTCATCTACCCTTTGTACATGCGTAATTTTCTCAAAAACCTTATTATGGCATCCGACAAGTACTAGTCACTCCTGTACTAAATTTGAAGTCTGTATAGCTTTTCGTGTTTCAGCAATACATTTAAATACCAAAAAATCCTATTGCAGCTACCCTTTGCGTATGCTATCTTTTTTCGACGTGCGACAGGTGTACTAGGTACTTATGTACCAAATTAGAAGTCCATAGCTTTTTTATATTGAGATGTAGAGTGGTTTCAGATAGCTAGACAGACCAATGGTAAAAAAAAACACTTTTATTTAGAATCATCACCATCCGAAACGTGTAAAAAACACATTTCTCCATTTCGGGGTTTCTACCATTTCTCAGTACTTTCCTGGCATTATATTTCATATTAGATTATTGAAAGCAATGCAAAAGCTTTTTTGATGAATATAATAGGACAAACACACTAAAAATATTACATAGTTGACCAAAAATGACGGGAGCATGTTCATCAAAAATAACCAACACCATACATCAATACTATCCGTAACTGCGCCCTTGAAGATATGCCAAAAGTTTTTCAATCGACTAAATGCGCCGCTTCACCGTATTATGTAAATCGGCGAAGAAAGCAGACTTTGACATTTCTAGAACTTTCTTCTTCCCGTCTTGTGTGTGTGTAAGTTCTTTGGGAACATCTTTCTTTTCTAATCTGATTTTTTTTTCATCGAAAGGATGCCTGCCAAGTTCTCGAATTGAGAATTGGCGACAGAATCCAATTGAATACATAGATCCACCCACCCTGCGGAGTGGAGCTCTTTTGAAATTGGAGTATGAGCCTATATTGAGTATTGATACAAAGTGGAAGCTAGGGAATGGCTGGTGCATTTTTGTGGCGAAATAGCAAATTCCAATTTCAGCGGATTTTAAAGATATAAAACTGGTTCGGGTGAGAACAAGATTATTGATACATAGGATATTATGCACAAAAAAATGTTTTGGACAAAAATAATAAAAGACAAGACCGCCTGTAACTTCTGTTAAATCTGGCTTTGAATGAAAAACTAGAATTGTTTAGTAGCTAGTTCTTAGTTAGGAACTAGAATTTTATATCCTTTAGAACTGAAAAATAACTTCAAAATATAAACTGTGTAATCTTTAAAAACACTTTTTAATCTCAACAAACCAGCAAGTTAAAAATTTTGAAACACAGATCTCCTTCCCCAACATTCAACAGAGGAGACTGGGGGCTAATGGGACAAATTTTTATTAACCTCTGTATTTCAGCAAAAATACAAGAATTTTAATTTATTTTTACCAGCTCATAGACTGAATGTTCGTTAACTTAAAAAATCATTCGACAGATGTTAAAACATTAGCATTTTTTAGTTGCTGAGCAATTTAAACAAACATGTAAATTTCCCATTAGCGCCCATATGTGGGGTCTAATGGGACAGGTTGCAGGGCTTATGGGGCATGGTAAATATTGCCTTAATTAAAACTAAAAAATGGAAAATTAATCAGAAAATAGCATGAAAATAAAAATGTTGTAGTGTAGAAATATTTGTAAAAAAAGTATATTTTCAACGCTTTAGGCCCCTTGTCCCATTAGCCCTGCGTCACTTTAGCCCCCACTCTACCCTACCTACAATTTTACTACTATATATATATAATACGTTGCTATATAAGACTTATTACAAGACAGTTTCAAGGATTACATTAATGAAACAGATTATTATTATAACTGCGTACTAGCAAGATAGTATAAATTACACATTAAAATATTAACACAAATGAGAATAAATCGAATGAAAGAAATAATATAAATTTATTAAAGTTATTTTAGATAAATATTAAAACTTGTTTTCCATGCAATGTGTTAAATGGAGCTTAGGAAAAAATAACGTATATAAGTATGTATCTAACGTTTTTAATTGAGAAATAACGTAAAATACTACTGTAGAAATAACACATGTCATGTGTTGGAGTAAGACAAATAAATAATAGAAATTTCATTTTAAAAAATCCACCACAAAGTATAAATTGTATATCCTTCAGCGCTATTTCTCAAACGAATTTGTTCACCGATCACTCAAATCGTGACAAGTGATGTCATTATTTTGGAAAAGATATGATTTGACAACAAAAGAAAATGTCCAGTTCTGGTGATATTGAGTGAGTTCGTAAATTTTTCTTTTCCCTCGTATAAAAACACTAGATGCTTTATTTGTAGTTTTAAACATATTTCTTAACAAGAGAAAATTCTGCAATACATGGAAGTTTTTTCTTACTTTAAATTTGTTTGTGACGTTTTTTTTAAAACCAAAGTTGGATTTTTTTTATTTCCTGAAGAATCGGGATTAGATTTTTTTAAACCATATGATATTTCTTTCAAAAATTATTATTTAATTTATTAAATACTTGAATCATTTGCTTGACTCAGATAAAAGAGATTTGATTAATTCTTAATAGTTAAAGAAAACAATTTTTAAACAAAAGAAAAAGGATGTTCTTTTTAAAGTTTGATTTGCAATTTCTTTTTGATTCAGGCATGTATAGTTTTGCTATTTGGATTATGCCTTATTAATTTTTTAAGCATTAGACGCATAACTTTTTTTCATCGCAAGTTGTATTTGATTTAAAAACTAATACAATATAAACGACATATTTTCAATTTATTTCTCAACCATTTAAATATGAAGATAGTTTTTTTGCTATTGGAAATATTTTGATTTGGAAAATTACACATTGCGGATTATTAATATTTTTTGTTAAAGTTTTGCTATTTTTTTAAATTTAGGAGTTTGTAAATTTTTGAGTATCTTCTTTGATAAAATTTTTCATATATTGTTTTTGTAAATGCCTGGACAATGTGCATAATAAAACGAATGACAGCCCTTGTGCCGCTAAATACTCTGTGAAACTTATCTGCTTTTCAAGAGAGTGACATTAAACATGCCGAAGTGAAATATATGTAGTGATATTTTGTGGTTATTTTTGTAGTTCAATATCACAGTAAGCAAAGTCTTAAAATCCAAAGTCCAAATACGCACGACTCGACCTTTAAAATTTTCGTTTACAAGAACGTCGTTTTAACTACTACCCAATGCGACTCCGGCTTGATATATAATTTGCAGTTTTTTCTATGAACAAATTTTCCATTAACTCATTTGTGATTGTTTTCATGATAATTTTTGGTTTTAGAACATTCATGAATATATGCGTGGCTTGCATTCCGTGGAAGAGTTTTGTGGAAGAGTCTTCAAGTAATTTGAGTTTAGTTAGCTTACTCCAGAATATTTTAATGTTACACCCCAAATTCAGTATAACAATAAATATTTTGTTTTGCAGTGATGTCTTGACGCCACGTAACGTATGGTGTCTCCATAATGTATGTTGGCTGCTTTCTCAGTTGTCATCATGGTTCAAAATTACAAGTCTCACGTGATTGCTTCCGCAAAGTATATAAATGTGATATTTAATAAAATACAATCAAAATATTTTATAATTAGAAAAATAATTAATTAAAAAGGATTAATGGATTAAAGAGAACAATTAACGTTTAGCACGCAGGATAATAAATTGAAATATTATTAAATTGACAGTAAGTGTATAAACGAGCAATTCCAAGAGCTTAAATGGGTTTCTAATAACTTAATTATTCAAAATTATTCATATAAATCTTTCGTGATTTATCGAGAGATAATTCAATGTTTTAGCTAATTGATATAAAATTTCCAATTACAAAAGTTCTTTCAATCAATGTAATCCATTGTAATAAATCAAATAATTAAATTTCTGGAAAGAGATTTAACTTACATTACAAATAGTATTTTATAAGAAACCAAGATATTCTTAACAGCAAATTAAGTTTAATGCTTTAAAATTGCCCCCTATCTTATCTATATATAATTAATTCTTTCATAATCTTTTTAAATATTTCAGTTATGAGACAAAGAGAGAGAGAGAGGGCTAGCTTTACTTAACAATTTATTTGCAATAATCTATTATAAAGGAGAGCGCCTGATTGGTGTTTTTTCGTAAAAGTCTTAACACTGTAACTGCACTGTAAAAATATGATGTGTAGCGTTACTTTATAAAACAAATGGGAAGCTAGGCTGCCTCCAATTTCATGGAGTATCATCAAATTTATAGATTAACGTTACATCAAATAAATGAGTAACGTTACACCAAATTTATGAAGTAAAGTTGCACTAGAGAAAAGTTTTATCTTATTGTGTGATGTAAGGTTACTCCATGAACTGGATTTTTATTTGAAAAATTTATCTCTCAATATAGAGTAACTTTATACCTAATTTTTTTACAATGTGATTTGTTTGCAAGGGTATAGTAAAACGAAATCCCAGGCTACATGAAATATTTCTTTGCTAAAAATGTAAAATTGTTTAAAAATTAGTGTATATTTAGTGAAATAAAACTTGAATTGGTGGTTTATAGAAGAAATAAAGTTGAACTAGGGAGATGATGGCGAAGGCTTTCGTAATTTTAAGTCGTTCTTAAGTGATGGGATCGACACCTGAGATATTACAGAAATTTAAGATACGGTTTCCTTAGTGTGATTATATATCGTAGATTTAGTTTAAATTGTATTCAAATTTCAAATTTTGAAATTATGTTATAAGGATTACATGCGATTCTGTGCGCCGCAAAAGAATGATTTTAAAGACAATAATGCTGATAATTTAGGGTGATGGGTTATTAAAATTACTGCAACAAAAAAATAAGTTAAGTTATAAATATAAGTTAAGTTCAAAATTAAGCTATTTTGATTACTAATTAAAGTGTTTTAGCACAATAATTGATTTCTTTATTGTTTTCAAAAAATAAAATTACAAATGTTAAATCTAACAAAAACACATCAATTCAAATTGAAATACCAAGATAAAACACATTAGACATCATATCGTTGATAAAGCTGACTCTATCAGTTTCATAATCATTCCAAAAAAGATATTAAAATCCTCAATAAAGTTAACTTTTGTTCATTTATCTCACACTTCTATCGCACTTCTACATTTCTGTCGAGTCATCCCAAAACCGCAATGGAATTCATAAAAGTCAGGTCTTTTCAAGAGCGTAATAAATTGGCAGGAATTATTTTCATCCTTTCATCACTTTATATTTTCGTCACGAAAGTTATTGGGTTGGCATTTTTTAATGATGAGCCAAAAAGTTTTACTTAACTAGCATTCCGGTCAGTATAACTCCATTGCGAACAATGAGCAATGAAGTTGACTATGTCCAATGATTGATGGATGTTTTCGAACTATATAATTTATATTTTTCTAACTATATAGGAAGTTTTGAAGATTTTGATATATGACCAATTCCTATGGTCATGTTACTAGTGTTTTTAAAATAAATTAAAAGTAAATGTGCGTTTTTGTTAGTGGCTATAAGTATGATTACATCCATATAAAAATACCTTCATTTATAAATTCAAAATGATATATTTAAGTTTAAAAAATATCGTATTAAAAAATACTTCATAGTGTATTGCTAATTTAATTAAAATAAATTTAGATTAAATGTATGATTGTTGTTGGCTATAACTATTATTCCAACCTCATAAAAAATCCTTTCATTTATAAATTTTATATACAATAAAATTATATAGGTATTTTTTATCTAATTAAATGTCACACATTTTACTTTGTAATTGTCGATTAAAAGTTTTGTCTAAAATGGCCAATGCAAGTAAGCTAAATAAAGGTAAACAACTCAGATTCTGTTTACTTTTTCAAAGAGTTTACTGACCCCAAATACTTTATTTCAAAGCGAAAAAGTCTGAAGATTGAACGACATATTAAAACTTTAATAAATGACAGAGTAGCTATCCTAGGAAAACACAAACATTTCCACGTCAAAACTCAGACTTCACCTGACTGATGCTACCGATTTAATTAAAACTTAGAATGGCAGGCTTCTTTTATCTTGTTGGTGTACCTTCAGCTCAAAAGAAAGATTAAATGGTATTTAGCAAGGTAACTAAATGAAATTGAGATAATTTTGCTTTTAGAAGTTTGGGCTTTCGATGGTAAAAATACCCGATGCCTTACGTTAGATCATAGAACCTTGGTATTTTTTATAGTTAGTTACACGATTGGACTATTACTGATGAAAAGCTAATCGTTGGAAGTTTCGGTTAACTTCGATTAATAAATAGAAATGATTAGATTTTTGGCTACGTAAAAATGAATTAATTTTTGTTAAAATTAAAAAAAACACTTGTCAAAGTATTTAAGAAACATGTATGTGTATGCACATTTTTAATAGCTTCAATTCATTGTTTTTACGTTAAGAATGCAAATACTTGGAAAAATCGAGAAAAATACAAAGATGTCACAATGTCAATTTAACAATGTTAGTTGGGTGTTACATACTTTGTATTTATTAAAGAAGTCAGAGAGGGAAAGAACTATAAATCATAGAAAGAATTTACCACTATTTAAAAAACTACTTTAAAAGAAGAATTTACGACTGCTTGAAAATAATACGTAATTAATTGCGAATGTGCAATATATGTTCCATATAATGAAATTACATAGACAAATTCTTTAGTCTACATATTACAATATCAGTTACGGTGCTAAAGGTATTATATGCTAGAAATATAAAAATATTTACCGTAGAGGTTTCATGAATCATTTTTACTCATTCAATGATCGTTTTGAGTATATTAAACTTAAACGTACAGCTGCTGAAAATACATTTTTTCTCCTAGAAGGGGTGAATTATATTTTTCTTTTAGTTCCGCAACTGTACAACTAACAGATATTACAAAAGTATATATACTATTAAAATGAAATGACATTCTTCTGTTTAATACGACTTCAATTATAATTGTAGGAGTATGCTAATATAAATCAAAAGGAATTAATATCTATATATGAATAATAAACCTACATTCTATCCAAAAATATCCTGAAATTTAATTTTAATTGCATATCAAGAATGCCATCTGCTACACAAATCGCCTTAGGACTACGAAATTCCAAGCATTGTATTATATAATATCACGTCTTACACATGGACTTTGATACTCTACTCCTTTTCGTTTACTGAATTCACCTATATAATGAAACTAGGATAATTAATTCCCAATTCCCGGAAATGCTTTCAGGAATCATTTCCCGGATTCCAAGACAGTCTCCTGTTTTCCAAATACTGGATCTGTACAGTACTCTATAGTGGCTTGACAAACTTGCAACGGGAATTGAGATAAAAATTGGTTTTTATATTGGAATGGTCTTTTTGGTCGAGTGGTTAAGGCGTTAATTTTGAGGCTGTGACTTTCAAAACAGACTTGAGTTTTATCCCACTTAACAGCCATAATCGTATAAAAATAAATTCACATTTATCAACCCTCTGAGGGATACATGTGTATAAATCCATCACCTGACAGTCAGTTTGCAGAAACACACATAATTTTAACAAATATGTTTTACATTGAAGAATGGATGAATCATTTACAATAATCTGCTATAGAAATATAATAAAAAAATATAAAGAAATTAAATTTTCAATAATAATTCGAAATTTATTTTCATGCGGCGAAAACAAATGTACACTTACGCTTACCTTGTAGGGGGTTAAATAGACAAAGTTTAAATTGGTTTCAATTAGTACTCAAAGAAAAAAATACGTTTGCTATAGGAAGTACTGCACTTTAAAACCCTACTTCTCAAATACTTCTTATTAAAAATAAACATAAAGAAATACAGATATACTTTCTTGTCAAAGTGACTCAGAGGAATGGCGCAAATAATTTCGGCAGCGAAAGTTTTGACGTTGCAGGAATCCTGGCTTTGGTCACAGCGTGAATTATTGTCCGTTATGACCAGTTTTCTGAAAATGCGTAGGTCACAATGCTAAGAATTCCCGATGACAAATGGCCACAGTTGTTTCATGTTGCTGTGTCTGCGAGATCATTAATATAAATTTACTGCAGAAAAGGATGTTGCGAGAAAAGTCCAAGGGAATGCCGTAAACTCCTTTGATTCGGAATGCGGCTGCAAAGTTTCCAGTGATGGCATTTTTAGTTTCGGGGATGTAGTTATGAAATGAAAAATATGGTTGATATGGTCAGGATATAAATTATACTGAAGGAATGGATATTAAATATTATCCATCATATTTAATTGAAGTATATGTTATTTATTTCGTCTGACTATTGTATTTAAAATAATTATTTGGTAGACGACAATCTCTATAATATTCTTCCATTTGATTGGGATTTTAATGATGATGACATTTTTAGTTCGGAGGTTTAGTTATGAAATGAAAAATATGGTCAGGATATAAATTACACTACAGGAACGAGATATTAAATATTATCCATAATATTTCATTTGAAGTATGTTACTTTTTTTTCTTCTAAATATTGCATTTAAAACAATTAATTAATAGCACACAATCTCTGTTATTCTTCCTATGTATTTAATACATTGTAATTCTGTAGTATCTGTTCGAATTCAAAAGGTTGTTTTTTCATATCGTTATGTACTAAAAAATTAATAAACTTAATTAATTTATGTTTCTAACATAAGAAATACTAAATACACATTAATTAAATAAATAAGGGTTAAATAGGTTTCAATTAGTACCCGAGGAAAATCATACTTTCCAAAGAAATTATTCTAATTTCATTATTTCAAAAGTTCATTTCAGAATGTTGAAATCTTGAAAACAACTCATTAGTATAATTAAAAAAATATTTCGTTTGCAATAAAATATTCTCAAAATTAATGTCTTAGAAATTCTAAACAAAAAGAGTTTCTCAACTAATACCCAATTCAGTTAGCAATATTTCTAAGAAAACCCTTAAACTACTTTATTAAATAAAACTTATCACTCATTAGTATATTAATACTAAGAATTCCTTTATTTGTTAAGATTAGTAATATTATTGTTTTAGAACTTCGATAAAAAGGGTTCTTTAATTAATACCCAATTAAGTTAGAAAACATTTCTAAGAAAAAAAAGCTTAAACTACTTCACTAAATCGTCACGTAAATGAATAACACAATAACGAAAACATTGTTTAATTAAAAACACACTTTATAAGCAAATAAAAAATAAAACCTTTCTTATAATGTGCCTCACATAACAGTTTCACTCAAAACTTTGCGCATTTTTAGAGGTATTTTACAATTAAAATACTCTAAACCCCCATGAAAGGCAATGTTTAAACTAAGCACACCAAGGGATTTAAAAAATAACACTATCCATAGCGTAGCAAAACGCAAGGAAAAAACTATTTGAATCGAGTTCTATAATTTCAAGAGAGCCACCGAAATAACAATCAAGGGAGATGAACTCTTCAAAGTACTACTTTCCCTTGATGACTGTCAAATCAAATGGTAGTCCAACTATAAGTTGAAAAGGAGAAAAAATTATAAAGCGTGGCAGAAGCACGAAAATGGCAAGGGACATTTTGTCCTAAACATTTTAATGGTATTTTTTAGAACTTAGTAGAGAAAAATACAAACGCAAGTATATTTAAATAATATAGTTAATTAATAATTTAGTAAATAAGTAGTGAAGGATGTGGCAGACGAAAAGTTGAATTTTGGTGAAAAACACAGTAGAAATATTTGTTGATTTTAATTCGAAAAACTGTCAGCTCGTATGCCAAAAAAAAAACACCGTACAATTTACAGAGATAGTTTATTTATTTTTTCATTTTTAAATTTTAGTAACATTAATTAATTAAACATATTTTTTTTTAGAT
Source organism: Oedothorax gibbosus (assembly GCA_019343175.1). Lineage (NCBI taxonomy): Eukaryota > Metazoa > Arthropoda > Arachnida > Araneae > Linyphiidae > Oedothorax > Oedothorax gibbosus. The sequence goes on from JAFNEN010000466.1 coordinate 472,140, forward strand.
TCTGGCATACCATCAGACCTACATTCTATAGTTGGTTTACTATTGGAATTGTGTCATATCCAGAACATATGCACGTATTATAGAGGCATATATACACTACACATTTATCAAAAGCTTAGATATATTTTTTTCAAACAACGTGTCTTCAATTGGATTTTACAGAGCATAATTTATAAAGGTAAATTGCGTTAGTGAAAGATATTAAACGTCTTTAAGGTGGTGTGGGTTAAATATATTTTTAGAGATATTTGTGCAAATAGTAAAAATGTGTGCATTATTTTTTTTGTATTATTACAAGCATCTGCCAATTCTGCTAGAATGAGCCAATTAACTTCCTAGTTGGATTAATATTTAAGTATTTTGAGACTTAACGCTCCTATTCATGAGCGATTCGCAACGTAAAAACCGTTTTTTTAAACACCAAACATCCTCTCGAAGTTTTTCACAGCTTAATTTCTCAATCGTGTTGCATAAACGAAACTTACATAAAAAAACCCATCGTAAACAAAAAGTTAAACTCTCATCTCACTTGTCATTCTTCGTGAATCCTGACTTTTAAGCTTTTACAATTTCTCCAGAGATTAGAGAAGTGGTTTAGTCGAAGAAGTATTTTGGAACAGGAAAAAATGGTAGAAAGTACGAGTGTAGTTTCTTCTTTTTCGACTATTAACTAGCTATGTGACAAGAATTCCGGTAAATTTAATTTCGCGCACCTAGTTATTTACATTCTTTTCTGTTAAGTATCTTTTCCTTTTTAGCTCATTATCTCTCTGTGGGTGTTTTTTTCCTGAGGGGAAGATGCAGTGAAGCAGTTATATGACGTACGCATTCTTTTCAGAAAAATGTTGTTGTAAACCAAGGTTATCAATTTTTAAAAGATGTTCTTTGAGTCCCTTTAGTATTTCACATTGTAAAAACTTTGCCGCACAATTACATCGTAATACTGGAATATTCTGGCTGCCAATACTATTTGAAGCATGAACTTGCTTATTTTGTGGTAAAACCCAATAACTTTTATACACTACAAAAGCTCCAAGTAGTGGAGGCGGCTATAAAATTCCAGGTTTCCATCGCAATCAAGTACCAAAATTTTTTAACACTGCATATTAACTTCAATTGGAGTGCTCTATTGCAAAATTTTACGTTCTATTTTTTTTTGCAAACTTTGATCAAAGTGTTTATATTCTGTTTTCTACTTTTCTGTGCACACGTTGGTACTGAAGATACAAAACCAAACTGGGAAACTGGGTCTTTTGATGTTAAAACCTTTATTTATGGTTTCATTAGGGCTTTTGGGGTGTTGAAAAAATTAATAATATGTTAATTAATTCAGTATGAGTTCAACCTAATTTTTGTTTTGGTGATATCGAAAGAAAAAGCCGTCTGTTTGGTTTTACTACGCATAATATAGCATAATATGTTTAAATTAAGTCTTGAGTAGCAATTCGTGGAATTTAAAAATATTTAGGTCTTCAAACCTTATTAATCAAATTTACTTAATCATTAGTTTGTACATTGAGTTTGAAGGCCTATACTCTTGTATAGGCCTTCAAACACAATGTAAAAATCAAATTACTTCTCTTAAAATAAATTTTGTTTTATTTGTAAAAAGTCTAATTTGTAATTTATGTATTAGGTTATATTTTTAGTAAACAAATAATTAGTAAATCCCCCCCCCCCCAAAAAAAAAATAATAATTGTCTTTTGTATTTCTACCATTGATAAATATGTTGAAAACAGGTACACAGTAAAACTAGGCTTAGTTTATTTTACATCACCCCTAAAAAGGACGTGACTTCTCTGATTCTTTGTCTCTGAGTAAACATTCTGAGTGTGTGTTTTTTAAAAAGGTGGGAATGAGCTTGTGTGATTTTACGGAGATTATTACTAAAGTGTTTTGGGTGTGTCTTGGTTCAGTGAGCAAGAGAATCAAGTCCATTAGCGTCAATTTAGATAAAATTGAAGTGAAGTGAAGCGTCTTCTTTTTTCTCATTTTCTAAAGAAAAATCTTGTACATGGTTCTTTTTAGCGCCAGAAAATCTAGATGCCATAGAAAATCTCAGAAAAATTTGGAATACGTAGTATTTCAATTATTAAAAGATATGCAACATTTAATTACCATTTAAAAATTATTATGTAATTTCCAATTCTTTAAAATCACCATTGACACTCAATAATCATACGAAAAGATTCATTCATTTAAAATAAAAATCCAAAATTTAGTTCCTTCATATAAGTCAGTTGAGAATAACGTCAGAATGTGTATCAAAATGTGTAAACATATTTTTTCACATACAAAATATTTCTGCAACAATTTGAACTTTTGGGAGATATAAATACTATTATTTAAATAAAATTTGGGAAATTAATTTTTTAAACATATTCTTACAAATACTTATTTCGATACATAGATTGAAAATAATTATTTTTATTGAAAGTACATTTTCATCATGGATAGTACGTTGGATAAACTAACTATATGTTTTTATTTGTATATCTAGTATTCTTAATACACATTTCAATCATAATATATATTTCCTATATTTGCAGAGACTATAGACCTTACATTCAAAGATACTGAATTCCTATTTTAATATTTAACAAATTCGCGCAACATTTCCATCCAGGAAATTTCATATTCCAGTTTCGGCACTTCAAAACCAACCTACTTCCAAAGCACCAAATAACAAGGGACTCCCAATGTTCGCCACACCTAAACTCAATTCAGTTTTCACCTTTTTGACTCAAGAAGATTCTATTGCGGTGGCTCCTCTTCAAAAGGCACTAATTTCTGGGCTCAGAAAATGTAGAGGTGAGAGTAAGATGAATTTGAAACCATGGGTCCAAAATAATGTAAAAATCTGTTTACCAAGTGAAGCTATGATTGCTTAGACAATACACCCCGACAAAAGTTCGATTAATAAATAAGTTCAGCATTTTTTATTTTTTTTAATCGAATAAAAATGTTGAGCAACTCCTAAATACAATATATTTTTTATTATGTGCTATATTATTTACTTAATTACAGGGACTCATATTCAGCGATTTCTCAAAAGCCCGCGAAAAACGATGAATTGCTAATCACGTAGCACGTGCCCAAGTAGTTCCACGGGTATGTGCGTTTTACCTGCCCGCTACGTGTTTACACCTGTTTTAGAGGTTTTAAAATTCCCAAATTTTCTATTGATATACACACAGAAATCAAAACGTTAACATAAATCCAACATTTTTCAGCTTAGGCACGTGTGATGACAGAAGTGAAGAAGGGCCTGATTATGATTGCTTCATTTTTTTTGACGTGTTTGCCTGCTTAATGACTTGGTAAATAAATATTTTCTCGTAATTTCGTTTGCTAATTCGATTTTATATTAACTTTTTCATTTAAATACAATAAAAAATCGAAAATTTAAAATATGCTGAACTTTCTCATTATTTTACACGAAATTTCGTGCACAAAAGTTAATGCAGTCTATCCCTTGTTAAGACGAGAACCAAGGGACGGACACAATACGTAATTCCTTAAGAGTATTTAAACTTATTCGAAATGCATCACCCCATTAGCATTTCTTTGATTGTGACCAAATACGTCATTATAATTATTGTGGTATACTGCACGAACATTCCCATTTAGCGGAAATTATAATAAAATTCGTCATTATGCTTATCTATTGGAGATAATGAGTTCACCAATTTTATATTCGATCGGCGTTCTAGTTCTAATATACCGATTTTAAGAATAATACGTGATTGATAAAAAGAAGTGGGAACGTAACATACTTCGAGTTAACTGCAATTTGGCTTAACTTCAACAAAACACATCTTTCGTATGAGAAAATATTAGAAATGTGTACTAATTTCTGTATTTGTACTACAATCTAAAACTAAACAAACTGTCATTGTTTAATTTTAATTACAGATTCTGAAATTGTATTGAGGAATTTATAGATTATTAAATTTCATAGGGGATTTCATTGAGAGTGCTCAGTGTGGTTTGTTTGGGCTTATCAAATAAATTGGCGACTTTCAAAATACTTCACCTCAATTCTCGCCAAACATTTATTGCCCATTCTGTGCTCATTGGTTCAGACGAAAGAATCGTGATCCAGATGAGGAGTTCTATAGGCTTTTCAAATCCAGTTTCCGGCAAAGTTTTGTAATGTTGTCCAGGAAATTTCCCCTCTCTTGGTGCTGGTAATTGTGGCGGCGAGAGAACAGTTAAAGTTTGCGTGCGTCAATTTGTAAAATACGTCTTCGTCTGGACTAATCTAGTGCGACAATTGCATTTGGGGTTAGCGATATTTTTCTTGTGTTAGTACGTGAGAAAGTAACTTTTGGGTTATGGAGTTGAAATACATAATAAAACAACGTTTTTTTGCACAGTAGATTTGTTTTAATAATTACTCGAAAACTTTAATTTGTTATTACATATGTGTTTAAATAAATGTACTTTCGTTTTGCCATCTAAAACAGTAACGGTTAAAGATTTTGTGTTTAAAATCATTAATTATTGTTCATTTGAAAAATAAATATCTGCTATGAAGTTCTTTAACGTTATTAACTAATTGCCTTTTATCTTTTCACCTCTAAGAATAACAAAATTGTAAGGTTTGACAAAAAAGTTTTGATATAACAAGAATATGTAAATTTTGGTTCAAATAAATTTTGTTACAAAAAAAGTCTTAAAACTATCTGTATTCATTTTAATTTTTATACAAAATATTTTTAGTCGAACTAAATAAACTTATTTTACTCCACATAAAGCAAACGATATAGCATTATTAAATTTTTTATTTATGTTTCAATAACACACGCGAACAAAATAAAATGTTGATTTCCTTTGTGAATTTCAACAGCTATGTCTGCTTTCGAACACATTTAAATTTTTTACCATACACTCGACACAAAATAATTTAGAAAATACTAAAAATGAAAAAAACGTAATGTAACCTAGAGTATAATATAAAATGAAGGCGCATTAACAATTCACGAAAACTATTTCATTATAGCTACTGATTTCCATTAGCAAGCCTTTTTGCTACACATTTCTAATTCATTGAAACACTTCAAGCGCAAACGAAATGAATAGCTAAAAATCCACAAATCACATAAATTCACGAACCTTTCAAAGGAAACCAACAAAAATGTGACCACGCCCAAAAAACGTGCCGCTTTTATGTCGATGTAAATGCTGCAGTCACATATTTAAAATTACGTGCTATGCTGTCGATCTCTTAAAATTCAAAATAAGCTTTTTTTAACTAATGCAGACCTGGTAATTTCTGTAATTATGAATTGAGATGTTTTTTACTTTCATTTTTGCATTATTATTATTTATTCATTATTATATTTATTTTTGCATTTGGACTTTTGTATTTAGTCAATCAAAAATGATGGGTTCTTCTTACAGGAAATTGAACAAAATTGCTCTAATATTATAAGTGAATCTTACATCGGTTACCAATATAAATGTATCTGTAGGTAAAATTTGTGCATCCTTTTAAATTCCCCCATTATTCTGTAGAACAACTTTATATTTTACGTCAGTTAAATTTTCATTTTTATTTACATCAATTATGTAATTTCATATGCTTAATTGTTTTAGGTACTTAAAAAAACGCGATACAAAAATGAAAAAAAAACATTATTTTTTAATGAAAATTCTAAAAATTAAAATTGTAATTATTCTAATATTTAAATTCTGATACAAATACTTAAATACTAAATTATTATTTTCATATCATTATTAGTTCAAGTATTCCCTTCCTGTACAAAAGCACTTAAATCATTTTCAGACATATTATTTCCATTAAACAAGATCATGAATAATAAGATATACTAAATTATTAGTCATCCGGAACTGATTTAAATGTTTTAAGTGGTCAAAATTCCAAATGCAGCTTGGATTAAGATCCACTTAGATTTTTCTCATTGTTGAGCGCTGTAACGGGTGTGGGTTCGATTCCCGCCTTCGTCCTGGGTGTACTTCCTTTCTCTGTGACAGTAAAAATTCTTTCTGTGTCTGTATTACTTGACGAAGGCTTCATAAGCGGATCTCTGATTAAGCACACAAGCCGGAATATATATGTACCTACACACCCCTCATTGTTGAAAATTGTGTCAAATGCTCAGGTCTCAGAAAAGACCCGTTTCTGCATTGATTGCTAATGTAAACGTTGATATAAGTAAGATGTGTGGGTGTTTGTTTACTGATTGGAGCATGAAAATGAAATGAAATAAATGAATGTAGTATTAAATGGAGCTTATCTGAAGAGATTGGTTCACATGTACTGGTTATGCTTTCTGTAATTTCAATGAATTTTAAACTTTTTTAATTCTAACTTCTTGTAATTAAAAAAACTATATACAATAAATTACTCCTATTTAACTTAAATATACTTCTTATGGGACTTATTAATAACATTTAGGTTTTAAATATTAGTAAATAAATTGATATTAATAAAAATATCGTTTGTGAAATATATGCAATTATGTTTGTTATGTATAAATGTTTATATGTATTAAAATAATTCAGATTTTTTCAGTTTCTTATAATCAAGAACAAGTATTGCTACGTTTTAATTGAACAGTCTTTATCACATAGTTATTACGAATATTTTGAATTTGCTTTTGTTTCAACACTTGCCACAAAAAACAAAACAACTAATGACATCGCAGTTAGGATCGCGTGACCTTTTTTAAACCAATGAGCTGTTTCGACACTTTGTCAAAGAAAACCAAACAACCAATGAAATCGCAGTTTGGAGGGCGTGACTTCAAAAGAAATATTCCCATTGCAAAATTCTAAAATTAAAAATCTTCACGAAATATATTTTTAAAATTTAGGATTTTTCAGGATATATAGAATATCGAAATAAAATACCAATTTTTTACGTAAAAAAATAGACATAAGCCATTTTATATGCCATCTCTTCAACTACATAAGAAATGCCATTACAGAAAGATGGCAGTTATAAAAAATTTAGCCGAAAAATCCGGTTACGATTTTGGTGAAAATATTCGTAATCCGAAAGAAGAAAAGATGATCCGAAGTGGTTATTTTCTCTTTTCACGTGCCTTGATTACGCGCTTGGCTTGAGAGCAAGTGAGTTCTAAGACAGACATGGCTGGTCACAATATTTGTTTATATGTTAGGGGAGACTTTGGATGCATATTATGTATAGATCTTAATTGTTTTATGTTGGTAATAGTGAGTTTTTAGGTTGGTTGAGGGGGTCACCAACTCTTTTGGCCATATATTTAAATAGCTTTAAATGGACACGATAACAACAACGACAAGGGGTTGGTTAGGGTCATTTATACATGTTTTATAGGTAGATAAATTAAATAAATGATATGTAATTTTTTTTTTGGAATACTCATTCATTAAACAGCAAAACGGATTAATTCTGTGTTTAATGATACTTAACTACTTGTTAAGTGACATAATAAGTATCTTAATAATAACCATAATAATAACCGTATCATAATAAGTAACTTAATAATAACCATAACAAGGTCTGTCCGTGGCCGAGTGGTTAGGTCATCAGCCCAGAGATTCAACCTTCTCATGAGTGCGGGGATTCGAATCCCACCTATTGCCAGCCATCCTATAAATCGAATCTTTGCTGGAAATAGTAGAACAATTCTCAATTCATCACGGATGGGCCCGAGTACACTGGGACAGACGTGCTCGTTAAATCTGTGGAGTCCAAAGTCCCAAGGACGTTAGCGTACGATGTCGCTCGAAGTTCCATTGGGTGCCCGCTCAGGTGTCGACCTCGTCACTTGACCAGGGTTCTAAATTACGAGGCGTTATTGGCTGTGTTAAAGCTCATAAAGGAAGCTAGAAATAGGCAGCCGGAAACGATTACCTTACCTTACCTATAACAATAATTTGTACTAGAACGCTAGCAGTATGCGCGCTGTAACGGGTGCGGGTTCGATTCCCGCCTTCGCCCTAGGTTTATTTTCCTTTCTATGTGCCAGTAAAAAATTCTTTCTGTATCTGTCTTACTTGACGAAGGCTTCATAAGCGGGTCTCTGATCAAGCACACAAGCCGGAATATATATGTACCTACCTACCTAACTTACTAACTCAAATAGCCCTCTCGTGTAGCTCTAGTGTGACGATTATTCAAACTAACCAAATTAACTAACTAAAGTAAATTATAGAAAACTTGATTTATCTGAGATATATATGACATATTATAACAAATCCCTTTCATATATTTCAATATTTATTTTATTTATTGAAACTACTACAATATTTTGACTTTTCAAACTGTATCCTCTATTTTTGAAAAACTTATTTCTTTAATATTCTACAGAATAATCATTACATTGAAGTGTTATTTTTATGTAAACATATTTTTTCATGAATATTTCATGATTCGTTTTGCGAATCGTGGATGAAAATGGCGACGGAACATATTAACCCAGCATTCCTTAGTATCCGGCCATCTTATGCTCTACTTTCTGGTTTCTTTTTTAGCTTCCCACTCTTTTAACGAAAAATTGGAGGTTTTATAATCGTTTCAGTCCCCGTCTGTCTGTCCCTCCCGTCCCCTCTGTCTGTCTGTCCGTCTGTCTGTCCACCCACTTTCACAGAAAGAACCACAAGTCCCACAACAATGGGATACTCATTTTAAACAAAAACAGATTAGGCTACTTCCCAAATTTCATTAAAAAAATTAAAATTAAAGTTTATTTAAAATTTAAATAACTAAAAATTTTTTTTATCTACTTGAAATAACATGCAAATTCTATTTTTTTCATATTTTTCACTGTTGTCACCACAAGTCCCACAGACAAGTGGATACGTCATTTTGAAAGCAAAAAATCAGATTAGCTACATGCCAAATTTTATTAAAAAATTTAACTAGAATTTTTAAAATTGAAATAACTAAAAATTTATCTCATTGAAATAACACAAATTCCATTTTATTCAATTTTTTCACTGTTGCCATTTCGTTAAACTACGAGAAACTTTTGTTTAAAATAAAAAAAAAAACCTTTTGAAAAAATATTTATTTTTGATATAATTCGGTTTGGATTGTTTTTATCAAAATAGAGTTTTTTTTAATGGTTCTATAAAAATGTAATGTAGAAAAGATCATGGATTCTAACTTAACATAAAAAAATATCTAGTTTCGCTTTTTTTTTAAAGCATACAATTGTACAATTAAAATTTTTTTGAACTGTAAATTAATTTAACAAATTAAATAAGTGAATTTTCGAAAAGAAATGTAAGGGGAAAAATTTGGTGGGACAAAAATATTTATTAAAAAAATTACTCATTATTCTTCGAACTTCAAACAAATTTCAAACAAATAAAGTCTAATTATTAATCTGAAAAATTAGATTAATGAAAATAGTTTAATTTTGGCGTTTAAAAGTTGAATTACAAATAGCTAAAGGCCCTGTTTTTATTAGAATTAAATCACATTTGCCATTCGCAACAATCGCTCGAGAAACTTTAATTCTTTTAGACAAAAATTAAAATAAATTTATTTTTGCAACATCGATCATTTTGAAATGACGTCAATATATTTCACTACGGAATCCTTGATGGTGATATGAAATGTTTTTCATTCTATTTAAAGCGAGGAATATGACATATTTATTCTTTAAAAATATAAATTGATTTTTTGCAAACGATAAGTAATAATTATTGAATTTTTCGAAATAAAATAAATGAACTGCCAAATTTAGCTTGTAAATGTTAAATATAGAATTAATGTTGTGTTTGGCGCGTTTTTTTCCTGTTAAACACAAATATGTGGAAGCGAGTTAATGACAGATTCTGTTACAAACCTACTTTTTTAGTTTCCACAGATGAAATTTGAAAGCAGAGGATTTACCAAACCGATCGAAGAAAATGACAGTACATTGCGTCCGTCCACCGATGGATAAGCAGAACTATAAAAGCCAATATTGCAGTTAAGAGAGGAAGCCCATTTTCTAGCATATATTATAGCTAACCATTATAACTTGGAGGCCAACGACTTGCAACTGATTTATTTCTTGCACAGCGAATAAAATTCCGATGGATTTGGATTTGTTGTATTACTATACTATCAACTAATGTAATGGTATATATATATATATATATATATATATATATATATATAATATATATATATATATATATATATATATAATATATATATATATATATATATATATATATATATATATAATATATATATATATATATATATATATATATATATATATATATATATATATATATATATATATATATATATATATATATATATATATATATATATATATAATATATATATATATAATATAATATATATATATATATATATTAATTTTTAAAAACATGCTCTTAAATTATTCTTAAGCCTTGAAGTGTTAATTTTAAGTATTTTACTTAATAGATTTTTGTGTTTAGTGTCTTTACTTTCGGTAATTTTATACAGGAAAAGAATTAAAACTAACAATATTTCTTGCGTTTTATTTAAACGATAATCTAAAGAGTTCTTCTCTGGTTTATAAAGTGAAGAATAAATACTTAATAACACAAAACATCATCTCTACATGGACTATTTTTGACATTTTAATACCAAAAAGTCATTGAATAAAAGGTTAATTAAAAATATAAAAACCTCATCAGAACAGTTGTATAAATAGTTGGAATAAAAATTAGGAAAAATGAATAAAAAATTTCAGTGCATTTAAAATAGTCATTTTACTAATGAGAGTAACAACTTGCCCGGACAGTCTTTGAATATTTAGATGACAGCTGTTTTATATGCACATATATTTAAAGTACTTTCACTGTGAATTATGTCATTTTTTATGTGATAGGTCGTATCTAATCATTCTTTTGACTTACTGTAGATAAAGCTTTTGCCAAAGTCACATGAAACCCCTCAAAGTAAAAAAAGGTTCAAGTTTTCATAGAGAATTTCCCCTTCAAGTTTCTCCCTTCAAGAATTTAGTGCAAAAATAAGCCTTTACGGGAATCTTCCTATGGTCCCCTTTTTACTATTTAAATTGAGTGTATTTAAAAGTGATAGTTTCCTTTTCTGCTGAGTAATAGTTTCACGGTTATAACGTGGAAGTGATCAGTCATCCTTTGTTATGCTTAATTATACATACAACGAGACAAATATATACATTGTTACATTTAGTTACAGTTGCTTTAATAGTTTTTTTTAACAACGTGTTTTTTGACAACATGAAGCATGCGTTTTCATCCTTGAGTATTAGTCACGCCATATATTATGTGTTTCTTTTAAATACTTTTGCTTTAGCATTACTTATGACAACTTTTATGCCTGTTATCACGTGTGAAATTTATGAAAATTTTAAACCTTTTATGAAACGATGATAAGCATTTTGCAGCATACATAACTCTCGCTGCAAGTCTTGAACTGTGTTGTAATTAAAAATAGACTTTTTGTTTGTTAAAAATATACAGTTACGGCTATTTTATTCATTGCTGTTATCCAAGATAAGTCAAAATCTGAAATTTTAATCAAAAGGAATTATGTAAAGATGTTTGTCGTCCCTTTAAAAACATACTTTTCTAGTAATTTTATTTCAATTACCTTTATAATTTAATACAACGTATTTAATGTTTACTCTTGCCAAAATGTATTTCTTTGACAAAGCAAAGAAGGATATGCATAAAATGGAATACCACTTTTAAGTTGAATATTTTCTCAAAGCGACGCCTATTAAGTACACTGAAAAAAATTATCCACATTATCTCTCTACCCCCGTTTTTATGATTATATAAAAACATTATACGTTCATTATTAGAAAAGTCTCCAAAATAGATAATCTTGGATCTTCTGCTGACAACTCTATTTTAAGATACCAACAAACCACAAAATCTCACGGGGAACATTTCTAGCAGTGGCCCACGTTTACTACGACATGCTCCATTACTTTTGCTAATCGAAATAAGCTTTTAGTCGAATCAGCATCCTATTTTTTAATAGATAAAATTATTCTATTCCAAGACCAGAAGCTAGGAAAATATTGTAATTAGACTAAGTGATTTCATCGTCGATTAATATACACAGAATGCAAACGACTTATCTATCTGTCAGTGTAAAATATTGCCAGGTTCATTTGCACAGTGAGGAATTGGATTTGTGATATCAAAATAATCTGTAAATGTTTATATGTGTGTATATATAAGTGTAATGATTTAAATAATTTTTTTCGAAGTTTATGGTTTATAGCCATCTAAGAATTAGACCTGGACCTTACGTAATTTTTTACCGGTCTCTCAATCAATGAACATAAATTTAAAATATGTAGATAATGTATTTTAATTGATATTCAACTTTTTTCGTTTGGAATGATTTTAAGATTATATTTCCAAAGACTAAATTTTGATATTCTAAACAAATATTTTATCTAAATACAAGTAGGCTTGTAACAGAATCTGTCACTTAACCCGCTTACACACAACAGTTGTGTTTAACAGGTAAAAAGGCGCCAAACACAGCAATTATTATTATATTGAACATTTACATGCTAAATTTGGCTAGTTTCATTTATTTTATTTCGAAAATTCAATTATTGTTACTTATCGTTTGCAAAAATTAATTTATATTTCAAAGAACAAATATTTAATATTCCTCGCTTTTAAATAGAATGAAAATATTTCATATCAACATACAAAGAATCTCGTGGTGAAATATATTTGACGTCATTTCAAACTGATCGATGTCGCAAAAACAAATTTATTGTCTAAAAGAATTAAAGTTTCTCGAGCGATTGTTTCGAATTGCAATGGTGATTTAATTCTAATAAAAATGGCTTCCTATGCTTTTTAAATGAGCATTAAATTTGCAGTTTTTTTTAAAATAATTGAAGTACTTCGAATTCGAATTCTTTTCTGAAAATCTTTTCTGTATTCTAATTTCGATGCGCTGAATTGTTTGACGTATCACACTTGTCCGTAGCATTTGTAGTTTGGGCTGTGAATGGGTGACGGACGGACAGACAGACAGACGGACGGACTGAACGATTATAATAAGTTCCACTTTTTACGTTATAAACGTAGTGTGGAAGCTAAAATTGAAACTAAAATGTATGACCATACCTTTGATCAAGTGTTATTTTTTAGAATAGAATGATCTGGATAAATTTAGTGTAGTTAACTATATTTTGACAAACTAATAAAAAGTTTTATTTAAAAATAATTTAGTACATTTGTTCTTGCAATTGAAAGTGTTATGGCGTGAAGTAGTTTTTTGCGTTATCTGTTGTTGAGTGTTTGGTTCATACAAGGTTTTATAGACTATATTTAAGAACATTTTGTTTGGTATAAGAACTAAATTATAATAAACATCGGGCAATATTACATTTAGAATCAATAAAAATGTTTATTAAAACTTAACTAGTTTATATATTATTTATATATATTTTAAAAAGTAATGGAAAAACCTATCACAAAATAATTATACTTTTTAGCTCCTTACTTGTCTTGTCTAAACAATCAAAATTAGTTTTAAAAAAACAGTTTAAATTCTCATATATATTCAAAATGCATCTTTTCATTTTAAATATAAATAAGTTATATTTTATACCCAATATATTAATCATAGATTGCTCCATAAGATTCATTGCATATGATGTATTTCATCCAAGAGTCATAAAGTAAAATTACACGTTTTAAACTAAAAGTTCAGTGTAATAATTATGTTGATTTTGCTAGAAAATAGATTATATATACGCCATGGGATACACAAAACAGCATGGATGTACAAAATCCATGCTCAAATAAAAAAGAGTAATTTTAAAGTACTCGTTATGTCCGTCATTAGCCATTAAGTTAAATGTATGTAGTCTCACATTAAATATAGGTTAAAGAAAATACATAGTATTGAGTAAAGTTTTTACTGAGTTTAAATTTTTTGAGTGTTTCAGTTACTGTTAAATTTTAATGTTGCATAGAAAAGTTATAGCCATATGTTTAAACAGCTTATACAAATGGCTACAAGTGATTATACTAAAACCCCAAAAGTATCAACTATTAATATTTTAATTATGGTTTAAACTTATTCTTCAAATTTTATGGAATGCGTTGAAAATGCACATTACTTATCCTACTTTGTATTTATAGCTACTTACAGTAAAAACTGTTTTTGTTACATTAGAAGCTATGATGGCTAAGTTTTATTCAATTTATAGGCGTGCATACACATAAATATTTATTCTAAAAACTTAAGTTTGTAATATGAATTTGTTAAAAGAGTAATAAATGTTTCTTGTTATGCTACGATATTTTTAGAAATAATAGCAGGTTTAAATACTCTTGAAAATACTTAATGTATAATAAGTATAACTAATAACAGATTCAAAAACTCTTTAAAATACCAAAGGTGTAATAAAATAAATTAATTATTGAAAACCTAGTGTAATTTTCCAAATATAAGATGATGTTTCGTTGGAACAATTTTTTTTGACTTCATTGACATAAAACTTTTAATAATAACATTAATTTTATAGGTTGTGTGAATAAGAATGTTTGAACAACTCCAAAAATGCGAATTTTGAAAAATCAAAAAACTTTTCTAAATCCATTATTTCTGAATATCTTTCAAAATTTTTTAATGACACACTCTTTACGCAAATTCACTATTTAGTTAGTTTAGATTAGTTATATCAAATTTGAAAGTAGTGGAGCTATTTCCTTATTCAAAGTAACGGGATTTTGCAGTTATAAAACTTAGTAATAGTCAATTTTTAAGCAATAATATGTTTCTTTTTTCAGGTGGTAGATAAGATTTCTATTAATGCATTGTTTACGACAAATTATAATTTCAATACTCACGCTTCTCATTTCCACACATATTTTAAAAATAACTTGAAATAAATAATTACACATTATAGTAATAACATTATAATAACCCCAATTCAAGTTATAATATAATTTATGAAGTCAGATCGTTGCTAGTAAATCAAGTATTAATGATTGCAAAATAATAAACCGAGTCGTTAAAAATATACTTCAAAAGTTAACAAAAAACTAAGGAAATTAATTTTCATCTTCACTGAAACAACTTTCCTTATTGATGTCGGTCTTCGTAACACGCTTTTATGTAAAATCGTTTTTATTCTTCCGAAATATACTTAATAATTTTTAAACACTTCCGATTTTTTCTGTTTAATTCAATTTTTGTCTGTATAAGATTTTTCGGAAATCTGTTTGGTTGTTAATTTGTAAGGAATGAGCTCCAAGGAGTAATTTCCTTATTCAAACTGACGACTATTCACGTCAATTTAACCCTTAAGCGGTTCTCTTTTGAAAATTTGTCTATCGGACAATATCTGTAAGGCATGAAAAGATAATTTTTAAAGAAGGAAAGAAATTGAAATTTTGGAGTTATTGACTTATTTAAAGATTTTTCCTTATTTAATATTATTTTAATGAAATTAAAAAATGACGATTAAGGTTTTTTTTTCAAATTCGGAAGGTAATTTTAACCATTGTTAATAAACACATATTTAGCTGAAAATTTTTTTCTTAGAATAATTAATTCAAATTTGAATCAAGTTATCAGTTTTCTTTTTGTGATACGAAAAGTTTACAAAAGTTTTAAATATAATTAAGGCATCTCCCAACGAAGTTAACTTGAAGCCAAAAAAAAAGAACATTATTTATCAAACCGACAATAAACCCCAGCTGATCCTTAGCTGTGTAGAGGAAATTCTAAAAGTGAAACAAATATCAAACCCAACCATGCGAAATAGCTTCCGAGCATATCGAAACACACAGCAAAACTTTTAAGTGAACAAAAACTTCCCCAAGATTAGACTGTAGTATCACGTATTCTTGAAGAAGAATTTAATGTTTTCTCCAGCCTCGGTTATGGTTTACTCAACTATGAAGAACTTTCATTCAAAGCTATTTGTTAGAACTTTTAGCGATGGTCTTCTTATGTTTGGATGGGCCACGTACCAAAAAGTAAGACTGATTTTAGTTTTTTTTTATAAGTTTTAGTTTTGCTTTTAGGTTATTTTCAATTATTTTTTTCAGTTAAAATGAGTCTTCTTTTATTAACATCAAACTTAGAAGATGAGTTTGGGATGTAACCTAGAATATTGGATAAACAAATTAAATGTCTTCGAGAATTTAAGAAATGAAGTATTGTTTATTTAATCTATTGCGATATATAGTTTATACAATTAACAGAAATGTGAAGGATAATATCCGGAATTGAATATATTTTTTTTTTAAATATTTTGATTATGAATCCATAATGAAGATATAATGTTCACCATTTTCTTCTTTTATAGTTTAATTGCGGTGAGCTATCTGACTAGACGAAATACAGCCTTCTAAAAAATGCGCTGTATGAAATAGCAAGAATAAAAGATTTTGGTTCAAAACGCCTAAAAACACAAAATATACAAAAATATACATAATTTTAACCCCACAGGTATCCTTGTTTTACAGGGAAACCTTACATCAAGCACAAAAAATATTATATACGTCTGCATTTGTCATTCAAAATTTCAAATAACAACTTTTCGGCATTGAACATTTAAAAAAACAATGTAAAATGTCAGTATGAAACGTTTATTAACCAATTTTTTGTGCTGAATTTTTTTTCCTGGGGTTCATTATTTTTTCCCCTTCAGAGTCTCATTGGTGGTGAGCTATCTGATTAGTCGCAAAAAAAAAACAGTTATAGATAATTGTAAAACAGAAATCCACAAACATCAAAACAGCAACCATATAGCCGCTATCATTACAGCCAAGTACATCTTCAAGATTTCGTTTTAATATTTATTCTATATGTTGAGATTTGAATCCATGAACTTACTGAAAATGATCTCAATTACATTCATGGTGGGCCTATTATCAAAACTTTGAATAATGATAAATTTGAAACATGTTTATAAAACAGTTCTTATTGATGCTGAACAATTTGGAATGTTCAAGAAATCTTAAGCTTTCGATGTGTTTTTAATATAATACATGCATCAGATAAGCAAAAAAGTACGAATCTCTCCTGTGAATTTTATAATGGTCTACATCTTGAGATTTTACTACTAATAAATTAATGGTTTAAAAATAAATATTTTATTCTGGAATTCCGCTCCTTTTCGCCACTTTAAAAGATTAACCGAACACAAAACTGAAAACTATCTACGTTTCTTCTACTACACAATTTAAACTAGAATACAAATGACCACTTTTCCTAATTCTACCTCCACTACAGGAGAAGTGATGATCCTGTTATAAAATACGCAGGAAACGGACAATTTGTCTGCCAAACCCGATAAAGATTTAACAATCGGGATCCATATGCTGCAAATAAATTGTCAGGGAAACAACGAATTCCAACTTGATTAATCGGCAACATTACCTTGGAATTCTGTTTCGGCTTCTGTTTCATCAGTCACAGAACAGCCAATATCGATCAAGGGCAGATAGAAAATTAACTACAGGTTAATTTTACCTAATTTTTTAAAAAACTTTTTCGCTCCTGAAAACATTTCTATGCATATATACATATACCTTTTACATAAACCTATTTTACAAACATTTATGTAGTTAGAAGTATGTTTTAAAAAAATGTGAAAAAAATCCATTGTTGATGGTCGCGTCAGTTTTGTGAAATTTGAGGTTCTGAGGGTTAAAAATGTTAATTTTTGGTGAGTTAGTAATAAACAAACAAGCTCTTTTAGTTTTTGCTATTAATATACAATTTAATTTTTTTAATTGGAAATGTCTGATTAATTAACCGCTGAAAAAACTCGGTATGGGTACTTTTTGGAAAGCTTATATTCTTGTTTATAATAAAAAAGTTAGTATAAGGATCAATTGTAAACTGAAGCTGAGAAGTGAATTCTACAAAGGTCCACATATGTGTTCCTATGGAGCCAAGAGGTTAAGATAGTAATGTTTTATTTGATGTGTATCAGAGATTTAGAAATATGCGGTTTTATAAAAAAATATACTTGGTTTTTCACAATAAGTGATAAGAAAGTATATTGTAACAATATTTATGATGTCTAAATGGATTCGGGAAAGTTGGTCCGGTTATACTAATGAATTTTGTATACGACATTTAGTTTCGTGAAATTTATACAAATCATAAATCAGTCAAGACAAAAGTGGGGAAGCAATAACTTGATTAGACATTTTGTTTACAATGAAATGCATTATAGAAATTCCAAACTTCAAATAATTACTTTAAATTTTTTTTGTTTACTTACATCTCAGACACTGAGAACAAGACACTTTCGAATCTGAGTAAATCTATGTTTTTATATTAAAAATGAAATGAAGAATTGATATGTAAAATTGTTTGCTTTCAAATTCTATTATCAGGTAACTACAACACTTGCCACGGAAAATGTCACCAACGCTTTGCATTACGTGAGCGTCTTAGTCCGATATAAGTACCAACACGACAATTTGTAAAAAATGGTATTTTCAAAACATAATAAAAAATATTTAAAATTTCATTCATAAATTAAGAAATGTAAATTAAAACTAACCAGATTTTTATGCAAAACAAGAAGTTCTTAAAGAACTAAAATAGTCTACTTTCCTGTTACTTAAATACTTACTGAAATTTTAATCGGGAAAAAACTAGTAATATCATCAACCTATCAGTAAGTATCATCAACAACCGTTTCTACACTAGATTTATACACATTAGAAAAAATATCGCTAAACACAGCATCCAGCTATAATTTAA
The DNA here is from genome assembly GCA_019343175.1 of Oedothorax gibbosus. Taxonomy (NCBI): domain Eukaryota; kingdom Metazoa; phylum Arthropoda; class Arachnida; order Araneae; family Linyphiidae; genus Oedothorax; species Oedothorax gibbosus. Next base: position 490,853 of record JAFNEN010000466.1, read on the forward strand.
TTTTCTAAAAGCCATAATCAACTATTTTCCTTAGGCTATGTCCTCACTACGACATCAAACGCCACAAAGGCAACAAAAGCAACAAAATTTGGCGACCGCCAAGGGCGCCAAGCGACGCAATAGCATGGGGGCTGACTCGGCCAAGTTGCCAAATTTTGTTGCATTTGTTGCCTTTGTGGCATTTGTAGCGTAGTCAGGACATAGCTTTAATATTCTTTCGCAAATTGACTTAATATTATTTATCGTCTGCTCGATTTATTTGTAGTTCGAAAAATATTTATTTATTACAAAAAAACTACTGCAAACTGCATTAAAAAACAAGAAATATAAATCAAAAATAAGCAGAATTGTATGCAAAAAATATGCCTTGCCGCTTTCTTGGTAAACAATTAATGAATAATCAAAGAATCACATTGTGCTATATTTTATGATGTCATTCCAAACTGATTCATGAAAAAGTCATTTTGCTTCAAATATTTTTAAATTAAGTTTCTCATGCCATTGTTGATTTGGCAACAGTGATTTAAACGACTAAAAATTGAATTTCAATGCTAATTCAATGGGAAATTCGAGGACATATAGTAGATTATGTCCGTACAGACAGGCGGACAAAAAGTATGAAAGTTGGGTCTCTGAGGTCATAGCTTTCTAACAAAAAAAATAATGTTTAAGATCCGATGGATAGAACTGATTTTGGAAGGAGGGTACGGACAGACGGACAGACATAGACAGACGGACATCGATCGCATGTTAATACCTACTTTTTCATTTTTTAAAAAATTCTTTCGAATTAAAAAAAAGAAAAGTAGGCTGAAAATGCACTGTCGTGTTCTTAATAAACAAATAATAAACAATTAAGAACCACATTACGCTACATTTTATGAAATTTTTCCAAACCGATTATTGATGCACAAATTTTTCCTTCAAATGTTAATTTTTAATAAATAAATATTTTCATGGTATTTTTGATGTGGAAACAGCGATCTAGAAGAACACAAAATTAATTTCAATGCTAATCAAATGGAAAGTTTGTAGACAGATAACCGTTCGGACGTACAGACATAGTGAAAATGTTTTATATATTTTAAAGAAAATTGTAAGTTGTATTAAATAAGTTGTATAAATTGTATTTATTCATAACATTCGGGTGTCACTATATTTTTTCGAAACCATGCCTAGTTTCAGAAATTCAATCATAAGGATTTATACGATTATTTTCAGTACTTAAACCACAACAAAAAACACATCATATTTAAGTTATAAGAGAAAAAGGAAAACAGAGGTAACGATATTAACACACACATACACACACATTACGGTATTCACTCTTTATAGAGAAGTAAATATTCAGAATTTTCGCCTGAATAGTTAGTAAATGGAAAAAATAAGAGACAAAACGTAAGTATTTACCTATAACAACATTTTACTATTTAATTATAAGGATATCTAAAGAAAACGAAAAGTGCACAAACTGCTTTCCAAAAAAAGGAAAAATTAGAGACATTACATAAGCATTTCTAATATTAAAAAAAATTAAAGGTATCGAAGGAAACAGAAAAGTGCAAAAACTGCTTTCCAAAAAAAGCAAAACTACCGAAGTAGAACAGCAGCGAACACTTGTCAATAGGCGAGCACGCATGAATCATTTCTTGCGATACCCGCTCGACCTGGCGCATTGTGATTATTGAGACCAAGGGTCGGGCTTGTAGTAAGTATTCAGACATAAATATCGATTTCGAATCAATGTCCTCAATTAAATATCAGAGATTGATAGCAATAACTTTTTATTTCGAGTCTCTAAAAGTAAAAGCAGAGTTCTTTAGTTGTGTTCTTGGTATTCTTGTGGTTATATTCGTGGTGCTTTCAATTGAAAATCGATATATCCATGTATTTTTTTATATGACGTTAGATTAAGGTTTGGTTTTGTTGGGCAGATGGATATTCGTTTTCATTTTAATGTGTTTTATACTAAAGTATTTTCTAGTCAGGTATTGAAAATCCTAACTTTCTACTACGAGTTTCGCAGTTTTGTAAAGTAGAAACTGATATTGACTCTAGTAGTTTCAAAAGTCGTATTTTTAATTTAATTTTTGTTTTCAATATTTTTTTAAATACAAGTAAAAAATGAGTTTTTACATATAATTGTAGAAATATAAGTGTACCATAGCCTTTGTGAAATAACTTATTTGAAATGATAGTTCAATACAATGTTTAGCACAAAACTACACAGTAATGATATTCGTATTTATTTGACCAATGTTTATATCTCGAGGAATATTTCTTTGGAGCAAACAAGTATCAGATTCCAAATAAATCATTCTTAAAGCTGTTGCAATAAACAATCTTTCAAAACAAATTAATTTTGCCGGGACAACGCCAGATAAGAACCCAATCGTTTTACCGGCGCCATAGTTCGACAACCGAATTCATCAACAGAAACAACAAAGAGAACTATCTATTCGATAATATCTATTGTTAATTTAACCCAAATTAGATCCAACAGTTAAAACGAATCCATCCTATAGCTCGACTATTGTATTTAAAATGATGATCACCCGTGGCCTCTGGTACTTCCCAAGAATAATTAAATCACAATCATAAGTCAGACAGCCACCCTCTGAGCGAAATTTTCGTAAGAGGCCATAAACTATTTTTAATGAGATTAAATTCTGAGCATGTATTATGCCCCCCGCTAAGATTGATTGTGTAATAGCCACGAGGGCTAAAATTGTAATAGTTGCTGAATTGGAGTTCGTTAATGTGTCGCTTTGACTGATGATAAGGTTGCTCTGAGGGCTTCGCTTTTCTGCTCTAGCGGACAAGTGGTACATTAGGAAACGTTAATTAAGTTAACTATTGTCAAAAACTAAAGCTAAGCAAAACTGTTTACATATATAGATTTTATCATAAATACATTTCAGAAAGTGTGACCTTGAATGTTAACTCGATAAATTAAAGACTTTTAGAGGGTTTGTAGTAGCCCGATTAACCAAGTATTCTACTTAAAACTGAATCAAAGTAGGGGAACCTGGGGAGCCTTGGCCATAAGGGAGGCTTGGCCCACCTTTTAATTTTAGTATTTACAAATATTTTAGCATTTTCTCAATAGATGGTACTCAAAGCTACTGTTGTCATCAAACATCAACCTTAGTTTCATTGGGCTACTTCTTAGCTGTGAGGAGAAAATGAAAAAAGAAAGTTTCTCATCCCAAAAAGTATACATTTTAGACATAATTTGCAAGATTTTTTCGGACAACCCAATTGAATTATGTTTAAGTATGTGGTATTATAATACTGACATATTAAGGTTTGTTAAGTTATAAATTTGTGCATGAAGTGGTTAAACCACTGCACCAGTCCTTTAGTTAACTAGTTACGTAAATCTAAAAATAACGTTTATCAAATTCATGGTTTATAATTTCGTATGATAACATTATGAAGGTAATAGATTGATTATCAATATTTGTACCTGCTTAGAATAAAACCAAAACCTCAACTAAAATAACTAACTTGTCATTATGACCAAGTATAAACTTTTTCTTAATACTATATAATTATATAATATATATATTATATTATATATATATATAATATAATATATATATATATATATATATAATATATATATATATATATATATATTATTTATATATATATATATATATATATATATATATTATATATATATATATATAATATATAATATAATATATATATATATATATATATATATATATATTATATATATATAATATATATATATATATATAATTATATATTATATATATATATATTTATATATTATTTAAATATAGTTTATTAAAAAATAATTTTGAAATTTATAAATTTTGAATTTATTGTGCACTTTAAAATCATGCATTTTAGCATGGGCCAAGCCTTCCTTACCAGAGAGGGAGGCCTGGCTCAGGTGTCTATGTTTAAAAAAACAATAAATTTAAAATAAATTTAACAATAAAAGAAGGATTATTTATAGTACACTATTTTACACTTTTTTACCAATAAAATTTCCTCTAATATGTGGTATATATGAAATTTAAAGTATAAAGATAATTGTTTAAAAACAATTTTGAAACATGGCCAGGCCCCCAGGTCCCAATAAATTGTTTTGATTTAATATGACAAAAATTGTGTTAAAAACAAGTTGGTGATATTGTGACTTTGAGTTATGACAATGTTGCTTGTGCTGCAGCCGAGTGGCACTAGATCGCTGAATGGCCAAGGGGTGCATTATGAAACGCTAAATTAGTTAGCTAAATGTCTAAAGCTATATGCCAATGTAAAAGTGTTGACAATTTATTTTTAGAAGTAATTTTGTTGAAACAAGCAAATTTGTGATCGTTATTGCTAACACATGACTGGTCGGTTGTTTTTCCTCTGATGTCCGATGAACTTACATTTTACTGTGTATAAGTGTGTACCTTAAGACTTGTCAATACATAGATAATAGAGATTTATTTAACAAAAATAGATTTATAAAAAAAACTTATTTTCTTTAACGAGTTTTTTTTACATAAATAATACTTCAATCCATATTGCATGGCAGAAGAAATTCTATATTTAAACACTTATGTATAATGTAAGTGATACGCTATTCCTAAATATATATTAAACATAAAGAATCTGGCATTCGGGAAAGCTAACTTTAGAAACACTGCAAAACTTTTCTTTAAACTGAAACATTTATAATATCTTTAATACATCAATTTTATTTTTATTAAAATAGTTATTAGCCTTTTTCATGGTCGTTAAAATACATCCAAACATTTCTTTTAGAATTGCAATATATTGAAGTTTCTAAAATTGTCTTATAATAACTAAATTACTTTTTGATATAAAAACTGAACCTTTAAAAATAAGACCAAACCGCTTACCCAAAACAATATCCCTAAGCATAGCCTCAAACAACAAAATAATTGCCGAAAATAAAACTGATTAAAAAAAAATATAACATTTCTTCATTCCCACATTCTCCCTTGAGATTTCGACAAATATTTTGATGCCTCAAAAAGAACGCCGAGAAAAATAGAAGGTATTGAAAAGATTATTTCACCCGTATATCGATTCACGTCTAGAAAAAAGCTCGGAAACTTCCATAAATGTATTTTTTAGCGATTTTCTTCCCATCCTTTCTCTCTTTGTTTTATTTTTTATTTATTATTTATTTATTCGGGAACTCTTTTCTTACGGTGGGAGCTTACGAAGACAAATTACCGGTCAGGAAGTCGGCCGGCGGAGTCAGCCACCGTGTCACGTGATAACGGCCGGCCATTCACATTCACTCTGTCAGGTCCGAAGGAAATGTACGCGGATAATATGAAGGAATTCGGAACTATGTATTCCGCAAAGTGGGTTTTCATATTTATCAGAATTTTCGATTTTGTTTTTTTAAACTGCAGATGTATGGTTTTTGTAATGCTTGACGCGTTATTTTTTTATTGCGTTGCTTAAAAATATATGTTTTAAAATGTTTTTTGTGGTTTCTAGATGTTTGGTGCTTCAAATATTTTTACACTTTTAGTCTTCTTTGGCTTCGCGCGGTTGCCTGATATTGCTATTTTTGCAACCGCAAATACCGATAGATTTAGAATCACACATGTTGAGATAGCTGATAATAATTCGCATAGTTTTAAATCAATTGCAACCACAGAGATACGAATATAACCGACTGATAGAGATAACAATTTCTGATACCTATTTTTGCCTTAACAGAATTGTTGAAAATACAAGAGGCATCCTATTATTGGCATGTTTTCGATCAGTTAGGAAACATTTCCTTTATTTTCAAAAAAGTTAAAATATGGATGTCAGACGCATGGTGTAAATGATTCCATCCTTTCTCTGAAAATGCGACCATGAAAGTGGAAAATAATTCTCAATTATAGTCCTTTAAGTGACCTACTGGTTAAGGCGTCTGCCTCGAGATTGAACCTACTCGGGGGAGTGCGGATATTCGCACCCTACCTACCTCCTGCCATAATATCCAGCCTATAAGCCAGATTGTACTGTAAAATTGTTGACGATTTTAAATGTTATAAATATAACAAAAACAGATTTTTTAAATATTCGAATTGCCTTTGAAAATTACATGCACCGTAGCTGATCCATATAATTAGACACGTTTCTGATTATTTTTACAGTGTGTTGGTTCAGTAAACAAACACTTCATATAGACTAACATATAGATTCCGCAAAACTGATTAGCTTATTTTATTTTTATTAGTCATTCTCAAAAATGAAAACTTAAATGATCTTTAATTTAAAAAAAAACTCATTTTCTCAAATTTGAGAAAAATGTATCCGGAACTATTATGAATCAATGATATTCTCAAAATCCGATTTAATTCTCAAGATTGAGGAAATATTTTTGACTGTGTAGTATTAATTGAAAGTTCAAATTCATGCTTAAAATTCATAATTATATTCTTCTGACAACACTTAACAATAAAATTAGCCAAATACTTAAAATATTTTCTTCGTGATATTTTTCACATCCCAGCTTCCCCTATTGTTTCCTTCTACTAGTTTATGGGAGACAGACATTGAAAAACATCAAAATGTCACATGGATCTCAACAAGTAATGATCTGTATAATTCCCGACACTTCCCATTAGGTTCAAAATGAGATTCCATCCCTGAAAGTTTACCCTTAAATGGTATTTGCAGCTTTGGAAATACTCGGAGGAGGATGAAAAAGAAGGAATTTTTTTGGATACCCTAAACGAATCATTGATTTTACAATGAGCATTTGTCACTAGGATTTCTTTAGACAATTTTCTTCCGAACATCTTTTATCAAATTTCTTTTTCTGGAAGACATTTTAGATTTTCATGGGTGGTTTTCTTTTTGTAAGGCAGACAAAGCTGAATTAACCATTGCGAGGATTTTTTTTTGTAGCGTTTAAGGCAATCATTCTTTGCGTTCTGAAAAAGAGACTTATTTAGTGGTATTTGCTATTGGATTTAAAAGTACACTATTGTTGCTTTTTATGGTAAGGAGTAAGGTTTTTAAAGATTATTAGACCTGTGGAAAAGTTGGTACCATTTTAAAATGAGACCGAAAATATTCCCAATAGGCAGTTACAAATTAGCAAATTATTTGCGATAACGTACATAAAATCTATATCAAAATATAGGTCTGAATATACCTCAACTTTTATTACATTTTTTATTCATAATTTATTAATCTGAACCTATATGGTGCTGGATGAGAGTGTTAGACAACTGCCATTTTGAATGAAAAATTTTGACGCTACAAATATAAGTTTTAATTTACCATTAAACTTACACTTTTAAATTAGACTACACCCTCCAATCAACACACTCAGCAGTTACATTTGGTTGGAGACTGAGTATCTTAGTTAAAAAGGATGTATCTAAGATATAGATAGCTATACAGGTATAAGATATAACTACTAAAAGCAATTTTTTAAACTGTTTATCATTAAAAAGTTTTTATGGTTAATAGTTTTTACAGTTATTTCCATTTATAAAACAAGTATTTTATACACAGCATTATTATGGCATTAGAGCGTAAAATTTTAAATATTACTCAAGAATGAAATATATCCACGCTCAAATTTAATACTGCAATTAACTACACTGCTCCAAAACAATTAGAGGAACGCATGGTTTAAACCCCTTTCACCCCCAATGATTCCATTTATAATCATCAGCTTGCGATTTTTTCTCTCATTAATTTGAGCTCGCACTTATTTAGCGTTAGATGGAAGGATCATGTATTTTGTAGAATTAAATAATGTTCGTTTTAATTAAATGAAAATATGAAAAACATGGTAAAATAAAATTCATTCCCAAAAATTTTTATGAAATAAATTGACCCTAAATTCTTCACGCTTGCATTTTTAGATGTTTAAAAATTATTTTTAACTTTTTTTTAACAGATAAAATTTTGAAAAAATTATTGTTATAATTTATCCAAAAGTAATGATTCTAATTTTTCCCCTTTAATTTTATTTAAAACATTAAGATTTCCCCCTCCCCCTGTTTTTTACCATTTCATTCTGGATGCATAATGAATCTATTTCACAAATTTTAGATTTTTAGAATAAAAAATAAGAAGTTAGAAATGAAAGGGTTAACAAAAGTACGTAAAGTGCTCCCCTAATTGTTTTGAGCAGTGTATATTTATTTAACCTTTACAAATAGCTTCGATTAGAAACATTTAACAAAAAATTATTCATATCAAGTTTTAATAAATAAATATACTGATAATGAATGAAAATGTTTCAATATGCACGCATTTCCAAGTAAGCAAAGCATATCTTAAATAATAACCCAATGAAATTTTATATTTACTAGAATGTTGCATTTTGAAGGGAAATACCCGTTCCCTTTACCTAATTTTGTGAATGTTTTTTTTTCTTTAATACGGCACTCACAGACGTTATATTTAATACCATTATAAATGCGGTTTGTATTAAGAAAAAAATTAGTGCAGTTTTTATCTTGTACCCATTTTCTACTACAATCAAGTACTCGGCAAATGAATTAACATTAAAAGCTATAATATATTTTTTCATATTTTTAATGTGAAGGTAAATTCGTATTGGTTAATACATTAGTCAGAATGAAATGAATTTTTTTTGTGAGGAATGGAAAATAATTTAAACTTTTTTCATTTCGCTTAAAACGTATCGATTTCTGCAAAAGAAATGTAAGTGAATTCGATTAAAATTTTTATATTTTTTGCAATCATGTCAATTGTTTTCAAAAAAACATAAAATTTAGTTTATCATGTTCCATTTAAATAAAAATCCGATATTTTGGGTACAAAGTGCATTGTTCAAGTTTTAAGGGACCATAACTATATTTGCAGCAAACTTATTAGTTTTATATGATTATGGTTGATAGAGTTTTATAAGTGTTTACAAAAAATAAGGTATTGATTTTTAACTGTAAGACTTTTTTTTGTTTTTTAAAGGTGTTCATTTAATATATATTTTTTTGCGTCGAACAATTATGTTCGATCGTGTTTTTTTATATTTATATTAAATTTTCTATTTTTATGTAACGATTATATTTGAATAAAAAAACTGCCCTTTTCGTTTTATAAATTATCTGCGAAAAAAAGTCAAACTATTTATTGCCTTATCAAGATTATAATAAATTTCAGTACATTTGATTTTTATTGTAGTAACATAAACTCTTTTCACAAATTATCCAATATCAAAAACCATCGAAAGAAAAAAAAATCATTAAATATATATGTTCAATTAAATGCCCGATCACGAATTTCTTTTATGCCAGTAAAAGTTTTAATTACGATGACACAGAAAAAAAATCAATGCAGATGTTTAATTTTCCATCTGTTTATAGGCACTTCAATGATTGAAGCGACTTGCATAATTACGTTTTACTGTTAAATCAAAAAGAAATGAAGCAAATGAAAAGCAACTCGAAAACTATTACAAAAATAAAAGAAGTTATAATTATCTGCTATGGTGTGACATTAAAGTAACCGACAATTACGGTCAAAAAGGCGTTACATAGTCCGTTACCAATTTCTTATATATTCACTTATATCCGTTACCAATTTCTTATATATTCACTTATATCAAGGTTCTTCTATTAATATTTTTATTTTTTTCATATCTATATGAAGAATATATCTTTATTTATATTATAATTATCATTTCAGGATATATCAACATTTTTAATCAACACTGTAAAAATGTCTCTAAAATACAGCGCACATGCGACACAACGCTTTAGGTTGAATTTCATTGTAAACACAATTCACGGCATTGTTGCTTGAACTTGGTCAAGATTCTTCGTTTCTGCCTATCGGGAATTCAAACTGGATCGTGGTTGAGTCACACGTGCTTGAAAAGTACAGCACATCTTGTAGGCATTTAAATATATATACCCGTGGTGGTAAACGTGATTGAAATATTTTACAGTGTATAAGGATTTTATTGTCATTTATGTGTTTACTGATTTACAGTTACTTAGAAATTGAGTTATAAATTACATTAAGTTATTGTTACATACGAATTATTAATTTGAATACTCATATATGTTTGATGGTTTGAATACTTATACCTGGTTATTTATATCCAAATTTATATCAAGCTTCTTATATCCACACTTATATTCTTATTTATAATAATATATTATTCATAAATTAGTTGCTTACATTTAATTTCATTAATCTAAATACAATATCTTTATTTTCTATTCTACAGTTATTTTTTGATGTTCAGTTACTTTTATTCAGTTAATAACTTATGTAGCGACACAAAAAGAAGCGCTCAAAGTTCTTATCTAGGTTCTTTTTCTAAGACGCGATTGGCAATTTCGATAACTGTTTGAACTCGACACTACCAATTAAAGACAAATAAATAGTTGAGACGACGAACGTAGGACTCACACGTGTCATTATCTTTTTAATTACTAGAATAGTTGTTGTAAAGTATAGTTTGCATAGTTATAGAAGAGTAATACTAAAATATTAGAGTATTTTTTAATTAACAAACCCTAGAACTTATTTGTAGAATAACATGTAGTCTAGAAAGAAAATTTTGAAATTCCATAAGCCTCCATTATAAAAATATTCAGTTTTATTTCATTTTAAAACAGTTAAATGTTAGTAACAGTTATGTCAAACGATAATAGTAAATTCTTTATAGGAGACTGGCGATGCTTTTTTAATCTTTGAAAGTTAATTAAAGTTTTTCGAATATGTTTCGATTTTTAATGTTGTCACTTAGAGCATCATTTTTTGTTTTTTTTGTAACTTTGTTTCATTATAGATTTTTTTGTTGTTATTTTGGCCACTTTTTCCCCCATGTTTAATCGAAACATTTACGGATGAAATAAAATGGATTTTATGCATATATTTTTGCTGAATGTTGAGTTTAAAAAAAGGATTTATTTATATTTTTATATCTAGAAAGACATTAAGCAATTTCAATTTTTTAAATATTCAAATAAAAAAAGTGAGGTATGGAATGAGTATAAAATTTATAATCTGGCATCATCAATCACTAATAGCTTAATATTTATTGTAATGAAAATAGAAAAAAAAGCGTTTCGTAATCAGTTTTTGAAGTCAGAACACAGTCACATTTCAAAATAAAAAAAACTAATTAATTTTTTAAATATTTAATTAATAGAAGATAATTTTTAAATCAAACATGAATTTTTTTGTAAATATAATTAGGATATCATCATGATATAATGAAATTTTCGGTACTAAATCTTATATAATGTAATGAAAAGTTTTTAATTGCAAAAATATGCTTTACAAATAGGTTTAAATTGATAAATTGCAAGTAAGGCAAGGAAATGCATAAATACAGATACGGATTTAAGGGTTTTTAATGATTTTGAGACTTCAAAATAATTGAAAACTCAAATTTTGTGACTAATCTAGTTTATAATTTTTATACTTCGAAATATAAATGTCAAAACCATATTTCAATGATATAAAACTTGAGTTTAATAGATAATGAGGAGACCAATTATTGACACTTACAAAATATAGACACAAAATATTTTTATACTTATTTCCCCTAGAGTGTCAGATTTATTTACTATTTCGTCATTTCAGGAGATTTCTGATGCTATAAAGTGTTTCGTATTTTATATCTGTTTGACACATAAAATTTTTATGGAATCGGCGCCATCAAAATTTCAAAAACACGTCCAAGAATAAATATTGCAAATGTCTGCAAGTGTTTTGATGTACAGATGCTTTCTATCGTTAAATTCTCGTTCCATTTAAAAAAAAAATATTTTTAATTTTTTAAAGAAAATTTATTAGATAAAATATACTTAAAGATAAACATATAGACTACATGCGTAGTAGTCAGAGATGTATGATTATATTGGCATTTATTTTACATTTTATTTTTATTTTATGACCTTTATTTCATTTTGTGTTTGAAGTATATGGTATAAAATTGAAATGGATGGGGAAATATGTTGATAAGCGTCGAACACTTAATATTTTAATCATATTAGATTTTCATCACATTTATAATTACAAAACTATTTATTTAAAGACATATCAATTTATTATATTCAGCCGTAAATGTTATGGCAGCTTTGGTGCCATGTTTTTTTAATCTGTAATTGTGGTTTTACTTTTATGTTTTTGCGATGTAACCTTACTCTATTTATGTGGTGTTACTTTAGCCCGATGGCCGAGTGGTTTGGACCATTACGCTAGCAGTCTGCGCGCTGTAACGGGTGCGGGTTCGATTCCTGCCTTCGCCCTGGGTGTACTTTCCTTTATCTGTGACAGTAAAAATTCTTTCTGTGTCTGTCTTACTTGAAGAAGGCGTATATAAGCGGGTCTCTGATCAAGCACACAAGCCGGAATATATATGTACCTACCCCTACTTTAGCCCATTGTTGGTGGTGTAAGATTACTCAACTTTGGTGTAAGCTTACACCGCTTCATACAGTAACGTTACTCTGCAAATCTAGAGGTAGATTTTACTGCCATCGCTGTCACAGAGTAATGTTACACCGAAAATTTTGCATGAGTGACTAAAAGGAATCAAAAACTATGTTTCAGAGATCCGAGGGATTTAAGTAGCCTCCATCAAACTAGAATAATGGCAAAAGCATTTTACCTACTTCAAAAACAAGAGTTAAACTATTCGTGAAACTTTAAATCGTCAATATTTTTTTATTAGATTTGTTTAGAGCTTTTCAAATTTCGAGACATGGGGGACATAAAAATATCAGGTTTTCTTGAAAATTCATGTGTCAAGTTTTAAAGCTCAATGTAAGTGCACTAGTTGTAAATGTTTTCTATTGATTTTACGTGTAAGAAGTGATAATCTTCTGTATGGCGCGATACATAGCATTTTGCCAATAAAATGGAAAAATACAAATTTAATGTAAAAAAACTAAAAAAATGCAGAAATATAGACTCAGTACTTTCTTAGTTGTATTTTCCATTCGCGACTATTTCTTAAAACCCAGAAAAATTGCAAACGTTGTGAAAAAAATAAATCAGAAAATTAGACTTAGCACTCTCTTGGCTGTATTTTCAATTCGTGACGTTTTTGAACACAGAAACATTTTACTGTGCGACACCTGAATAACAACCCGAAAATAAAATCCAGCAGAACTGTCAAAATGGAAGAGGCTTTTATTCCGACTTACTTCGGTCAAAAGCGAGCACCACATTTTATGCTAGACAAAACCATTCAGAATCCCGGCCACCTGACAAACATAAATAGTAATAAACGGGAAACGAATCACAATGGCTGGCAAAGACGGAAAAGACACTTGGCGCAGTTCAAGAATCGTTGAACGAAATCCGTAAAACTGAATCATTTTCTTCGAACGAGTTGCTTTGGCTCCAATTCCAACACCACCATAGAGTTCAATGGGTTAACAATAGTTTCACCCATTGTTGACTTGAACTAAAACTTACATTCCCTGGACAAATTATTAGACGCACTGCAAGATTTCATGTATCAATCAATGATGAACAAAATACCTTTAGAAGGACATTTGTGTTCCTAAACTTAAACCATTGAATAGAAAATACTATCTGCTATACTTAATACATATATCGACATCTTTTTTAATGATATGGCATTCTATGGTATGTTTTCATCATTACTAAAAAAATACAGTGCGTCTAATAATTTGTCCAGGGACTGTACATAAGAGTAACACAAATAGAAGTCTAGGCATGTGGACGAAATATTGCATTCAGCACCCGAGGCAATTGAATGGCAATTCAGTTATAAGCTTACAGTGATCCACCGTACGTTCAACACAATAAATATATTTGTGAACGCGAATTGCCATATCACTGTGGTTTTAACGACGTCAACATTTCTAAAGCCAACGGCTACGGTTTCTGTCTTGTAAGGGGTTTCTCAAATATATCACGGTCAACTAAACAATTTTAAGACACGTAATCGTTTAATATAATGTAATGTAATGTTTGACAGAAGAACAGAATATTACACTTTCATAATAAGTAACACATTTAGTATCTGAAATCAAAAGTTATCTGAGAAAATTAGATTCGTTTAATTGAACACAACCACGTGCTTTAAGTATGTTCACATGGACTATTGATATTGTCTTATTAACGTCAGAGTGTAGAACTTTTTAAAAATTCTTACAAATGATAATAGAATAAAAGTATTTGCTGTAAGTTGGAAACTAATTATTGGGCACCGAAAAAAAAAATTGTAACGTTGCTAAATTTTTTAGTTGTAATTTTACATATAATTTTTGGAGTATTCTAACTTAACTCCAAATATTTGAAGAAAGTTACATAAAATCATGTGTAACAATCTGCAGTGTCCAAGCGCAGACGCAATTATACATGACGTAAAAGAAAAATCTTTATTTAAAAAAATGTTGTTTTAACAAGCCGATATTGTGCAGACGGTAAAGAGACGTTCTTGTAGTCAAAAGATTGCATGTAGGACTACCTTTGATTTTGGTATAAAACTATAAAGAGGAACCACGAAATATTGCTACGAAATTTCACTTATGTTTTAAATATTATTGCAATATATAGTGTTAGTATTATATAGGTTGAATTCCTCTCTAAATTAAAAGGTAGTTTTGATGCCACGAGTTTATTTACTCCAATATTGAGGTGTAACCTTACTCGATTTATGCAATGTAACTATACTCCAATTTTGTAGTTTAAGGCTACTTAACTTTGGTGTAAGTTTATAACACTATATGTTGTAACGTTATACTGTAAAACTGTGGGTAGAACTTCTTGCCAACCTTTTTCAAAGTAAAGTTACACCAAGCATTGTGCAGTGGGTGACTAAAAGGATTAACTTAATTTTGTTTTAGAGATCCAAGTGATTAAGAGAGTCACCATCCAACTAAAACAACTTAAAAAGCATCTTACCGCCTTCAAAAACAGGAGTAAGAAGATTCGAAAAAATTTAACTAGGCAATGGACGTTTCCATTAAATTTTATCAGAATTTTTTAAAAATGGTTCGAATAATTTTACATTTATTTCAAGTGCTGTTTTTTTATCAATCTTTTTAAGTGCATAATTTTTTTGCCATAGATATGAATTCTAAAATTGTCAAATGTATTTTGCACAGTAATGGGATCGTAATTTATGTGTTCCTTGGCACAAAAGAACAGTACTAGGGACGTTGCCATTGCCAGGAAGTCTAAAGCTGTCGAAATAGTGGAAAAAATTCTAGAGAACACATGAAAGAGGAAAACATAAGAAGTTCTTTCAATAGGAACGGCGGCGTTCGGATAGAATCTCCAAAGGCACGAACGGATTAAATTGAGTATACTCGAATGGTTTCAGTTGTTTTTCTCCTGCTATCTTTAAAAAAGACCAATAGGCAGACGATACTGACTTGATAGAGAATATTTTGAGTCATTCTATATGCATCTTTATTTTTCCTTGATAGAGAATATTTTGAGTTATTTTATATGCATCTTTATTTTTCCTTGATATAGAATTTTATTGTTATATTGCCTACAAACGCAGTGAAAAAGAAATGATTTGTAGGTTTTTTTTTGCATAAGTTTAGGATGTGATATAAATGTATTTTCTATATTTAAATAAAATTACTCATACATGTATTTTTTTAATGTTTTTGTAATAATATATTCTATATTATCTTATATAATATTGTCGTATGCAATATTGTATTATTATCTTTATAATATTGTGGGAAAATATATATTGCAAATTCATTGATCTATCAAATCGGAATATACTTTATAGGGAAAATTATGTAATATGACAAAATCATTACTTGTTCGTCTGCCCTATTATGCATAAAAAAAATCCCAGCATCCAATACGCTAATTTAATCTGTTAATCACTTATCTTTTTGTTTTATAAGAGCAGTTATTGTTCTTTTTCAATAAACTGATTTCATAACATGCTTCAATGGTAAAAATAACTAAAAAATGCCGTGTAAAGATTTTAAAGACAATTGAAAAGTTATTCCTATGTGCTACTTGCAATAAGGTTAATTTTGTCATGCAATGCATATAACAACCCCGATTAAAAACTGTTGGTTAAAATACAAACTTAACTTGAAATGTAACATATATATTTTTCTGTGAACAAAAATATTTTAATGCATATTTTGAATCTTTTTTTAAAGCACTAGAGAAACATCATATATTTTAATTTAATATGAAGGCATTGTTTATGTAAAATGTTTATTTTGAAGTTTTAACTTGAAAGTTGATGTGTATTTAAGTTCTTTTTTATGGGAATATTTTAAAATTAGCACTTAGTTAAAACTGAAAATGTAAAATATATATACAGACTTTTAAATATTGCACATATGAATAAAAAACCTTTTGAATGATATATTCAATATTTACTTTGATTTGTAGGAAACATGTAATATTTATGTATAATAAAGCACTATAACACGAAAAAGATGAATAGTTTCGATTTATAGCCTTTATGATTTTATTTTAACAACAAAACCTTCATTTTCACAAGAAAAGTTTTCAGGAAATGTCTTTTTTCTTATAAGTTATTGCGCACATTTCATTTTCAATATTTTCTTGAAAGAGTACGTTCCCATACTTTCGAGGGCTTTTAAGACAAGTGGAAACACTACTTTGAAATGCATATAGTAAAATGTTTTTCTTGGGAGGAATACATAGCAGAAATGGATTTTTCTTTATGATTTTCTGCATACTCAGCCGAAAATTGAGTATTTTAAAATGTAAGCTTTCTAGTACTGCACATATTCTCAGTAGATGTAAAAACTATTGCTGCGAAATTGTTCGGCATAGAACTTTGAAGATTGTGCTTTTAATTTATTTTCTTTTTAATAAAGTCATTTCTTTAAATATTTCGTTCTTCAATGTGATGTGAATTTTGTCAGGGGATTATTTTTATATAGATAACAATGCACCTTAATTTTGCATTATTCTGAAAATGGGAATCATTTTTTTTATTAGTAAAAAAAAATACCATATATCCATAGCCAAGAAACTAACTTGATGACACTTATTTAGTAATATTTTGTGGTTTTGTAAAGAGAAACAATGAATAAAATGATTTTTTTTAACTTATTCATAAAAATTATTAGTTATGTAATCATTTGAATATAATTTGGATTTATACAATGTAAAGTATACTTGTGATAAATATAAAGATAGATGTAGCATTTTTCTGAATAATGAGTTATATTTATATGAATCTCTGTCACACAAATTGCTTCTCGACGCTTCCTACGAAGCCCCACGCCATCCATCTGACAGGAATCCGCATGCCAAAGAGTAATGTGTCTCAGCTGTGTGTCGGTATTCACGCGACGCTTAAGTGTCGGATTCAATTTTTTCTTATCTGATATGAATATGATTTGAGTGGGTCAGGGCAATAACGAACCAAGTCCATTTACAGTTAAACCTATTTTCTTCACATCGCGGATAACTCTTCACTCAGCATGTACTCGGCTTGATCGTCGTGATAAGAAAATAACAAACTAGTCGTTTATATAGATTCTTTGGAGTGAACAGAGACAATATAATCTTCAACAAACATATGCATAAGAAAATAACAACATCTGCTCATATGATTCAGCATTATAACATACTAATTATTTTTTTTTAAAATTATAATACAATTTTTAGAAAACACGTTTTTGTCGAATAAAGTTTTCATAATAATGTATTTTTCTGCACTTATTTACCTGCTGATCACATAATTCAAGAACTTAGTAGAAGAACGTGTCATGCGAAATTTTTGACAAAATGACGATTTTTGTGTCCAAAAAAAAAACGTATTGCTACATCCTTCAAAGGGAGAGAGATAACTAGCTTTTCCATTTTTTCATAAACTTTAGCTTAAGTATATTTTTAACCGATTGCAAGTACCGTTTCTAATGGATCAAGTGTAAACAAAAAAAAATTAAGCTCATTCCCTCATTTTCTCCTTTTTGTCACGTAGCACGTTCTTTCACTGATCTCTCCGATTGTGTGTGATTGGATTTAACCTTTTTGTTGTATAGTATTCTCTAACATTAACCTCAACGTACAATCCAGCAGAAAAAGTCATTGCTTAGGGAATAGTATAATTGAATTTGTGAAGGCGTCGCAATCTACAGTTTTAGTTAAAAAAAAAACTTAAAGGCAATTTTTACATTTTGTTTTGATTGAGTTTAATAGTATTAGAACTTTTCTTAGGCATTGGCTGATGTAACTCTTAATTTTGAACCGCTATCGTATCGTGTCCGGCACCTGCTTGTCAGTTAAAAATTTGAAAGAAGAAAATTAAAAATATATCAAATTGTATAGCCCCCTCTCTACATTCACTGAGAAGCCACTTTTTTCTAACCATCTGATAGTTTTATGCAACCACAATCCTCAGTTTTATGCTATCCATAACACTTTAATCTGAAGGAAGCTATATTATGGAGTAATATAATAGGAAGCTATATTATGGAGTAATATAATAGGAAGCTATACACTTACTCTAATATAATACGGAAAAGTATAAAAATCAATGCAATATATTCAATAATATAAATACGTAATTGTTGCCTCCCTTCCAAAAATTCTTTTTTATCAAAAAAGTGGCAAACGTTTTCCTTATTTTTAATCAATTTTTGAAATTGTTTTCACGTTTTTGACCATGATACTGTTCAAAAATAAAGGAAACGTATCCCAACTACTTCTGCGACAGTGGTCTTTTACAGCTGAGATTGGATATCTGGTCCAAAGACAATTTAGACCTAATGGTTAAAAGTACACACCACTACCTCTCTTCTATAACACTTTAGTCCCAGGGGCCTTGCATTTCAGACTTAGAAATGGCCAGTTCCAGAGAATTCTTTTAATTTAGAAACTCTAGAATTTAATTTGAAAGATAAATAAAATGGTCCTTCCAGAAGAAAAACGCATTTTTATCTTTTAAAAGATTTGTGTGACGTAATTCTATCTTGTTATTAAAGCTGACGTTTGGAATGGGGATTTTCCTGGAAAATTGATGGGATACATTTTGTTGTTTTGATGTCTGGATTCTTAGTGCATAGGCTGTTATAAACTAGTATAAGTATTGCTGAGTTTATAAATGTACCTTTTTAGAAGAAAGCAGACCAATCTTCTTTGTGAATACACTGGACTTAAGTCCATTTAAATTGAGTTACACATATCAAAAGAGAAAATAATTCTAGTTAAATATTGTCAGAAATGATATTTCCTTTTAAAGGTTTTAAACCGTTGAGATGTAATGATATAGAAATGCTTTTGAAAATTTTGTTTGAGGCAATCACCGATTAGTTTTATGTTTTAATATTTATTTCGTACATGTGCTAATTTCTATATTTTTAAAAATGATTACAGCGAATAAAATGTTGCAAGTTTTTGTAATTGATTTATTGTTTCATTATAAATTATTTCACTCAGGAAAGGGTTAAAATAAATTTAATTCTAAATGTTTTCACTATAAATTCTAAAAAAAAATATTGATCATTGTTTTATTAGCGAATAATTATTTTAGCTATTATATTTAATTTAACTTTATAAAGCAAATCTTAGTAAAAAAAAGAGTTATTCAAAGTTATTTTTAATTTGTAAAAAATATAAGAATTAAAGATCATATTTTACAAAAATAAGTTTCAAATTATTATTTCTAATTTGCGATTTTTATTTTAACTATTCAAATATCCAGATAAATTACAATCAATGAAAAAATAGTGAAATGCCTCATTTACGTGAAAGTTCAGAATGCGTGCCACATTATTTAGTTAAGTCATTAAGCAGTTTCCCTATTCGATAATTCCAAATACTAAAACTTATTTACCCAAATAAAACTCTTCTAGTCAAAGCATAAACTTCCACGACACATGTCTCATTAAGCACCAGACCTGAATAGCAACCAAGAAATATAAAAAGACATCCCCGGCATTCATGGCCGCTGTTTATCACGGAATCATAATTGAAGCAGGGAACGAAAAAGTTTCGTGCACATAAAAGAGAGTCCCATTCCTCATGACTATTGAATGCTATTGGACGAATCAAACAAGAAAACATCGTCATTGGTGAGCGACATAATCATGTGACCAATTGGACCATTCAGGGCAAGGGATCGATGGGGATCTAGACGCAATCTACTCGAACCCGGGGCTGCTGCCATTTGCCTGTCACTTCCTTACCTCGTTTCGAAAAGAAAGGTCGCATATAAACTTATAGTTCATTATTGTAGACTAGAATATGATTCATTTAAATGAGAATATTGCTTTTTATGGGAATAGTGAGAATATTGTTTTGGTTCAAATTTATTCTTAATAAGTTTCACTACAATTAAAATTTACTTATAAAAATACTGAGCCTTAAAAGACTAAGCTCTAACGTTTATGGCCATCCTTGCGAAAATAAAGAAGTTGCTTTGGTATTCGTCATAAAGGGTTAGAAAATTTGAAAAACTGTACTTGTCCGGCGGAGCAAGTATTTAAAAAGACTTGCCCGGGCACAAAAATTTCCTTGACCAAAACTTTTTGATAAAAAAATTCTTCTTAAATACATCGCAAACATAAGTAATCTCCTAACTGTTCATATTATTGATTTACTATTTTTTAATTCTAAGATTAGTACATACAGAAGACATTTTCAAACATTGCTAGTCACTAAAAAGGAAACTCTAGATATATATATTTATTATTAATATAATATATATTAATATAATAATATATATTAGATATAGTATACTATATATAATATATATAATATTATATATTATTATATATAATATATTATTATATGAATAAATATATATATATAATATCTAAATATATTATATAACTATTATAATATATATATTATATAATATATATATAATATATTACTAGAAGAATCAGAAACTTTACTTATCCGAGTCTTTTTTCGAAATTAAGACGGAGCCGCTACGACGTGGTTAAGACATAAATGGTCTTAAACCAACCTTTACTTACAAAGTTAGCTCATTAAAACGACATTCGTACATTTTTGTTGTCTGTATGAGCCTAAAAAGTAGATACACACAAGCTACTTTCACTGCCTTATCAAGGCTATCACCAGTTTATCTATCCTCCAGTTAGATACATACATAACATATAAGAGTTATATATAATTTTCAAGAATTACCAAATTTATTTTTTATGCTAAAAAACTGCATTCAAGTCAATCGCGTTCTTATAATCAAAAATTAATTACTTAATAATTATCATTATGTAAATTAAAGTGTTTCTTAATTCCAAACAAATTTAAACATTCAACCATTTAAAAGTATAACATTTGTTTCCCATTCTCAGAACATTATATTTAAACTTTAAAAAGTGTGTCTATTTAACTTAACATAACATGTGGTTTAATTATTTCAAAACTAATTGAAGTAATCATAAAACGTTTACTGGAAAATCTCTAGCCCTTAATATGCAGCTCCAACTTGCCAAGTCTTGAAGCAAGCACTGTTATTTCGTTTGATATAGCACTGCGTTTAGTGGAAACAAATATACGCCATTTAAGAACATGATATAAAGCCGTGAGATATATTATTATCGTAGACATATTAAATCTCGCCTATATTAAAAGCTTGTAGTAGATGAAATATACTGGTACTTAACCGAAATGGAATCCTTTAAGTGCTAAGACATATTTTCAGAGTTTATAAAAGACGTTGTGTAGTTTACAAATGGCTTTTGGCAGCAAGTTTCTAGTATATTTTCTTTGAATGGATATTTATTTCAGGATTTTTTTGTAAAACAATAAACATTTTAAATGATTTTTCAGAATACTTTTATACATATATTTTTTGTCGAAGCAAAATATTACTGAACAATACATTTTTAAAGTATTACAAAAAAAAACACATCAGTTAGTACTTTGTAATTTCTCTCCACATTTGAAATTGATAAAACAATTATTTATACTATGAATGACTACACCTATTATTTATTCTATGACTATTATTTATACTTTGAATGACTGTGTCAAAAAATATAAACTCAAATCTATATTTTATTCTGTTTAACATTTTTGAACCATTTCAACTTTTAATCAAGTTTAGTATTTGTTTATAGTATAAATTGAAAGAGTCTATGCCTTTTTATGAAATATAAATATTTTATAGAAAGTTTAAATTTAATTTTCTTTTTCTTTACAACAAAATCTGTTTTTTACAAAAAGTGTTTTTCTCTATGATATTGTTATTAGTAAAATAAAATTAAATATATCGTCAACAAAACATTTCATAAAAAGTCCAAAACACAATTGTGTTTATTCTAATTTCAGAAAAATAAGAACAAACGGGTTGCAATTTCAATGAAAATGATAAAAAAAATTATAGCTAAGTAAATAAATACATGATTATTTTAGATATATTATTTAGATAGAAACATTTTAACATTAGGAATAAATTATTATTAAATTAGATTATTTCAGATAAATTAAAAAATTAGTTAACAAATGTGTTAAAATTTTGTTTTGAATCTTGAAATAAAAACAAATGCAAGAATTATGTTACCTAAGGTAAATATGTCAGCTAAGGTATCCTATTAATGGTTTTGATAAACACTACTCATGTCTTAGCTTTCATCAAAACCATTCGCAGTTCATAAAACTCGATTTATTTAGGACCTATCACCAAAAGAGTTGGGGGAGAGAAGGGTTATTCATGTTCTGAGCAATTAATTAGAAGATTGGAAGGATCGATCTTTTCTCAAAAAGTACTGTCTTTTACAGGGATTGGACACAATTTAGAATATTTGCTATTTTTTCGGATGAAGGTAATGTTTCGAAAGTAAAGGGATTTGATTTCAATTAGATTTGTGATACATAGGTATGTTTGCGGAAGTTTGAAATAAGTTTTGTTTCTTAAGATTTATTTGAAGATGCCTAAGGGAAATTTTGTAAATATATGTTGATTTCGTAAGTTTTATGTAAAAATATGTGGGCAAGGAACTCATTATAACCTAATTAGAATTTTACAATAAACATAAGCAGCAAATATATTTGATAAAAATTACATGAGTAGTTTTTTCGACATAATGGGTTAAGTATCTATTTTATGAATATTATTATGTTATTTAATATCAAATGTGTAAAATTTATAATTACATTTTAGTTTGATTTCATTCTTGATCTTATAACCAAATGGTCTTTTTTAAGTGTTTGTATTGTGTTGACTCTTACAAAGTCATAATAGAAGTTTGTTAAACTCACAAACATCACAAAAACTTAAGAAATTACTCATTACAATTTATCTCAATTCTTCGGAACTTAAACCATGAATATTTTTTTTAATTTATAAAACACTTCTGCAAAAAAATATTCTACATCAAATGAAACACATTAAAATAACACTTAAGGATAGAAAAAAAAGCTTCAACTTCCACAATAAATTTACTTCTCTCAATAAAAGAAAACATTAATATAAACCCCTAAAAAACGTTAATATAACCCCCTAAAATCAACTCCTTAACGGCATGCCACACGAATATGCATAAAAGAAGTAAGATACAGAACTTGAAGCCATATCTGCAAATTGTTTTGTAAATACACGTGGATTTTGTGAGTTAAAAAAAAGGAAAATATGAGGGAAAATAATTTACAATTAGTTAGCCTAATATCATGAACATGAATAGCAAGTACCTTTGAAAAAAATTAATTTCTAAGGAAAAATCGCATTAGTAAGGATTTACGAATTAAGTATCTATTTTACGAATAAATGTTATTTTTTAATTTAAAAGACGAAATATCTCCCCGTTTGCCACAGAATATACCCCCGGGCTTAAGAAAAAGGGTTAAAACACCAAATAAAATTACAAAAAATGCAAAAGTATAAAAACAAAGTAGAATAAATGTTATTTAATATTGCATTTTTAATAACTACTTTTAATAATTTTAGCCTGTTCTCAATATTTGTCTCATCACTAAATAGTCATTTTTAAGTGTGTGTATGGTGTTGACTTTTTTCAAGACAATAATTGATGTTTATAAATCAAAAACTTTAATAAGTATTTGGTATAATCAATCCCAATCTTTAGGAACTTACTTTATTAATATTTTTGATCACTTATAAAATACTTATCCAAAAAAATTTCTACATCAAATAAAACAAACTTAAAATAACGCTTAAGCTAAAACTTCCCCATAACTTTACTTCTCCCAATAAAAAAAAACCTTAATAAAACCCCTAAAATCAACTCCTTAACGACATACCACACGAATATGCATAATAAAAACGAAGACTCCAGAACTTGAAGCCATGGCAGCAAATTAAATTAAGACACCTCTCATTCCAAGGTCACGATGGATCGCTCAAGTAACACCTGGCGCGGGGGTGTTACCGGTAATAAGAAAATTGGAGCCCGGGTATTAACCCTGTTAACCCGCCTGCTGCTGGAATATTAATGTGGGCGAAAAAGAACATGTGCTGGAAGTAGGAGTTTCGATCACGAATTGACCATTAGCCGGGATCGGATGTGTCTTATCGTAGTGGAGATTGCGGGTTTGCTGGTGGAAATATATTGGGGTTGGGGATCGTAATTTATGGAGATAGTTAATTTGTGTTTCATTTCAAGGGTAATGGGTGGTTATTCCGTTTTTTTAAATCGAAAATTTAATTTTAAATTAAATTTGATTAAAATATTTTAATTGAATTATAATTAAATTGTGTGTTGCCGTATAAATGTATTTTAATCCGTAGTTTTGCCCTTCATTTATTTAAAATAATTTTAGTGTTGTATTTTTCTGAAACGTATTACTTTATATGACTTGTCAAATGTAAAAGGAGCTCAATTCTATTGGAGAATTTCTGATTATACTATAAAAAAATCCCTCTAGATTAGACGTAAAAAAACGTTTACTGTAAAAGGGATGCCATCTCCCTGTGCTGTGAATTTACATACGATGTAAAATTTAATTATTGGTATCGGCGAAAATGGTTGTTTCACTGACAGTGATTGGATGAATCCATTTTCTCTGTTTAAATGCTATTGTGGCGGCCATGCCGGACATTTGGCGATTGACTGTGTAACTTGTTGCAACCCTACATAACTGTACTGTATAAATACTGCAGTTTTGAGTTCAGTTTCCGTTTCGAATGTTTACTAACGTTGTTGTTGTTTGAATCTGCTTGCACGCCCCTTCATTTCTGTTCTTAGCCGCATTACCCCCAAACTATTACAATAAGTTATACGTGTGCTCTACGTCAAGAAAACAGCAATTTGCTACAAAACAAACATTGTAACACAATAATGTAAGAAAAAAGCAAAATTGCCTCCTAGTTTCAGAGGTGGATAATTGCCATAAATGGGTTAATTGCCAAAGGTTAGATCGTTTGCAGTAGTTAGTACTAGGTCCGTGTATGGAATAAACAAGCTCCTGTGTGCAAATCAAGATTAATGATTTATTTATGAGTTAAACATATGAATTACATTATGAACATGAGAGGAGACCCATCTAGGTAAATGGACACTATGCAGTGACAGGGATAAATGAGAGGATACCTGAGGCCAAGAGTCAGAGTTCGCGGGATGCAGGCCGGAAACGCCGTGATCATCTTGGCGTAGGGCGTTCGGAGTCGGCTTGGATGCGCTCCCGGGTTAGGAGAGCTGTGGGTTGGACATCTCAGGTATGAGGAGAGCTGTGCGGACGATGTGGCTCTCTCTCCGGGGACGGAGGCTGGGGATAGGAAAGTCGCTGAAGGGGATGAGATTTCCCGCGCTTGGGATGAGAGATGGAGAAGCCGGCGGTCGGAGATTTGCAGGCCGTCGAAGCACAGCAATTAATGATAATTTTCAAGATCATCCTGGCGGTTCTTGTTGGCCCCCTTGTCAATAAAGGGATCCATAGTTCCCTCATTCGTTGAAAGACGGTCATGAATGCTGCCCTTTTCCGCATAGATTAAGGGAATAACCAGTAGCGACACTCCGACCCCTGAAATCCCACTTACAATTCCCAGACATGGTGACCTGTCACTCAAAGTAGGGAGTCAAGTGGGGAATGTCACCCTTGGCAATAATCGACGAGCCTCTCACCGAGAAGGTTCTTGGTTCTGTCTTAACCATACTATAGACGCGCATTCGTGTTGGAGAAAACAAATCCCACAAAATGTCGTTGGTGATCGAGCATATACTACGGTATACGTGCTCGTTAAATATATGGAGTCAAAAGTCACGACGGCGTTAGCGTACGATAGCGTTCCGTTGGGTGCTCGCTCAGGTGACGATCTCGTCATTTGACCAGGGTTCTAAATTACAAGGCGTAATAGACAGCGTTAAATCTTCTAAAGAAGGCTAGGAATAGACGAAACGATTAAATTACCCATTACCAAAGCCAACCGCAAGATGTCCGTCCATTAAAGCTCCTAAAGGAGGCTAGAAATAGGCAGCCGGAAATGATTACATTACAAGTGATGTCCGTCCTTGGCGGAGCAATAATGCAGCTCAACACCCTCAACCAACTATACAACCGCAAGATGTAATGAAATTTTTACAGAATTTTTTATAGTGCACAATTCTTTTTTACAAAATTTTATTCAAAGGAGCGTATTGTACAAATCTTTTAGTGGACTTGATTAAATTTTCCAATTTGCGGTCTTGTAGTAATTAAAAATGTAACATTAAAATTTGTATTATTTAAAAAATATTTACACTCTTTAATTAATTTCATTACATTATAAAAAAGATTTTATGAAAAAAAGGAACGCGATGATAGTGATCATAAAAAAGTTTTAAAAATAGTTTCTAACGTGTAAGTTATATATTTTGAAACGCATTCTAAAATTTTTTAAAGCGATGCTTTTTACTCTTAAAATTAGTTTATAGTTCTTTTGTGAATAAATAGCAGAGTCATATTTCGTTTATCAAGATGTTTTTGAATAGCGAATCAATGTGTTCAAAGAGAAAACAAGACATTTTTGCTAACGTTATTTAAAAATTTTATACAACATTTAAAAGGCTTTACATTTTAAATGTGTACATAAATTGGTTGAGCAACATAAAAATACTAATAAAACTTAACCATCATCTTTGAATAAGTAAAATATTCTAAATTTAAACTTGAATGTATAATCAAACAATTCAAACAAAAATTATTTTGATATAGTGTGATGTTTCTAAATCTTTCCTTAATTATTTATAAAAGTTACTTTAAAAAATGGCACATATACATTTAAAGATTAAAAATATATGTTTAGAAACTAGACTATAATGCATGGAAAATTCATGCAGTAGTTTTTTAAGATTTGTAAATATTTTGATTTATATATTTAAGATTTCGAAATATTTGTCTCTAAACTAAAAAATCGATTTGGTTAGTTGAGTTATCTTCGCTCTAGAGCTACACGAGGACTGTTTGCGAAAAGATATAAGCGTATAAGCGAAGTTAGAAAAGCCCCTTGGAGAAAAGTCTTGCACAAAGTAACGTAAGATAGGTAGTAAAATGTAGTTTTGATTTGAGTAAGAATAGAGTAAAGCGAATCTTCTGATTTTAAGGGTCAGCTCCTATCTCGGAATTAGAAAATTCGTTTTACTATTCGCTTATCTCTTTGACAGAATTAAGTCAAAGCTAGTTTTATTTGAGTTCTTCAATTTGTACACAAGTAAGTAGCATATTATCTCTCTTTGTGATCTCGGTATCGTAATCAAAAAATGGGTATACATGCAAACCTGCCAACTTTCCGGATTTAATTTGATAATACTGGAGTTTTAACTGTTATCTCAATCACCCATAATCGTCACTTGACCAGGGTTCTAAATTTCGAGGCGTTATTGGCTGTGTTAAAGCTCCTGAAGGAGGCTAGAAATAGGCAGCCGGAAACGATTACCTTACTACCTATCACCCATAAAACAATGTTGGGGCCGTAGTGAGCCTAGTGGTCAGCGTCTCGGTCTCGGAATCGGAAGGTCTGCGATCGAGTCCGGTACCACTGAAGACCTACCGAGTATATGCGGAGTACGTGCTCGTTAAATCTGTTGGTCCGAAAGTCCTCTAAGTCCCATACCAAATCATACCTCTGGGGTGACAAGCCAATTCTGAGGATCTCTAGTGGCCTCTGTCTCTAAAAATTAGATGGATCCACTTATGTGTGTGGTTGTCGTGTGTCTGTCTTACTTGACGAAGGTTATAAGCGGGTCGCTGACCAAGCACACAAACCTGAATATATGTCTACCAACCAACCAACCAACAATGTTCATAAATACCAATTGCCATATTTTTGAAAATGGAAATCTTAACCTTTCTCTTGGCGCCTGAAATCCAGAAAATGACAGGTCGTTTGGTCGAATTAACGTCAACTTTGCTTGAATTAACGTTGTACATCAACAGTTGGCAGGTCTGTTCATGTATCAGATAAAGATATTTAATACTGTGTTATGTGATATTTGAAAGTTTTTCATAAAACCAATTGAATGGGCTTGTTTAACGTAGTACGGAAAGAAAACAACCAATGAAATCGCAGTATGGAGAGCGTGACATCATAAGAAACATTCCCATGGAATGAAATATATTGGTTGGTTGACATATATATTCAGGTTTGTGTGCTTGGTCAGAGACCCGCTTATAAACCTTCGTCAAGTAAGACACACACAACACACACATAAGTGGATCCATCTAATTTTTAGAGACAGAGGCCAACTAGAGGATCCCCAGAATTGGCTTGTCACCCCCAGAGGCATTGATTTGGTATGGGAACTTGGGGGACTTTGTGACCACGACGGATTTAACTTGCATCAGTCACCATTAGCGTACACGGGGGTCTTCGGAAGGCAGCGGGACTCGAATTCGCAACCTTAGGGATGCCAGTCCAAGACCTTACCGACCAGGCTATCCCGGCCCCATGTAATATATTTTGGCTTAGTGATTGAGAAGGTGTCCAGCTGTTTAAGTTTAGCTTCATTCGAGAGTTTTAACACATCTACTTACGTCTCGTAACCTTGAATCACGATCGAGCGCTACAACTATTTCATACCAACAAATCCCATCACTTCCAGACCATATGCTTCAGCACACGTTTACTTCTCAGTTCACTCCATCAAATATTCAAAACGAATTCGAGGCAATCTCACGGAGTAGCAACAAATAAAACGAATATAACGCCCCATTTATTCCCCAAAAAGTTCTAATCCAGAGGTGCCATTAAAAATAAAACGGAAAGTCCTCGGGTGAACTTAGGGCGTTAGTCATCGTCCATATCAGACAGAACCACTTTATAACGGTGCTGTTAAGGATATGAGTCATTTTAGGATAACAAAGGTGTATCTGATAAGCAAGGCCTGATATAGGAAAACTCAGACTATAGGCACAACAAATTTTGGGGCCCCTTTACGGAAAATGTTGTGTATGATTACCCGTAATGATGGTGTTAGTTGCCTTACTTTTTGCTACGATTTTATCGGCTTTCTTAGAACACCGATAAAATCAATCACGTTAGGTCAATGTCAATTCAATTAAAAACCAAGAGTCCAAAGTCAATTTAAAAACAAAGTAAGGTTTCAGAAAAAATTAAAATTTAGTGAAATTTTGGGGGGTCTACAGCATTTAGCATAAAAGAAACTAAATTTAGGGGCCTCTTAACTTTGGGGGCCCTAGGCCCGGGCCTAACGGGCTAAAGTTAGATCAGGCCCTGCTGATAAGATAGGTGAAGTTTTATGAAAAAAATTATTGTTATTATTATATCCAGGTACCGTTTGCAATGAAGTATAAAGAACTGAGAAACTTTTAAAATTATATTAACTCTTCAACTTCAGAAAAACTGTTCGAAAAGACAGAACGAAATTTCTCCGCAGACTATACTAGAATTTCTTAGAACGGGTTTTTTTTACTAATGTAACAAGTTCTTTTAAAAAAAGTTGTTTTATTATGCTCTAATGAAGTAAACAAGTGAACTATTATACTAAATTAATTGCTGTTTATATTAAAAACCACAATGATCAAAATTCTTTAGTATTGTAAAGAAATATACATTGTTTATATTAATTAAATTGATTACATCTCAAAAGCAAATCGTTCATGCACAATACTTTTTTCAAGATTAAAACTAAATTGGGACCACCATAGAGAGGCCGTATGATGATTGTATATTTCAATATTTCTTTTCATTATCAGACATAAAAATATCTCTTCTCAATATCTGGTGTAATCTGTATTTGTGGTTGCAGATGTAATCAGTTTACAGATAAAAATGCTGATTTTAGCAAATCGACTTGGAAATTTACAGTAAACTTACAAAACAAAAATTTCGGTAAAAAAACAACATAAATATTTTTTTCTAACAGATATTTTTTACGATGCACCTTTAAAGCTTATTTGACACATTTTTTTAAAAAAACCAAATAAATCTTTTTCTCGGTTACAACATTTTAACCCCAACATATCAACAGTCTACCCTGTTAAGCAAAGTGTCTCCCTCAACGTAGTGAAATATTTCGCTTGGATTTCTTATATTATTTTTTTAAAAACTTATTTATAATCCCAGGAGGTGGTTTAATAAACGACCTTGATGCTCGAAAAGAAAGACGGTAGGAATAAAGTAGATGCACATTAAGATAAGTGTTGGATTCACGTTTAATGACCCCTTGCAACTTCGTTTTTTGAGGCGTTTTTATAACTTAGTTCTCTTGAAGGCCTTGCTGAAATTTAGAGCCGCCAGTTTTTATTTAATGATGATGTCTTGGATCTGTAGTGTTTTATTGATTGGTCACTAGGCGCTATCGTAATTACAAAAATAGCGAAATATATGCTTTTGCTCGATATCTCAAGATTTGATCGATTTTGAGAGTATAATCTTAAAAATCAAGTGATTTTTTATGAGAATTTAAGTTAATTACTAGGAATATAGATCTGTAAATTAAAGACCTGGTTTCACTTTTTGTTGTAGTTTTTATACATATTAATGTATATTGAATGAGTTTTGGAAGTTTCATGAATTTAAATTTGATATTTTTTGAAATGTATATACATGTAATAACCATTTATTCAAATAAATAGAATGATACATATTTCTTGTTTACAATATGATAGTGAAACAGGTCGTTTAAAAAAATCGCATAAAAAATTTGTAAAAATTAATTACACAAAGCGCTTTTAATTTTTAAAATTATCGTATCATTAACATATGAAAAATTATTTGTAGTTATAAACTGGAAAAATTCATATTTATTTATTACCACCTTAATAATTCTTACCAGAACATTACTTATAATAAATAGAAAATATATGAATTAAACATTAAGTGAAAATAAATATTTCTGCAATACCAAAACCCTTTTGTAATTTGTCTTGCTGAAACGCTGCTTAACTTGCATTGTTCCTGGCACACATCGAGATATATTTCTACAAATATTTAATATAAAAACGACCGATGTTAAATACTATTATACGTGACGTAAGACTTTATTTGCTGAGGTAACAGTTTTATATCGAGAAGTTTTGATTCTTTATACTATTGACAAAAGGTCATGTCATTCACAGATGATTTCTTTCTGAGGACCTATAACAAATAGTCTAGTGGTTTTTATCAGGAAATAACATAGAAAAGGTAAATACATCATTGTAAAGGAGACATGTCAAATAAAATAGTTAGCTCTCTAATAATAGCAAATAAATTGGAAGTTGGGATTTGGAAGAATGGTTCAATTGTGTGTGTGTGTGGTGTTTGTTAATAAAAAGTAATGGAATTTAATTTTTAGTCGACCATGAGAGATTAAAGATCTTAGGGGAATGGGAACGGTAGCCGGGTCTACAAACCAAAATCTCCTATCTGCGTTAATCCAATGAAAAAAAAATTCAAACTAAATTACTCCCGCAGTATTGCTTATATTTACAAATGGTTTTCATATGATAAATGTAGCTGGTTTAAAGGGCCCTATAATTCTACTTTTTGAAATCGGCCCGAATGTTTTGTTGAAAATTCTTTATTGAAATTCTTTTCAATACAATATGTATATTCTAAGCTGGCACTTATTTTTTTAAACATTACAAAACGTGTAACTTTTAAGGTACTTGTACTTGAATATGTATATAACTACATACATTCAATTTTGGCTAATACATAAGCTTCATACTATGTCCGAAATTTGATCAATTATATACCAGTATAGCACCTTGCATTTATTCCCTTTACAAAAGACCAAAACATAAAAAAGGGAAACCGCCTACACTGTGAAAAAAAATCTGTAACCATAACAAAAATATTTTTTGTAAAAAACTTTTCCTAGAAAATTTCTAGTAAATAACTACTAAAAAAAGTACTGTAAAAACACTTAATATATTTGTGTTAACATTACATATATATATATCTTGTATATTTACAAGAATTTTTTATGTATGCTATACATGTAATGTTTTTGTAATTTTACAAGACTTTTTATGTATATTATTATTATTACTTATTTTCTAGCAAAACAGAACAATTTTCAATATATGTTATGACTTATGACTTTCTTGGTGGGGGGCAAGTTCGCCGAGCACTGCGACCTCAGGTCAACCCCTCACTCAACCCCAGAAATGACACAGGCACAAGAGGCACACAAAGAAAGAGACGACACAAACACATAGACAAATAACAACATTTATTGACAAACACAAACATCCATGCCTTACCGGGATTCGAACCCGAACCAAGAAGCTCCAAAGGCTAGCTCCCTAACCGTTGCGCCACCGGATCGGCTTCATTACATGGTAACGAAATGTTCATGAACATAAAACATTAAACAATCGGAATCGGCCGAATACAAAAATAAGAATTATAAATAGTATAATAGAAAGAAATAAAAGTTACTCACCTATATTTTATACCTGTATCAAATTTAAAACGTTATATCATTTTTAAATGGCGATGAATTGATCCAGATCACAAACGCGCGCGCAACTTCAAGTCGAAGATGATTGGTTGAAAAAAATTGCGAATACTAGAACATTTCCTGTAACTGTAGAAATGAGGATTTCTGTTCAGAATTACAAAAACTTTTTTGTAAAATTGGTTATTTCTGTAACGTTACAAAAACATTTTTTGTATGTTTACAGTATTTTTTTCTCAGTGTATTTGATATGTTTCTTCCCCTCATTATTAAAGGGCCGGCACTGCGGTGAGCCCGCCAATTCATTCCCATACCCTTTTACATTATGTTTTGACGTTTAGCCCGAACTTTTAACAAACACTATTTTAAACATTACAAATATCTGATGATAATATACTTTCATTGTACTAGTAGTTTTACATATGACTCAGACGTTCAAATTTGGTTAGTACATAAGCTTCAAGATATATTGTCAGAATTAGAGTATCATACTATACTCTAATTCAGATGAATTAAATACCAGTATCACTTTTCATTTATTCCCCTCACAAAAGACCAAAACACAAAAAAGGGAAACATCCATGGGTCCTCCCCTCTCATTATTGAAGTGCCGACACTGCGGTGAGCCCTCCAATTCTTTCTAAAACCCGCTTATACTGTATTATAACGTACAAATCTAATTCAAAGCAAATATTATTTTGTACATCACAAATATACGAAGGTTTAACGCATAAGATAGATTATTAAATTATAATCCCATGTAAATACTATATTAGCTTTACACTATATTCTAATACATATAAGTTAAAGGCCAACCCGCAGTTCTCAAACAATTCCCAAACAAAAGACCAAACCAATACCGAAAAAAAGGGAAATCGCCTAATTATTAAAGGGAAGAAATTGGTGAGCAAGCCAAGTCTTTCTTAAATTGGTTTTAATTATGATATGCAGAGACCAAATTGATACAATACAGACATCCAAATTTGTCTTATGCTATGTTCAAATATAGATCAATTATATACCAGTATAGCACCTCGCATTTATTCCCCTCACAACACAAAAAAAGGGAAACCGCCTAATTGATGTGTGTCCTCCCCCCCTTATTGAAGGGCCGACACTGCGGTGAGCCCGCCAATTCTTTCCTAAATCCGTCGAAGGGAGAATTGCGTGACCCCGGCCACATTCACGAAAAAGACGTAGAGGGGGAGGATTTCCGTGACTTCGTACCACTTCGTACGGAATTCCGTGACAAAGGCACGGGAAAATAATGCCCCGGATCGATGGGAGATAAAGTGGGCAGATGGCTTGATGGGATCGCTTTTAATGGTGAGGTATTGAGTGGTTGGTGTCAATTGGGGTAAATGAATTGAAATATATGAAAGGATAAAGGTTGAATGTTTTGTGCCGTGAAAACTTAAATTAACAATTGAACACAGCTAGGATTAGAGAAGTGATCATTTTCATTGAATTGGTGATATTGATTAATTGTTGTCAATAAATGAATTTGAAATATAAGATAGGGCAAATATTTTCCGTGAAATCTTAAGTTTGCAGTGAAACACAACTAGAACAAGAGAACTGATCATGTTGTATGTTGAGTATTCAGATATGAAATATCGTTAAATTGGTGATTTATTGAGTATTCGTTGTTAATAGGAGTAAATGAATTGAAATATATGAAGGAATAAAGGTTGAATATTTTCCGTCGAAACTTTAAGTTAACAGTGAAACACAACTAGGAAGAAATAAGTGATAATGTTCTATGTTGAGTATTTCAATTTGAAATATCATCCAATTGGTGATACATTGAGTGCTCATTGTCAATTAGTGTATATGAATTGAAATTTATGAAAGGTTGGATATTTTCTGTGAAAACTTATGTTAACAATTGAGCGCAGCTAGGACTAGAGAAATGATCATGTTGTATGTTGAGTATTTCAATATGAAATATCATTGAATTGGGGAGGTATTGAATGGTCGGGATCAATTGGGGTAAATGAATTGAAATATATGAAAGAGTAAAGGTTGAATGTTTTGCAGTGAAAACTTAAGTTAACAGTGTAACACAACTAGGAAGAGATAAGTGATCATGTTGTATGTTGATTATTTCAATTTGAAATATAATTGGTGATTGGTATTATTGGTGATCATATTGGTGATTTATTGAGTGGTCGTTCTTAATTGGGGTAAATGAAAGAAATATATGAAAGGGTAAAATTTGAATGTTTTCTGCGAAAACCTAACCAGGGAGAGATAAGTGAAAGAACTTCACGCTGTGTATTGAATATTTCAATATCACGTATCATTAATTTGATGAGGTTTTGAAGTGGTCGGTATCAATTGGGGTAATTGAATTGAAAAATATGAAGGAGTAAAGGTTGAAGGTAAAGATTAAATGTTTTCCTTGAAAACTTAAGTTAACACTTGAACAGTTAACACAGCTAGGGAGAGAGAAGTGATCATGTTGTATGTTGAGTATTTCAATATGACCTATCATTAAATTGCTGATATATTGAATTGGTCGTTGTTAATTTGGGTAAATTAATTGGAAACATATGAAGGGGTAAAGGTTCAATGTTTCTAGTAAAAACTTTTGTTAACAGTGAAACACAAACTAGGAAAAGAGAAGTGATCATGTTTTATGTTTAGTATTTCAACATGAAATATCATAAAATTGGTGATATTATTCTTAAGTAATCGTTGTCAATTATGGGGTAAATAAATTGAAATGTATGAAAGTTTGAATATTTTCTGTGAAAACTTTAGTTATCAGTGAAACACAATACAAGAGAACTGATCATGTTTTATATTGAATGTTTCAAAATGACGTATCATTAAAATGTAAGTCTGATTATAATATATAACTCTTTATTTTATATTTTCAGTTGTAGATAAGGGTTCATTTCAAAGGGTCGTAACATATACTAAGTACATTGCAATTAAATTCTTATTGTTTTGAATATTAATTGGTATTTTTTATTAAATGTAAATAAAACATAAAAAATAATTTCAGGTAGAAGATGGTGATAAAGTAAAAATATGGTATTCTCGCGCGATTCACTGGATTAATTAGTGTGATTGAATATATTTCTTCAATTAATGACCTCGGTAAATAAAAAAGTTTTGTTGCATATTATCTATAACTACCAGTTATGAGATAATTAGCAAAATAAAATTTTAAAAATAAGAAAACGTTATCCAATAATAAATGTTTTGTAAACATTTAAAATAGCACATAAACTATATAAAAGTACTATAAATGTATGTATGTTTACCAGCTTGTTTTATGGAACTTGTAACTTACTGTAAATATGTTTAAACTTAGTAAGTTGTTCTTGTGACCCTGTACTTAAAAACATCATGGTGCTGAGAGAAAAAACACTTTATATTATTGTGATGTAAAAAATATCCACACAATGTGATGTAATTTTCCAGATTTTTTACAGTGTTTGATACTAATTGGTTTCGTTTCGATATAACATTATTTTACAAACTTGAAAATAATGCATTTATACATTTTAAAGAAAAAATAGTTTAAAAAAAACATAGTGTGCACAATAATTTTTTTTAATAAATTTTAAGAGTATTTGCATTTTAATATGAAATTAACTTTCCTTCATAAGTTACAAATATTATATGTGTGCAATACAATTTATGAAAAGAAGAATTTATAAAAATTTTATAACTAGTTCAGAATCATATTTTTATATCAAAATATAATTAAAGAATAAAAAATATTTTTTCTTTGTGTTTAAATAATACATGCGATTCAATAAAACCGAACAACCACATTTAAAAAAAACTTTTTTCGATTAGTAAACCTTATGCTTAGGGACTTAAAAGTAATGCTCGAAAAAAGATTAGAAAATAAGATGAGGCTCATGTTTAAAATGAATCCTTCCGAAAAACCCTAAGATAAATCCCAAAGTCGCTCCCAAACTATTTTTCTTTGCAAAAAGTAAAAGGTTTTGATTGAAAAAGTTTTCAATTTGACGGCAGTTTTCATATAGTACAAATTTTTCACAAAATGCCTCCTTCTTTGTGTATTTACTTTCGGCCAACTTTTTTTTTTATTAAATCGAGTTGTCAATATTTTCTTCGTAGACTGATACGGCTTAAGACTTTTTATTTTAAAACTTCTCCTTTTTTCCCCTATCATTTTTTCGAAAATATTTAGTGACTCTTCCTCCTTAAGTTTCTTTTTACACTATATAGAAAAAGTTTAGGAAAGTCTATAGTAATATGTTTTATTATGAGAATTCTTGAAGTTGTCTTTTCTTTGTTTTCAAAATATTTTGATATTGAAACCTAATCTGTAAACTATCTTTAACTATAACAAGAGTTATAACTCTTGAAGAAAATTGCTTTTTCGATAATACACATACAGTTTCTGCTATAATATTATAGTTTGCTACGATATTTATTCGTAGATTGTTTCTGTAAATTCTGCTAGAATTTTGTAGGAGACATCCGATTTATGGTGAAGTTATGATATTGAAATCTAGCAGTAATATCTACTTTCTACATTACTCGACATAATAATTAAAATATTTAGTATATAAATATAGTAAAAATTTAGATTGAATGGTTTGTGTAGAAAAATGTGGGTATCATTTCTTATATCTTGTAAGTCCTGATTTTGCAAAAGTGATTTGTTTCATAACACCTATTTTTATATAAACAAAATATTATGATTTCAATCAGTGAGTATATTAAATTATAAAAATAAACATGACTCATAAATAATATCGTAATGACATGATAAGAGATAAACCTTATTACATAAACTTCATTAAATTGGTTGAACAAGCTTTTTGTTAAATTTAATTTAAAAAAAATATTCTTATTGTTGATCAATATATTATTAGGTTATAAAAATGCATTAAATAAAGGAGTATTCTTCATAAGTACGTTTCCTTAATATTTAGAATGAATTTAGCAGCAAATTTTTTAAGACCGTTCTTCAGAAGAGCTGTTTAAAATTTTGGTAAAAATTCAAATTATCACAAAATAATTCCAAATGAACCTAGATCAAAAATATTTGGCATGGATATCCGTTTTATGAGTATCAAAAGGTATGCATAGTCATTTTTTACTTTAAACTTGACTTTGCTGAGATAATTTCAGATAGGTCTTTCTTTCGCGTACAAAATCGCTCAAATTTGAACGCGGAAAAAATACCTATCTGAAAATATCTCAGCAAATGCAAATTTAAATTAAAAAATGACCACATTTACTTTTTGGTACTCATATAACGGATATCCCAGCCAAATATTTTTGATCTAGGTTCATTTGGAACGATTTTGTAATAATTTGAATTTTTACTAAAACTTTAAATGACTCTCTTAAAGAATGGTCTTTTTTGCGATAGGTCTCTTTTCCACGTACGGTGCGATATATAATGAAAGTATTTATTTCTAGTTCCTTTTTCAAATGTTTTCCAAATCTCTACTGCTGAACGAGGGAATTAAATTAACATTTTTTGTGTTCACTTAACCTACCCCAATGATTTTTCAATACATTTCTTTTAACTGCATTCATACGACTCTAAACTAACCAATGTACGTACTTAGAAAACTTCTGGACTTAAAATGGAGGAAGATAAAAATTCTTATTTCCGAATATTGCGAACTACTGAAAGAATCTCTAAGGAACACGTGATGGGCATAGTAACACGTATCCCCTGGAGCTTTAAAAAAGGAGATTTATTCATATTACATAGTTTTATTCTTTTGTAGTATAGAAGAGAGGAAATGGCAGTGATGTCTTAAACGGTAACGTTACGAAACTTATCATAGGATAAGAATATACGGTTATTTCAGATTGCATTAATGTATATTTTATAAATGTTATTGTAAAATCCAAGATTTGTATACAATATAAATGAAAAAAATTATAATATGATGTCTTCATAATTTAATTATAAATTCAAGAAGGAGTTATAGCCAAGTGGTTAAAACATTGTCCCTTAGAATTTTAGGTCCTTGTGTGTTTAGGTTAGTTTTGAATGATCTTCGCACTTTAGCTACACGGGGCTATTCGAGACGGGTGTCGTAATTTGGTCCTTGGGTGGTAAAAGGTCTTCGTTTCTCTCAACCTATCAGCGGATAATGTACATCACGAAAAAGTTACTCGGATGGGATAAGGTACACTTTACATTCATCTAGTTCAATGCCTTTCAATTGCGTCTGGTGTCGCTCTTTGATTGAATTTGTTGTAACTCTCAGCTTGTGCTCTTTTTATTTTAATTGATATTTACCAGTTCTATGGAAAATAGACCACGTGTAGCTCTCGTGCGTTATTATCATACCATAAATTGCTCCGGCGTAGTGTGGTTGAGGAAGACGTCATGCCACATAGGACCTTCCGGGTCCTGTCCTCGTCTTATTCATCATAATAACGGACTGTTCTGGAAAAAAATACTAAAAAAATAGTATATGGGAATAGTATATGATAAATGTTGTGATTAACGTCCATTTTTAGCTGTTTTAGGTGCATCAGTATTTCTTAACGATATAGGTGTATAAACCTGTTACCTGACCATCAGGCGTTTTAGCAACACACATAATTTTTATAGTTTTTTTAGCATTCATTTATAACACAGACAGAACACAGTATCTGCTACAGAAATAAAATTTAAAAGAATTAAATTTTTAGTTAAAATTTAAAATTTTAATTTCATGCAGTGAAAACAAGATTACACTTAAACCAAATTGCGTATTATTCCTCAGAGGGAGTTATAAAATATTTGATGCCTGTTTAAAAATTTTCGCAGTATACACTGAATACATTTAATATCTTTTGTTAAAGCGATCTCAAAGTAGGTTAATGATCACTATATTTCTTTGTATGTCATCTATTTTCCTGGATGCAATTACGTATCCATGCTAATTTAATTAATTAAACTCTAAATAAAAACTCTTACTATGTCCATAACAAAATGTTTTCGTTAAGTTATTTATAACAACTTACTAAAATTGTCAGTACTTAAACAAATTAATTATTGAAAACTCTTAGCTTTATATAAACTCTACAACAATCAAAACAGAAGCTTGCTGCAAGCGTTAAAAGTTTCAGCTATCTTTGATGTCAATACCTATTAAAATATTGTTTATGAACACAGTTTAGCATAAGAATTTGTTATCTAATGAAAATTTGTTTTAAATCTTGCTAAATTTCCACATATTTCCCATACAAAACTAATCGTAGTACCATACAAAGATACTCTATTATATATGCATTTCCCATCGGGGCATCTAAGAAAAATTATAAGTTACCTTAATTGAGCAAACTGCTTACTTATCATTAAACCCCGTGGCTTTTTCCTTAAAGTTGTAGAACTAATTAAGACTCCCACGTAAACGTTCTGAAAAATGGGTAAAAGTAAAGAAAAAAACTCATTTTCTTCCTAACCTCTTTGATTAAATAAGAAAAGCTAATTTACCAACTTCTTTTTCGTCGTACGACAACCCTATTATTAATAAGTTGGCTAATGAAAGGAAATATTTATTAAATTATACGAAAAGTATAAGACTTTAAATAATTGATAGATGACGTGGATAGGAAAATTCGTTTTTCTCCAGGAGATTTGGTAAATGAATATTAGTATTAAAAAAATCAGAGAAAATATTTTTTGGTGATTGTCAACGGACATTTCATTAGTTTATTTGGAAATGTGAAATATAATTAAATCTGTGCTTTTAAGAATGTAGTTTTTGCTATGTTTTAACCTTGGAGAACGCTATCTTTTTCAAATTTTCAAACCTCCACCTCAGTTATAATTGGGTTTAAAAATGAATGTTTACCGACCGAATTTTAAAGAATCCAGGATTTGAATTCATTATTCGAAATTTTAATTAAATTAATTGAAAATAAATGTTTATTTAAATATTTAATTGCATTAACAGATAAAAATTTATATTAGTACAATTTTATTGTTCTTTACGCTCAAATTTTTAGTTTAAATTGAGATATTTCAATTACATATTGCAAATAAACTATACACGAGCTAAAAAGCAGCATTCAACCCATTCACCATTTCAAAACAAATTTTATTTTCGAAAATGTTATTAATAAAATTACGATTTATTTACATCAAGAAAATAATTCTTATTACGTAAAACAATTTTAATTTTCAGGTATTAATTTTACGGAAAACGTAACTTGAATATATAGTCACTTTAATGCTCCTTGCACCCACAAAATAAAGTTTACTTTACATATGGACCCTTCAAACTTAGCCTATTTTCCTTTCTTCCTACGTAATGTTGTCAGAAGTGCACTCACACATAAGGTGACATCCATGAAGAAAATACGATAAAATATTCCCAAACATCGTATACCCTAACGCTTCACATCAAAGATAACATCCCAGATCGATGCTATCGAAACAGGTTCTGTAAACCAGCAACGAAAAAATACACTCTCTTTTGATGTTTTTTGTGTCTTATATAAACACCAACATGTAAATATAAATTGTCCCCACCCCTTTACTATGAATTCCTGAGTAGAAATCATTTAGATTTCCCTTTTTTATTTAGTTTGGAAAATACTTTCGTGGAAATAAAATTTAGTTGGAATTCGCCGAACTACAGCGGCATTTTTTGAGTTTGCCTTTAAAGGTATGCTGTTGAAAATGTAGAGCTAGTAGGTTTCACCAAAAATTAGTTTCTAGTAGCTGCAAAGACTGTGGGGTGAAATGTTTCACCATATTTTCAGTATTTGATTGAGCGATGTTTTAGGTTTTGGTTTCTAATAATTAAAAACCTTTGGTTTCGAAAATAGATTGCTGTTCATACGTTTGCATAAATAATGTGAAATTGCAACGTGAAATCAACTTTTTTGCTTTTTAAAACACGTTTCTTAGAGCAAAGTTTTTTATATCCTATTCTCGCGACACACACATGAATTTATTAAATAGAGCTTCATACAAATACCATACTTTATTGATGGAAAATTGCATTATATTTCAGGCCCATAAATATGGATATTTAATCATTCAATAAGCCTCAGGCGTTTTTATCAAAAGGTGCATGACAAAAAATTCTGAAATTTTCTAACTCCTTTAACAATTCTTTTTGTCCAACATTTTGTAATTTATTATTTTTGTTTTAAAAACTAGAGTATATTCTGAAGACAAATAGGTAGGTTCTGGTAGTAGAATGTAATCAAACTAAATGAGGGTATTGCAAACCAGCACTACATTAGGAATAGTCTTAAATTATCTTTACTATGTTTTAATATCGCTATTGTTCTAATATCGTTATTATTTCCACATTCTCTATATATTAAGAAACACATTGTTTTTTTAAAAATATTTAGGGTTTTGAAAATAAACTATACATGGGCCCCTTCGAGTAAAATATTAAAAAAAATATTTAACTGGATAGAAAATTGGATTTCATAAACATTTTTAAACTTTCAGACATAACCAATAACTTCTGTAACTTTTGAAATCTATCACTTCCAATGACGGTCCACAGCAGGCGAGCACGTCCCAAACCTACCTCTGGGGAGGGACGGTAATTTCTGGCTGAAGTTCAGATTTCGTAACGAAAACTTTTAAGTTTAATCCCTTGTTTACCATTCCCTTGAAGGAAATACTCGCCTGAAATATAAGGAATTTAATTTACTTAGCGTAGAGAAGGATTCTGAAATGAAATTATTTGGATTTGAAGTGGCGTTTGTTGAAGAGCGAGTGAGACTGTTTGATGCGTTGGCGAAAGAAAGTGGTAACTGGCTTGGAAATATTTTTTTTTTTGCGCGGAAGATTTTATTTTGATTAATTTCTTGACGCAGAAGCTGCTTTTGTTTTTCTTACTAACAGTACTTAATGTAATTGTAAAACATGTGACATCCAAATTCAAAGACTTAGACAAGTGTCAGCGAGTTATTTTGTGTAAAAGAATTAAAAGGTAAGACTACATATGAAGTTTTACAGGTGAGTAGAAATTGAATTTATTGTAAGTTATGGTTTTTTGACCATTGGAAATTCATTTTAACAACATTTTCAATTTGGATTATAAAAAAAATTATTTTGATTGTCTTTAGAAAAATCCTTATTTTACAGCTACAAATGCTCTACATTTACATTTGCCAATTTATGATTTTAAAAACACCAGGAAAAGATCTAATTTCCAAAATCCAAAAATGTTTTTTATAATAATCTGTATCTCGGAAATAATAGTCATTTAGAAAAAGAATATTAATCTTTAGAAACTTTTGTTAAAGTTAAGCTATTTTCATTTGTTTAATTCATCAACTTGCTATTTTTTTTATTCTGTTGCATATCAAAGAGTTTATTTGTAATTCATAGATTTTTTTTTTACTATTTTGAAATATTTCGTTTTTTTTCTCGTTTTCTGCCGATACTTTTATTTACATTTTAAAAGCTTTTTTAAACGTCTTGATTTTCAACCCAGCTCCTAATTTAGTTCATTTTTTACTTAGTTTGTGGGTTCGCTTTTAAGATATTTTATATTCAAATGGTTCATAATTCTATTCATTTTTTTTTACTTTCTACATTTTATTTACACATATTTACTTTTAAAACATCTACAAATTTTTAGTTAGCGAAATCAATATCAACATTCACTTACATTCGTGTCAAACCCTCCCACCAAGTTTTATATTTACATGTCTGTTAGCTGAGATAAGGACACCATGGCAACTTGTACTTCTCAGCT
This sequence comes from Oedothorax gibbosus, assembly GCA_019343175.1. Taxonomy (NCBI): domain Eukaryota; kingdom Metazoa; phylum Arthropoda; class Arachnida; order Araneae; family Linyphiidae; genus Oedothorax; species Oedothorax gibbosus. Next base: position 534,303 of record JAFNEN010000466.1, read on the forward strand.
TGGTTTCCTGAAAACATTCTTATGCTTTTAAAGAAGTTGATCTTTGTTTTTTCTTCGTTTTCTTTTTAACTTTCTTTTAAGGAAACGTCAGCCGTTTCTATATTCCCTTTGAGTTTTCAAACAGTCATTCTTGTTTGACCCCACGAGTGGTCGTTTTTGGATTTATTTGGGTACGATTTAATAAGAATCTCGTTGTCGTGTTTCTTGAGAAGTGGATCAAATAAAAAGTGAAGGAGAGATTTAATGGTAAAGAAAGTGTACATTAATTAGTTTGAGAAATTTTTGTTTTGAATTTTAAGGTTATAGAAACATTATTTTTTTGGAGTTTGTTCGTGTTATTTAAAAATTTCAAAATTTCGATTAATGTGTCGAAATAAATTAATTGTTGTCTTTTAAACTATTGTTTGAACCACAAGTAAGTATTTTAAACTTTTATAACTGTAATTTTTTAGGTTAAAGTTTATGTTAATTAAAGTGTGAGTATCTGGAAATTTAAAGGGTTCGTAATATTTAAACAATATGATCAGACTGTTATCTAATAACTAGGAGTCAAAGAGAGAAAACCAGAATAGTAATATCGCAAACTTATTCTATCTAGGTCTATTTCAAGCCATTTCTTAATTTAATAATTCTTAAAGATTCAACAATAAACTAAATTGTTGTTTTGTTTGTGTATCTGAAAGTACATCGATTCGCAAATTAACCTTACAACATATTCTAAAAACTTCTGGGAATCTGATCTAAACTATAAATTTTTTATGTTATTGAAAGGTAACTTATGTAAAATTTAGAAAATAAAATTATCAAATACATGCTTATGAACATGATATTACTTAGTTAATAGAGCTTTATTTAACACTAAAAACAAAAATAATTAAACAATAATATGCATTTTTTAAAATATATTTTATGCATTTTTTATATATATTTTGTATATATTTTAATGACAAAAATATATGCTTCAAATACGCAGAAGCTTTTCGAATTAATGTTATTACCAATTCAAAAATCAAGAATTATCAGTAAATGTATGAAAATAGGTTACATCATTATTTTAAATTTATGAATGTTTATAGTTTAATTGTAAAATAAAAGAAAAACATTTCTTTTCAATTTTGATTTTTCTACAATACCCACTGATGCTTTGAGAAAAACAGCAGCTGCTGCAATTTATAAATATATTTTACATATATTTTCTAAATAAAATAGCTAAGAATATAATATTTTTCTTTTATTCTAAAATAAGAAAATTTTGCTGTATTTTTCTTTAAATATTATCCATATACCTAAAGTTTTATTAAGTATTTCAATGAAAAATACAAAAAAACATTTTTTTTCATTGTAATTTCAAACAAAGCAATTAGTATTACCAAGTAATAATTTGCAAGAAAATAAACAAAAGGAAATTATTTATTAGTCCTACATTTCAAAAAATTACTGACGTAAATATTAAAATAAAAATAGTATTTTTTTAATTATTGAAAAATGCAAAAAGATATTTCGAGAGCAAAGGAATACGCTTCAATTCCTAAAGATAATAAAATTATACGATAAAAGAATAATTAAATTATAATAATATACTCTCAAATGTTTAATTTTAATTGAACATTGTGTTTTCAATTTTAAAGTCATCAAAAACTTATTTTCCTATGATAATAAATATACATTTATTTGGTTGTTTATTTTAAAAATTCTTTTGGAATCAATTATTTGCTTCATATAAAATGTTTTGAATATAGATGACTTTACAATGATACTTAAAGATAAATTAGCATTAAATCTTTTTGATAGATTGAATTTAGTAGACTATTTACAAAAAAAGATTACTATACAGGACATGAGTACTTTTTTGTAATATATTTTAGGGTAATTTGTACGTAGAAAATACTAATTATTCTTATTGTTTCTCAAATTACTGTCATTAATAAGAAAAAAAGTTAAGCAAATTAGGTTTCTTTACTTTTAAAATAACAATAATGAAACTAAGCATCTGCTGCAATTCTTGAAACCTTGAGGATAAATGAGTTCTCTAACGAAAAGAACTATTAATTCAAAAGCGAAGAAGACTAGATGCCTCCATTTATTCACATCCATGAAAAATAAATATTTCCTTAAATAATAAATAATCAGAAAGAATAATAAGATCAGCATAGCCTTTTAATAGAACAAACAATATTTTTTGTTCTCCAGTAAGAAGCGTAATGGCTTTTTATCAGAAGGAGTGCTTAAAACTTTGAATTGATTTTCATATCTTTTGATCTATGAAAGAGCATATTCTAGATCGCAGCTCGGATCATTACACTGATGTTTTGGATAAAAGATAACTCATATTAATGGCTGGTGACTTTTCCCCGAAGAATACCTTGATGCTTTTAAACTATGGAGGTTGAATAAGATTTAGATGCTGCTAGAAGAAATAGAATACAAGAATCCCTTTGACAAGTGAAGCAATATCGCTTTACTTATGCACCAAAACACCTATTAGCGAATGATTTGCCGCTATGTTGTATTCCAAGAAATTAATAAACATAAATTAAAAAGTTTTTGAACACCTATTATATAATGACAGGTCTCCATTTGACTATTTTCGTTACGTTGCAAAACAACGAAAATGTCCAAATGAGGTAAACATTCCACTTACTATTTGATACAACTTGATAGATATAGCAACCCTAAGATAAATATTCAAGCTTGCTAAATTCGCCAATGAGCAGGCCGGCTATTGTATCATATATGTACTAAAGTTTCCTTCAAAAGGAAATAATTTATCCTTATAATAATTTAGTTTTTATACTACATACTCAAACTGCCCAAATATTCATTATTTGAGTTTTAATGGCCTATTCTTACAGATTTAAACTATACTTTTTCTTCCATCAATTGACCTTAAGATCGTAGCTTTGTTGATGTGCATAAAATAGATTTGGTGTCTTCACTTTCTTCTCGCCAAGCATCTTCATCTTATATAGCCTCCTTGTGTTAAACTCGGACTTTAAAAGGTAGCGACGAGATATTTAGCGTTTAGTTGAGTTGTTTTATTTTTTCTTGCCCTTATGTGATAGAATTTCGGGAGATAAATGGTCTTCGTGTGTGTTTAGGATTTTGTCTCGTTAATCTTAAATAATATCAAGCTTGTCTTGTGTTATGTGTCGATACTTTTGGAAATAAATTTGTGATATTACTAGTTTTAGGAGTTAATAACACGGCGATTTTTTTTCTTGTATAGATTTTTATTACATTTTAGAAAACTTTGGAATACATTTTGGTGTATGTTTCTAGAACATTTATAGGTTATCGATATTTTAAATGGATTTTTTCCAACTTTGTAAAAAGGTTATGGAAAATAAATACATAGTTAACTAAATCAGATTTTTTCTGAAGCTTTTCTACTATATAACTGGCCGAAATATTAAATACCCATTAATAAGTCTATTTAATGTTTTTGCCAATTTTTGTAAAAAAGTAAGTTTTTGAGCTTCAGAAAAAATTTATAGACAGATAACTCTCTGTAAGTTTATTTTTCATAACATTTTGCATACAATGTATCCATCAATACTAAACTTGCTACTAAAAAAATTAAACGTTTTAAAATGAATCTTGTATAAATACTTTTTATTTCTATTATCTTTTTATTGCTAAACTAAACTCCTAGGCACAACAGCCCGTTAGTAGGCCAAAGCCTGTCATGCCCATTTTAGCTTTCGTGACCAAGGATGATAAGCATGTGTTGGGGTTAGGTGGTCAATCTCACGCAGGACCATTAGTGTTTAGTTCCCAAGTATGCTTGGTCCTCATTTTATTGCCCCACTTAAGCAATGAAAGTTTCATTTCTATTAAGAATATCTATTTTAAATTCGTATTATTTAATATATTATATTGCTATTAAAACGAACTCAAACTTTGAATAGCTAGACTAATATTGCTTGAGTAATGATGAATTGGCAGACTTTTAAATAAACTTTTGGATTTGAACTAGCAATTTTAAATCAGAAAAATTCAAAGATTTCAATGAAAAAAACCTTATAGTTAAAACGCAGTTTATAAAAGTACTATTCCCGTGAATAAAGTCCGTTACTTTCTAAACTATAAAATAAAACCAAGCTCTCTGTAGAGAACTTAACAATACTTGCTGAAGCATATACGTTACTGTGAAAGCACCTAATTTATCACTCCTGCTTCTGAAAGACTTTCAGTTTCAGTAAGCAGAACACATCACTTTAAGTTCCGAAAGTGCACTTTTAAACTTCAAATACAAAATCCGTGAAAGTTCCCAGTTGACATGACTTTTATATATTTAACAAAGACGTTTTGGACAAGTGTTTTTTTTAATTTCAACAACTCGTATTAACTAATAACAGAATACTCGCATAAAATTACAACGTTTAATGACCAGTAACTATTAAAGGAGGATATTTTGTGTGGGTAATTTAAATATTTAAATAAAAAATGGAAAGCTTAGAAAAGGTTTGAAATGAGAAAAATGTAGGATAATTTGAAAGATCTGCGCAGTTTAAATTTAAGTCATAAAACATCATATAATGATATAATGTAAGGCAAGGAATTTGTTGAAAAGAATATAAGTTTGAAAAGAAAATGAGCAATTTATTTCGATTATCTCTCTGTCGTCATGTTTTCTTCATCGCTACCCAACGCTAGTCTATAATAATAAGCTTTAGATGGCACAAGTTTTGTAAAAGTGCTTTCATTAGTTGATGGTGTAGTTCCAATACTCACATTCATCAAAGTCTAATTAAGATATAAGGGCCGGTTCTTCCATAGTCGATTTCGTCCAACTGAATTTACAAATTAAGAATATGAGTTTTGCAACTACACCCTTCAACTGGATAACTGTTAAATTTGAAGAACAGCAACATGATACTCATATTTGTATAATCTTTGCTTGAACAGTGCCAGATGTTCTGTCAGAAAAATATTACTATTTGTTTTAATATCTCTATAGTTGCTTTGTGTGATATATACTAAAATGGAAAGGATTATTGTCATTTATAAATATTAAGTAAAAATGAAAATTTGTTTAGTCTTAATATTGAGGAGCCTCAATATTGTCAATCAATTAGTCCTCAATATTGAGGAGCATTTTATTTTATTGAGTAATTTTTGGGGTAATTATTTTATGTTTATTTCGAAATTTTCTCTTAGTTGATTCGTATTAATAAAAATTAAAAAAATATTTATAAAACAATACTGATGGTATAAGTTTATATTCAACGCAATGAGTAGATTTACTTAACTTGTTAACATACACACTTTTCTATGTGCGAACCTATGATTGTTTTGATTTTCAGATATAGTCCTATGAACGCATCTTACAAATTAACAAACATATGCAAAATACGAAAAAAAGGTAATATTATCTGTAATAAGATAATCTAAGCCTGGTACACTTTAAATTTGGTAACCTAACTTAATCTACTATTCTTTTAGTTGATCTGTTACGTTTTAAAACCACATGTTGTATTATAAAAAAATGATAATTACAAAATCTGTTTGAAACATCCCTTATCTAAGTGCAAAATGAAAATTTTCTCAAATGCACAGCAATTTATTGTCACTTTTACACTGGCTACCAACCCAGACATCAATTTTCTCTCAATTTACCATCGCTTCGGATAGTCTAATAATCCATCACTTATTACTCACTTCGCTCTTAAACTTTCATCTTCACCAGCAAACACAACGCCTCACTTGACGTCCTTTTAAGCTTCAAAAACAAATTTCTTGAAAGGTCTGGGAAGACCTGATTTCACCATACTCTGAAATACGCTTCTACTTCAAACATCAATCGATGATTTGGTTTGACAAAATGCCAAAATAAAAGAGAAGGACTCTAGATTGTGTGTGTTAAAAATGTGGCTCTTGATTTTTACCAAAATATGGTTTTTAGTAGCTGCAAAGGCTGCTTGATGAAATTTTTCACCAGATTTTCGGGTTCCAGTTGAATGATTCGTTTTGCTGTTGTTTCCAAAACCTGAAAAATGGTTAAATTGAATACCGTGCTACTAGGAACCGTATTTTTGGTGACACTAAACGCAAAAGTTTTATACATTCTGTAATTGGACGTGTTCAGATTTGCAATGTTTGTTTGCTTAAAATATTTGTTTTAAAAAGCATCGATATACAAGAGTACCTAAAGTAATTTTCCTTTTAAAGTTATCCTTAAGAAATTAATTAAAAAAATTAAATTTTGAGATGCAAACGTGTTATTAACCGATGATTAATTGCTAAACAGTAAAATAACATGATAAATTAGTGTTTAACGAAGGATCAAAAGAGTATTTAGAAAAATCCGATTCAAACTAAAGTTTTCTCACCAAGTTAAGGAAGCAAATAAAATAAGGATTCATACAAGATATTATTCCTTAACTTGACAGTTAAACGGTGCCGGTGGATTTGTAGATCTTCTCCAGTGTTTAATCAATCTATTATTTCAGAACACCATTAAGTAATTCCAAAAACATTAAGGTCCCATCATTGTATCATACCCACAATTTCCGATTTTTCTATCCAAAAGGTAACATCTGTAGACAGGTTTCAAATATACACAGTACAAAAAACCCATCCAATTTATCTTCACAGTGTGATGGTAAGCATGCTGTCATCACTTTGTGCTGTGAATTTACATCTGATGAAAAATTTATTATGTGGTACAGACCTGCGAAAATGTGTGCTTCACAAACAGTAATTGAATGTACATATCTCATCTGTTTAAACGCCACTGGGGAGTTGTTATTGTAACTCTGTAAGTCGTGAAAACATTAATTAAACACTGCAACAATGTGACATAAAAAATAACCCCAAAATATTCCTTAACTTTATAGATTTTTTTACGCAGAATCATCATTTTATGAATCAACTGCAACCACCAAACCAATCTTGAGCAAACTTTAAGTTACACCGTTATGTAACTACCTTATGCAAATTTTCTCAGACTAATCATTAGTGCCTTGGCTTAAAACCTCGCTAGGGACCCTCAGCTATTTGCCCATGAATTCATTTTTGGGCGAAAGACAAAGCGCTTCGAGGCATTATCGCTTCGAAGGAGTTTAGGGCTTGGGACAACTTACTTCGGCTGTGATGAACGCTCCGGTTGAAATTGTCCTAAAATTGCGACGATGTGTGTGGGTTTTAGATGTGCTGGAGGGCGGGAAATGGGTTTTAGTGTTGCATAGCATTATGGTCCTGTCGTATTTTAGTGGGGAAAAAGAAATGTGGTAACTTATTTGGAAACCCTCTAGTGCTTACTGTTGCTATTTGGATTAAAAAAAATCCTAATGGTTTAAAAAAATTAAATAATTAAATTTCAGGACAAGGACTTTTTTTATTTATTTACAAAATTGTATGGCCATCAAAGTTCGAAATATTTTTTTGGAGTAGACATTAAAAAAAACCTGCCTTAGAGGATTAAGGTCATAAATATTTTAGAGTATTTTAGGATACGCTACGGTATTTAAAAATTTAGTAAATACCACACTTTGGTATATGTGTTTTAAAGCACACAGTCAGCTTATACACGAGGGATATTAGGGGATTACGTGCTTCGTAACTTTGAACGGAGGTCAAGTGTTGAAGCCGAAACTTGAGCTGCCACTCAACGCATCCTTCTAGCGACTTCTACCCCACGTTTAATAAAGTTATAATATTAATATAAAATAATAGAAATGCTTAGAATTTCTTCACTTAACAAAAACAATCTATATTAAATTCAGTAGCCTTTTAGGCTCTCCACTTTAATCACTTGAAATTAGATAAAAATGACTTGTCTTGTAACCGATACCACATTCATATGATGCTGCTCAAAAATGGCAGAACTACAAGTTTCAAGTGTGACAAATTCCCCATTTTATAATAGACTTCAATTTTAAAAAAAAAGTTACGTATTTTTTAATTGTATGTAACTTGCAATGCTTGAATTCATCGAATAATATTGCGCATAATTTAATTGTACTTATTCATAAGACAAATATCATCAATGTATAAACAAACAATCAAATATGTTTATTCAAAATTTAATTAATTTCACTTCTACAGTTTACATATTTTCGATTAACCGGCTTGCCTTCGGTTCCATGTAAACCGATTAAGATTGTTTCAACTGTACTTTAAAACAAAATCCGACTTGTAATAATATTAAATTATTAAACATGACTGAAAAAATAACATATAAAACAACTTATTAAATATTTTTTGCGCCTACTTTATTTAAATTTTTAAAAATACATGTTTTAATTATAAGATTTAAACAAAAAACTTATTAAAAAACAGAAACATTAAAAAACCCCGTTAAAATAATTTTTCCACTCTAAGAATTAATTTAAACACATCTTCACAAACACAAATCCTTTTAATACCACATTCCCAACGAATCGACAGTCCAATTGTTATTCTTGTTCGACTAAATCTCAGGATTAGTCATAAAACACATGCTACACATTCCAAAAAAAATTCCTAACGAGTGTTAAAAAAAAATGCAATCAGTCAAAAAAACAAATTAAGATCTAACAAAGCAAGTAATGGGTAGACCGACAAATAACGCATTTTTATGCAACATTTTTTCTTGTATCTAACCAGCTATGTAATTACTATGCGCTAAATCCCATAATTAATACTTTTTTACGTTGCCTTAAGACACACGTCTCTATTGTAGTGGCTTGCCGTAATTAAAGGAAAAAATATCTCGCTAAGTTTCCATTTATGTAATTCATTTAGTTAATTTGATAAAGATGTATGTTAGCTAAGAATAAAGGAATTCCTTTGAGAGCATTGATGTCTCTATTACACCATTCAAGTGCTAACTAAACCCCTACATACTACTGGGTCCAATGGACGATTCGAACGGGGCGGAGCGTGGATTGTTTGTGGGGTAGAGTACAATGTTTGACGTTGCTATGGCGTCAACACATAGGCGTGGTCATTTTTATTTGTACTAATTAGTTCCCAAATGGTTTAATTGGAGGCGGGTTAATATGACTCCGTTAGAACATCACCGCATTATTAATAGGCAACAACATGCGTTCGAAAAGCGTGATTCGAAGGCACAGACTTTACCTTTTGTTGGTAAACGTTTTTGTTACTTCACCTCTAACCCTGCAAAAAGAGCTTAATTTGCTCAGTGTTTGGCCAAAATAGAAAGTGGTGGCTTAGTTATGTTGATGAGGTTTGGAAACGAGAAGTAAAATGGTTACTAAAATAATAAGAATAATGCACTTGTTTCCCAGCTATATGTTTTTCTAGCATATTCCCTGGTAGAGTTTATTCAAAATAATCTTATCCTCACAGTTAAAGACTATATCCATAGGATAAGCGTATTTACAAAAAATTATTAAATGATAGAAAATCAACTTTATGATGATAGATTTCCTATTTGTTTTATTTCGATAGAGTAAGTCAAGTATTTGTTGGGTAAAAATTCTTTTAAACATAATTAATATTTATTAGTCCTATATTTTGTGTTTCATGAGTTCACAGATCAATGGATACACTTTTATGTTTGAACCTATTAGTTTTAAATAAATTAGTAAATTCAAAATAATAATTTAACAAAGCCGAATTAGCAGATCTAACTGAATTATTATTGGTTAAAAGTATAAACAAACACATTTTTTTAAAATTGATAACAATTTTAGTTACCCTCCCGTCAAACCAACCAAAATATTTTAATTTATAAAAGTCACCATTCACTTGATAAAGCTGAGACTTGTAAGTACATGGGAATTAAAAAACAAGTTTTTAAAAATGTAATCGAAGTGTTTATTGGGGAAATGCGTTTTTTTATAATTTAGATACAATTATTTAATTAATCTCATTCAAGTAATGTCCTTCGTTGACAATTTTCTTTAATTGATTTCCCATACATTATGTTTTTATATTGGATTGTTTAATACGTTTTGAAATTACTGTAATTTATTTTTGTAAAGTATGTGATAATTTTTTTAATGAAAAGCAAATGCATTTTTGTTTTACGGTTAGGTTTTAATTATAAAAAATGGTCAATTTACGGAAAATTGAAACTATCACAAAATCTTTGGGGATTATTATCAAATAATATGCTTCAGACGTTAATTAATGAAACTTAATTAAGGTTAAAATACATTATTTTATAAAAAATATTAATAAAGTGTTTCAACTAATGTATTAATATTTTTTTTATTGTATTTAGAAAAAAATTACAAACATACACAATACAGACTTTAAAAAGTTCATCTATTGATTGATGTAACTGTAAAGCAAATAAGTAAACTAGTTTTCAATTTTTATTAATACTTAAATACTTTTACTCAATACTTAAATTTTGTGTGAAGTATCCCAATATGCAGAAGGATAACTACCCATCCATTATAGGGATACTTTACCTAAGTCATACATTTGGGTGCATAACTTAAAATTATTTTAAAATATAACTGTTTATACTTGATACATGAAAGTGGGGATGCTGTGTTAATTTAAACTGGTAGTATAAGATATGTTGCTGGCATATGGTTGTCTTTAAGGCAATCAGGTAGCCTAGTCAATAGTCAACGTAGCCTCGTAGTCAAATATTGATAGCTGCCTTTTCTTTGTCACAACTTTCTGGTTATCTTTTTTTTTCATTTTTATTTTTCAAAGCTAAGTCAAAACCAAGGCTAGTAGTTAACTAGTTAGGTAATATATGATTCAAGAGACTCACACCATATACATCTTAATAAGAAATTTATATGTATGTAGGCGGAACGAACTGTTCGGCTATTGGTGGGCTTTGAAAAAAACCATTCATTTGCAATTTTTGCAGCTTATTTTTTTTAAAAAAATATCTTATGGAGGAACTACTTTAGGTTTAGCACCCTCATTTTTTATTTATATTTTAGGGAAATACAATCAATGAACCTCTTAAATGAATTTGAATAGTAATATCAAAATATTGGGTCGAGTATGCCCAGTGATTTGATCAAATACTTCCAAGTTCTATTTCTACTACATAACCCTGAAAGACAGTCATAAAAATATAAATTAACACTATTATACATAACTACATAACCTTGCAAATAAAAACATATTTAAGAAACGGACAATTATAAGAAAATATCACTTGTAAACAAAAAAATATTACAACGTCACAGTTCACCGCACTAAACATTTACTTATGGAGCACTGAAATGCATTTTTTCCAATAGTTAAAAACGTACGCAATACTTGGATTCTAAATTTCGCCATACGATCAGCATCTAACCTAAAGAAAACAAGTGATACGAATTTTAACTCGAAAACCATTTTATAATTATGAATAAAACGCCTTAGGTCAGGTTTTTATGGGTCAAGTATTCCGCCCACTATGTTAAAACTGAAATTCTATCACTGCTAATAAATCTATAATAATAAAAATGGAGTTTTGTGTGTGTGTTTGTTTGTGGGTATGTCTCTTATAGACTCATACACTAGACATTTGTTTGACTCGTAAATTGGCACAAATGTGTTGTTCATACTTAAGTTACAGATTTTGAACTTTCAGAGCTCAAAATGTTCTATTTTTAGAGAAAATGCGAATATTCTGAAAAAAATACACCACTTTCGCTCAAATCCGGTCATTTTTTACTTTCCTGATGCCATCTGCTGAAAAAATTAAATAAAACTTTTAACGAAAATATTTAAAATTGAAAATGTTTATTTTATTCTGTTGCCATTACCTTCAGAAACTAAATTCATTATTTGAAAAATAATTGGCATGTTTCTCTCAAGTGACGTAATTCCGTCCAGTCTCCATTGGCCAAAACAGTTTGACCAAAAAGGAAAGTGGTGGTTTAGTTATGTTGATGAGGTTTGGAAACGAGAAGTAAAATGGTTACTAAAATAATAAGAATAATACACTTGTTTCCCAGCTATATGTTTTTCTAGCATATTCCCTGGTAGAGTCTATTCAAAATAATATTTATCCTCGCAGTTAAAGACTATATCCATAGGATAAACGTATTTTCAAAAAAATTATTAAATGATAGAAAATTAACTTTACGGTGATAGATTTCTTATTTGTTTTATTTCGATAGAGTAAGTCAAGTATTTGTTGGGTAAATATATCTTTTTAAAAATAATTAATATTTATTAGTCATATATTTGGTTTTTCATGAGTTCACAGATCAATGGGTACACTTTTATGTTTGAACCAATTAGTTTTAAATAAATTACTGAATTCAAAATAATAATTTGAATAAAGCTGAAAAAGCAGTTCTAACCGAATTAGTTATTGGTTGAAAGTATAAACAAACACATTTTTCACACATTTTTCAAACACAAATATATATATTTTTTAATTTATAAGTAGGTTTGTTGTTCGAAGGTCATGGTGCTTGAACTGTATAATAAGAGTGTTTGTAGCTATATCTCTTTTCTCGCCAAATTCTTTCCAAAAACGCGTTGAAGGCCATCGTACTAGAGCTACATATTAGGGTTTTGTTTTCACTTTTTCGCCAAATATTTTGCCAAACTAGCCAATTTCTTACCTAAACGCGCCAAATAATATCTATATTTTAATTTATAAGCTGGTTTGTTTTTCGAAGGCCATTGTGGTAAAGCTGTATAATAAGAGTGTTTGTAGCTATATCTCTTTTCTCGCCAAATTCTTTCCAAAAACGCGCCAAATGAGCTAAAAAGTTTTATATGTTTATGAGGAAAATTACGATTACTTTTATGAGTGCATTTATAGCGTATTTTTTTTATTTTGGTTTTAAAGGTAATATAAGTAACAGTATTTTATACTTTATAACGAGCGGGAATAATAACATAAGCTTATTATCCTATAATGGATTAAATTGTACATATACTTGGATCAATTAAATCTTTTTTTTAGTCCGTGCGAAGTACGGGTATTTATTTGCTAGTACCAAATAAAAATGTAATAATATTTTTCACACACAAACAGCATGCTCAAAATACTTCTAAATGAAAGTGAGAATAAATAGTTTTTGAATCAAGTCATTTATTAAATAATCACTCAATCATAGCACTGTCAGTTTATCTTACAAAGCTTCATTTTCTTTATTAATTTATTTGTTTAATATTTTATCTGTCAGGTATCAAACGAAATCGCCTGTCTAAAAGATAATGAATTACTAATGGTTCAAAGATGGTATTTATTTCCTGAATCCAAGAGTAAATACACAAAATAATCATTCATTTTTGACTTGCATTTCATTTATATGAGTTATTTACCTGAAAGATATGTGTTATAAGATACTTTTTTCTAGGTGTGAATTGAAATCCTGCTAAATAAAAAAAAATAATGACAAGGGTCAAAAAGTAATATTTTCTTTCTCCACCAATTAACATCCCAACTTTAACTCTTTTAATAATGAAGACTGTTCTTTGCTGTGTGCAACCAATGCAAATGTTAACGCACCATATAATTAGACTAGACCTTTTAACACCGAGGAACATCTGTGTCTTCAGTTTACTAAAATGGTAAGTAAAATGTTTGTTAAAAATCAGTTTTGTGCACCTCAAAGATTGATATCAAACATTTAAGTTCTAAAAAAACTATATTTTTCCGAAATTGCTTGAATAGAAAGTAATTATTCTTATTGAAATAGAATTCACTTAAAGTTAACATTTATTTTGAACTAATTTTAGTTCTGTGATGTTAGTGTGTGTCCACTGTCTCACTTAGGGAAGTTTGCGGGCTGGTACCACTTTTTCGAAGTTCCTTTAAGCAAGTTGGTGCTAATGCAATAATAAATGTTTTTAGCCGTTTGGAAGCTGTTTAAAAACGAGTACATATTCAATGCTAATTTAAGGGAACCAAGGGACGCAATATAAATAAAAAAAAATTGGGACCGCTCTTTTTTTTATTTTTAATACTGAGATTGGCATCCTACATATAATTCAAATGTGAATTACAATTTTGTATAACAAACTATTTCAGATGACAGGTATTCAGAAAATAAAAACTTAATGATCAGGAAGTCACATTTCCCATCCCAGAAAATTCCCTCGCTCTTCCAAAAGCCATTTTGGCCCGTGTCATGAACTTTCTCGTACATGTGTTTTATCTAATAACTTACGAAACAGCATGTCACGCAAGCTAAGAATCGATTTTCATTTTCTGGCTTAGGTATGTCAGTTATTTTGGAGACTGATATAACGTTTCTTTAAATGTTTTATGGGTAAGTGGAATGTTTAAAGGATTTGATTTGAAATCTTAAATAGAGCATTTGGAGGGGGATATTTTAAAGTCCTGATTCAAATTTCTACGCTTATGGTTTCTTTTTACTTCTTAACCCTTTATCTAAGGGAGAGTGGGGGCTAATGGGACAAAGGGACAAAAGCAGAGAAAAAAATACTTTTTTACAAATATTTCTACACTACAACATTGTAACAGTTAGACTTCACATTTTAACAACCAAAGATCAGCCATTAAAAGCATGTGTTGAAGTGGAGAGAAGATTTTTTGTTTTGGAGAATCCAAAGTAAGTTAAAAGTGTATCTTTTATTACACTTTTAAAGTATTAAATAAATCTTTTAATGAACTAAACTATAGTTTTAGGTAGATCAGGTAGATTAGGTAGATCATAGATTCAGATGTTATATGTCAAATACTGTGGTGAAATACAAGTGATTCTGTATTTGATAATTTATAAATAATAACACGGTGGGGTATATTGGGACAGAAACTGTGGGGTCAAATGGGACACGAACAAACCTAGTTTTATTTGCTTCTCTTGAAAAATCTACACAAATCTCCAATATCTACTTCAGTCAAGTTGCTAAACACTTTTTAAAACTCTAATTTTTAACTTTTTAAAAACTTTTTTCATCGTGTAATAAGTAAAAGTTCAAGTAGCTCTATTGATGACACATTTTTCCAGATACCCCTGCAATTTCATTAATTACATCTAATTACATCATTGCTTGGTGAAGATAAATGATTTGTTGTTGGTAACATTTGCTAGAAAGAAAATCTATTCTTTATTACGTTGGAATTGATTTCTGAAATGGAAAGTGATGAACTCCGGGTAAGCTATTTAAAGATAAAGACGGTTTTTTTAAATTCACGTACCCTGAAAAAAAGGACAAGTTTGAGATAATTTTTAGAAGATTTTGTTAAAAAACTATCATTTCCAGTGATTAAAAAAAATTATGGAAGCATCTTCGATTTTGAGTTTTAACTTTGATATTTCAACTTTAAATAGGAAGTAATCGTTTTAATATAACAAAATTTCATTATGTATAGATTATGTAAATGGTGTTTGCTTTAAAATTTTATTTTCAAGTCATTTTCTGATTTCTTTTCCATTTATTGAAATTTTATTTAAGGCAACATATACCATGTTCCATTAGCCCTGCAACCTGTCCCATTAGACCCCTCATATGGGGGCTAATGAGACATTTACATGTTTGTTTAAAATGCTCAGCAACTAAACTATGGTGATGTTTTAACATTTGTCGTATGACTTTTTAAGTAAACGAATGTTCAGTTTCTGAGCTTGTAAAAATAGAAATAAAAATTCTTGTATTTTTGCTGAAATACAGAGGTTTAAAAAAATTGTCCCATTAGCCCCCACTCTCCCATACTGACGGTACTTATGCGTATTTCTTATAGGGACAATGTTTTACTTTTCATTGTTAAGTTGGAGAAAATGGCGGCAAGGTGGAACTTTTTGATTGAATTGTACGGTTTTAGAACGTTAAAAACAATAGTGTACAAAGGTAAAGTAAATTCTTCAGATAAATTTAGCTTTAGTAACATGAGCCAAATCGTTATGTCTTGACTGTACTTTTAAAGTCACATTTAAAAGACTGTTGTTTTACATCATTGTTCGTTTAAAGGAAAATAGATGACAGTGGGAAATTTATTAATGTAGAACTCAGTTTTAAAACATTTAAGACTAAAATGGTTAATTATAGTTATTTTAATTTAGGCCAGAGTTACTATATTTGGTGATTCATTGCCTTTATGGCCTCATATTTCTTTAAAGTTTAGAAACATTCTCTCAACTAGAGGGCAGTTCGAATTTGCACCGGGTTCACTATTATTCCATAGATATATTTTAATTTATAGAGGTCCAAAGTAATGCTGAATGTGTTATATAATGCATACTACAGATGCAAATATATTGACGATCAAGACGAGATAGAAAAGAAATGCACGTGCAATTGATGACGGCCATCACCAATTAACTATAATTCTCCTTTTACCATGTAATACTCCATTTGTAGTTTTAGGGTGACACATTATTTTCAACCAAATTAACCCAACAATACCCTATTCTCTTCAAACATCATGGGATTGGAAACCCTGCCTCCTTTTGGTTCTTTATTTGTTTTTAAAGTGGACTCTTCCACGATCAAAATATTTGAGATGCTAAGAAGTGATAGGCGGTCTATAGCAATGTTTGTGATGCTGTGTATATATTCACCGTCATTTCTTTACAACTAGGGTGTCATTTTAGACGGAGTTAAAAATATTTGTATCGCCCACATTATCAAACAAACTTTTCAAAAAATAAAAGTTTGGATATTTATTAAAAAAAACAAGAACTAGATAGACTTATATATCTCTCTACGTGGGGATTTTTTATAAACCCACTTTTATTAGATTTGTAAAACTTAGTCCGAAATATAAAGCGACATGTTTATTATCAAGGTTTAGCAAAAATTTACTTAAATTTTGCTAAAACCCTTATGCTTAAAAAGTGAAACATAGCAGTTTTATGAAAACAAAGAATGAAAAATGAAATGTAATCACGCGCTTCAAGCTTGATACTTGTAAAAATGGTTAACACTCCAATACTACTTGTTTTGGTTTTATTCTGGTTTGGAATATTCGATGGGTACTTTACCCTAAGTATACGTTAGCAAAACAATCGAATTTACATACATTAATGCATGAGCATGAGTGATACTTTTTATGAGAAAATTGCATTTAAACTACTTTCTAGGTTGTGATGCGTAAAAGCTTAAAATTATATACATGTATTTGCTTCGTACTTAGTTAATGAAACATATTCTGAAATTTTTTATGTTATCAAATAATATATTAATATAGGCATACACGAAATCTTATAATCGGTCTTTGAAGAGCCGAACTGGTATTGGGTATAACTATGTGTGACTTTTGGTAATGTTCTGTTTCACTGTCCATGTCATTTCGCTAAACTTATAACGTAAAAAAACTTATCACTTCTGTTTCCTTATGCCTATCCTTCAAGTGCCCTTACCTTCAAGTAAAACTCAAAAATGTGTTTGAAAGTAAATTTTATTGTAGATGCTCAGTGTAAATGCATGATACATAAATTGTTTTGTTGAAAGTTTTATTGCGTCTATTTCTGAATGTTTTAATTACTTTTGAAATGTTGTTTAATTACAATGTTCATAAATTATTCGGTGATTTTTCCTTTTCATAACAAGGTGGTTTTCAAGTAACTATTTCTCTATCATAAATTTCACCAGAGAACATAGCGAATGATTTAAATTCACCTAAAGTGAAAGAAACATTATTAAAACTATTTAAATTGCTTAATTTTGCAATTTTCTATAAACGTGTCAATTTGTTGTCCCAATCCCACGTTTTAGGGACATTGACTTATTTTTATTTTTTTCTGCAAAATTTATTTATTTTATCGTTCACCTACTATAATTACTTAAATTATATATGACATAAAAGCAAAAATCACGGACAATCCCAAAACAAAGTGTCAGAGAAACACAATCTAAAACAGAAACTGCAAACCATAACGTGTGTACACATTATCTTCATTAAAGTAAATTGATTGTGTGGTTTTTTTTTACATTTTCAGTTTGTGTGTCAACATAAGGTGATAACACAGTAGTGATATAAAATGAACAGGAGTATAAGCAAAACACAAACATCAAGTTATAGATTTTTTCACCTGGTTTACTCATTTGTTTCTATTTAATCATGTTTCTAAGCACGCCATGTTTTAAATATGTATTAAGTTAAATTTATTCAATTAGTATTATATAGACTAAATGATAGTTTACATTTTTGTTTTTTAAAATAATTTATAAAAATCGTTTTTGATTACATATGACTGACTTTCTTAAAAATGCAAATATACTTAGTGTAACTTGTTTTTATTTTAAGGTTATCGTACAAATCGTTTTAGTACATTGAAAAACAATCCTTTTAACTAGCATCACAGTTTGAAGGTAAAAGTGTTGTCACCACCATGTGTTATGAATTTACATATGATGTAAAATGTATTATGTGGTAGGGGAGAGTGGGGGCTAATGGGACAATTTTTTATTTACCTCTGTATTTCTTCCAAAATATTGGAATTTTATTTTTTTTTATACAAGCTCATAAACTGAACATTCGTTTACTTATAAAGTCATTCGACAGATGTTAAAACATCCCTATAGTTTAGTTGCTGAGCATTTTACACAAACATGTAAATGTCTCATTAGCCCCCATATGTGGGGTCTAATGGGACAGGGTGCAGGGCTAATGGGACATGGTATATGTTGCCTTAATTAAAATTTCAAAAATGGAAAAGGAATCAGAAAATGACTTGAAAATAAAATTTTAAAGCAAACACCATTTACATAATCTATACATGATGAAATTTTATTATTTTAAAACAATTGCTTCCCATTTAAAGGTGAAATATCAAAGTTAAAACTCAAAATCGAAGATACTTCCATAATGTTTTTGTTTAATCACTGGAAGGGATAGTTTTTAACAAAATCTTCTAAAAATTATCCCAAACTTTTCCTTTTTTTCAGGGTACGTGAATTTAAAAAGATCGTCTTCATCTGTAACTTGACTGAATTATATATTAGAGATTTATGTATCTTTTTCAAGAGAAGCACAGAAAACTAGGTTTGTTCGTGTCCCATTTGATCCCACAGTTTCTGTCCCAATAGACCCCCACCGTGTTATTATTTATAAATGATCCAACACAGAATCACGTGTTTTTCACCACAGTATTTGACATATAATATATTAATCTAAGATATGTCTTCTACCTAAAACTATAGTTTAATTCACGTAAAGGTTTATTTAATACTTAAAAAGTGTAATAAAATATACACTTTTAACTTACTTTGGATTCTCCAAAACAACAATTCTTCTCTCCACTTCAACACATGTTTTTAATGGCTGATCTTTAAAATGTGAAAAATGTTGTTAAAATGTGAAGTCTAACTGTTACAATGTTGTAGTGTAGAAATATTTATAAAAAAAGTACATTTTTCTGCGCTTTTGGCCCCTTGTCCCATTAGCCCCCACTCTCCCCTATAGGCGAAAAGGTTTGCTTCACTGGTGGTGATTGGATGCATCCATATTTCCTATTTAAACGCTTTTGGAATAAGTTTTTATGTGACTTTGCGCATAAAAACATCAATTTACGGTACAATGATCAAGTCACTTTTATGTAAAAAATAATTACCAAAAGTGCTGTAATTTCATTAATTTTTTTACGGTGTAAAATATCATTGCGCTGAAAGTGTGTCATTGTTTAATATGTCGACGTTTTTAGTGAAATTTAGAGCATGTTAATGTTAAACGCAATTTTTTATTCTTTATAAAATAAGTCTGCATGTTTTGATGATAAAGAGATAATCTGAAAAAAAACCTCATGTTTATTAAAAATTATAATATTTTTTACTCATGCGTTAATCATCATTAATATAAGTGTGCAGTTACAATAATTAGAAATTTATTAATTTAAAATATATATTAGTATAATCAATACCACAATGGTAGATACACTATAAAATACTTCAGAAACATTTTTGAATAAATCGGGCAGCAAACGTTTGCTGTTAGAAACGTTTCCGAGTATTTCGGAAAACTCTTTTGGTCAAATTCGCAAACAACGCCTCAGACGCATTTCAACAAACCATTTTACCAGTATTATTTTCTACTATTTTACAGTAATTATCCAATTTATAGAATAGTAGGAAGTCGTTGATATTCTCAACGACTTCTTCAATTCTTTCTCAACACTTCTGGGAATTCAGGTTCATTCTAGACTACGAGAAGAGCAATAACAGCGCTTCTTTCCTGCTTTCCTTTTTTGTTGCCAGAGATGAGATAGAAGCATTTGAGCATGCGTCATAGGCATTTAGCTTTTTTAAAGTTGAAAATAAAGAGAACGTTTTCTAACTGATAGAAAACTTGCCATTAATAGGAGGTTTCTGATGTTTTCAGCTACGTAACGAAAGGTGTAGTTAAATGTGTAAATGCTAAGCATTTGACTTAGCAAGCTTAATCATATCATTTAAATTTTATGTTACTTACCAGAAACTGATAAAATCAAATGCAATTTTCAATTGTCTAACATCTAAAAAAGGGAACAACACATTTTAAAAATTAGAATAAAACTAAAAGAAAGTATACAACAATGAATCGAAAAGTTATAAACTATGACATTTATACGCAATTAATCAAATTGCAAAAATTAATTAAATTGAAAATTGACATATTTTTATTCAAATTTAAAAGTACCTTCAAAGATGGTTTTTCAAATTGACAAAATATCACATTTCGTATTATAAAATTGAAGACGCCGGCCAGAAATTTCCTGAAATTAATTTTTCTTCAAATTGCTCAGAAGCAATACAATTTGTCCTTGAAAAAAAATATTTTTAAATTTCACATTAAATTGAACATTTAAGTTTCCAATTGACTTCAATTAGCAGCCAATTTAGAAGTTTCATCAAACATAATTTTTAAATTGACTAAATATCATATTCTGGTGTCAGGGATACGAAGACCAACAACAGCTCTTTTCTGAAATCCATTTTTCCTAAAATTGTCCAGAAGCAATACAATTTGCTCTCGAAAAAATATATCATTGAATATCATATTAAATCCAATTGACTCTTTCCAATTGACTTCATTTAGTGCCGAAGTTAGAAGTTTCTACAAACAAAGTTCTTAAATTGACGAAATATCATATTCTGGTATCAAAGATACAGAAGACAACGGCCAACAATAGCCCTTTTCTAAAATAAATTTTTCCTCAAATTGTTCAGAAACAGTAAAACCTGCCCACGAAAAAAAATCTATTATTCAATTTTATATTAAATTGAACATTTAAGTTTCCATTTGACTTCATTTAGTGTCCAAGTTTCTATAAGCATAGTTTTTAAATTGCCGAAATATCATATTCTAGTATCAGAAGTACGAAGACCAACAATAGCTATTTCCTGAAATTCATTTTCTCTCAAATTGCCCAGAAACAATGAAATCCGGCCTCGAAATTAATCTACCATAAAATATTCCCTAGAAATAGCAATTTAGCTTTGCGAAAATAAAATATGTTTCCATAAATCGATTTCTCGAATGCCCAGGTTGGAACCCGAAAAACGAAGTATTAAAAAATAACAAAACTGCGGTTTTCGGTACGCATTGATCCCCTTTTCGTTCTTTTTTTTCTAAAAATAACGCAACCAGAGAATCAATAGTTAAAGTCGAGGAAGGAATACCTGAACATTTGGCTCTGTGGTGAATTTCAAAGTGGGGAATAAACTGTTCAAGTGGAAGATCTATTTTTTTCCTGTTAAATGTTACGTTTCTATCTATGTCTGTTCTTTGGGAGCTTTAGTTTTTTAACCGGCTTTTATGTGATGTCTAGTATTTATTTTTTGTTTTATTCTTGTGCGCTGTGAAACGATTGGTAGTATTTCAGTAAAGACATTGAGGTACATTAAGCAAGTAGGATTGTTAGGTGGTATCTTTGGTAGAGTGTGTATATTTTTCGATTGGGTGAATGGTTTCTAAACATTTAAATCACAGTATTTTTTTATGATTATAGTTGTAGTATAGTAGAAGTAGCACAGTATTAGTAGCATAGTAGAGCATAGTAGTACCATAGTATTTTTTTTATGATTTCACAGTTCTCAAAGGATTGACCGTACTTACTTAAATAAAAAAATTCAGCTTTCTGCTTGTATAAAAATGAAACGCATCACAATTGAAGAGCTTAGTGGAAGAACGTGCTTAGTGATTTTTTTTAAAGAAAATTGGGATTTTTGTGTCAATGAACATGTTATGTCCTTTAAAGACAACAAGAGTCCCCCTTCTCATAAGCTTTAAGTTAAATATTTTTTCCTTTTGTACATTCCGTTTTTAACGTATCTAAGTTCAAACGAAAAATTTTAAAGCTCGAAATTTCACGTTTTCACCTTTTTGTCACTTTTGTCAGCACGTTCTTCCTCTAAGCTTTTCAATTGTATGTTGTAAGTAGTTGAGTAATTGTAGTTTCTGAAGTAAAGGTCGCAGAAGCCAATGTCTCTGAGGTCAAAGTAGTTGAAGAAAAGGAGATCGAAGGCAAAGTGGTCATCGCAAAATTCAATGGCGAAGTGGTACTGGAAAATAAGAAAGGGAATGCAGTTCAACCAAAAATGTCCGATCTGAAAATAGTAAAAATTTCATATGGTGGAGCAGAATATGAGGCAGTAGTAGATTCTGGTGCACAAATTAGTGTGTTTAAGGGGATCGGGTAGGCAAAAATTTCAAAAATATCGATTTTTTTTATTATTTTAGTGTGTAAAAATAGCTTATACTTTTAGCGTTCCATACATACAATACTTTAAACAATCTGAGCAGAATTTAAATCACAGTTTCATTTTTTGTAAACGCGCCAAGCGAAATTCATCTGTTATTCAGTCCCGGCCTTATCTTAAACAGCCTTTTACTCAGCATGTATATTTTGATATTTTTACTATGTTCAATTGGTCCCTTTGCGATTCAAAAGTTTATGTATTTTTTAAAAACTTAGAGTAATTATTAATTGTGAAAGAGAGTGAGTTAAAAGACAATTGTGTATGTATTTTAAGATCTGATAATTATGTATTGTTTATTTGCATTTTTGTAATTCATGTAGTTGAAAAATTCCCTTTTTTGCCATCACAGCAAGTTTTATTTTTAAAAATTAACCAAAAAATCGAATGCAAAATCCATACCCAAATTTATTAAGTTATATTCAAACTGTTTGTACAAAAAGTATTAACCAGATTAGACAAAAATTGAATCACAAGGAGCATTTTAAAAATGTCCAATAAAACGTTAATTTTTCCACTAAAAATTTAATTTCTGAAAAAAAATAGTATTTGTACATTTTTGAAATTTTGTGTAGTCTTTAAAATTATTTTTATTGAACTGCAAAAAAAATTCATGAATTTTAGGTAAAAACTAAAAGATTTTTTCTTTTGCCTACCTAGTCCCCTTAAAGACAACAAGAGTCACCCTTTTCTTAAGCTTTAAGTTAAATATTTTTTTTCCTTTTGTACAATCCGTTTTTTAACGTATCTAAGTTCAAACGAAAAATTTTAAAGCTCGAACGTTCTTGGGTTTTCACCTTTTTGTCACTTTTGTCAGCACGTTCTTCCTCTAAGCTTTTCAATTGTATGTTGTATTTGTCCAGCTGTGTAAGTTTGCTGCAAAAGGACAGACATACAAATGAATGTATTGATGTTATATTTAAAGCTCCACTTTTGGCTTCCACACTACGTTTATAACAAAAATTGAAAGCTTTTACAGAGGCTATGTACGTCCGTCACCAATTTCCATAGTCCAGACTAAAAATCTTACAGACGAATGTAAAACGTCGAAAAATTCCGACGCATTGAAACTAGAAACTTAATATTTTTAAATTATAAATCATAGTTCGAGAAGTAGAAATAAAACAAACTGAAATGGCACAAACTCTTAATAACTACATAATTAGAATAATATAATCATGAATAATTTATTACCTTTCTATAAAGAAGCTTTAATTTTTTTTTTTGTTAGTAGTCGTATATAAAGAGTAATTTAATAAGATTAATGCTACGTAATTAATTTTTTCAAAGTAATTTTTTTCTATACAAACAAAATCATTTTTAAAAATATTTAACAATCCTGCTAATTAAGCATTTAAAATATAAAATAACTTGAATCATTTAATTTCTTTCTAACTTTTAAAGACCTGAAAATGAAACGATCCATTAATTTTTTATTGAATTCTTATGTTTCTGTAATTCCTTTGATTTCAAAAGATCAATTTTGATGCCGAATTAAAAATGCCTTTTCAGCATATTATTGTTATTATAATTGTTAATTAGATTAATATTTATGGCATTTTTATTGAAATTCATTACCTACTTGAGAAAAAAGCTATTTTTAAACAGCTTTAAAAAATTGAGGACAGTTTATCTCCAATAATAATGAATTGAAATTGCAATACTAGCAATACTTCATAAACAATTTTTTATGCTGCTTAATTATTTCATAATATGATATATCAGTGAAAGCGATATTTTATTTTGTATTATTTTCTTCTATTATTTGCTTTTTGAAAAAATATGAAATCCTGAAGAAAGTTAGCTCTAATGACTGTTATTAGCCTACAAATAATTTTTGCACTTATTTATAAATGCGCCCATTCCATAAACGTTTTTTTTATTTTCTTATTGCTTAAGAAATTAAGTCCCTAGCCTGAAAACATTAAAAAATC
The DNA here is from genome assembly GCA_019343175.1 of Oedothorax gibbosus. Classification (NCBI taxonomy): domain Eukaryota; kingdom Metazoa; phylum Arthropoda; class Arachnida; order Araneae; family Linyphiidae; genus Oedothorax; species Oedothorax gibbosus. The sequence continues at coordinate 558,752 of JAFNEN010000466.1, forward strand.
ACTTTTCAAAATGTTTATCTTTTTAAATCTGTAAATGTATCTTCAGTGTGAAGTATAAAACAGTTATATCATTTTACGCTTTATAACTTAATGAAGACCCATTTGAAATTTAAGAATTTAATAATTTTTAATTAATATTAGGAGCATATATTTATGCAGCTGCGTACAATCTTATTTGTAGATAATAAATATACGTAATATAAATGATCGAAAATAAATTTTAGAAATAAGTATTATACATAAAAAAAAATAAATATCATACCGTATAGTAAACAAATCATTTGTCTTTAAATCATTAATATTTACCAAGAAGTAATATTTGTTCTTTAAGAATATGTTTCATAAAATCAGCAAACTTTCTTCTCTTTCTCACTAATTTGATAATCCAATTATTAAAACTAATGGTTAAGGAAAAGTCTAAACCTGAAGGATCCTCTAAATATTTTACAAATAATGAACATCAAAGATTATGAATGAAAAACACTTCTATACTTCAAGAAAATAGTTTTAGAAAGAAGATCCTGTGCAAATATGCAAAACACGCTCAATTTTAATGAAAACTGATTGAATATTCTTTTGACCTTGCTTATCTTTTTTACAAGAGCAAGAAAGTATAGTTAAAAAAACTCAGTTAAATATTCAATCAAGATATAAAAATACTTTAAAAGTAATAAAAGCAGCTATTATATGCTAATTGCATTTTAAAATGCTATCAATATACATATACAGTAATTTATTCGAGAAAATAGTTTTAGAAAATATTTTATAATAATTATGAAGTTCTTAATATCTATAATAATAAAAGAAAGATTCTGTCTGTGTGTGTGTCTGTTTGTCTTCGGATCGTAAAAGACTACTTATACTGCCCTCAGAAATTCAAAATTTTTAAGATAGATTCCCTTTAATACCAACGTGTGCACCTGAGGCTTAGTTTTTTCATATTTGTTCCACTTTTAGAGAAAATTCGAATTTTCTGAAAAAAATACATAACTTTCGCTCAAATCCGATCATTTTTTTCCCTTTCCTGTTGCCAACTGCTGAAAAAATTAAATAAAACTTTTAACGAAATATTTAAAATTGAAAATGTTCATTTTATTCTTTTGCCATTACCTTCAGAAACTAAATTCATTATTTGAAAAATAATGGACATGTTTCAAGTGACGTAATTTTGCCAGTCTCCATTCCCGGATTTTATTGTGGGTTTATTTGATGATTTTTTTCATTGATTTTTCTGTGGACTGCATGTATGTATATTTAAGCAATAAATGTATAGTTAAGCTATTGCTGAACTATTATGGTTAATAAAGGCCATCGCACTAGAGCTGCATATTAGTGTTTTATGTCTTTATATTTTCGCCAAATACGTTGCCAAACTCGCCAAATTATTAACTAAAACTAGACAAATGGGCACTTTCTTTTATAAATAATTTATAAGCTAGTCGGTTGTTCGAATGAAGTTTTTAATATCGTGAATACTTTTTCAATTTTTTTACTAAATTAGAATGTATATTTTTAATTAAAACTACAACATAATCAATGTATGTTTTTTTAAAAAGCCTTTTGAAACTATTTACATAATTTATTGAAAAATATAGTTTTTACCACAGTTTTTATTCGCCTATATATTTATCCAATTTCATAATATAGATAATTTAATACTGTAATATAATATATTATTATATCCATAAATACTAATTGATTATTTTTAGTTGGCGATGTTTAACGCGCATGCACACTAACCTATAAATTAACAAATAGTTTTGTTACAGAATCTGTCACACTTACACCTCTCCCACACAACATCTATACTCAACTTGAAAAAAACACCAGACACAGCATTTAGTCAAAATTAAAGATTTACACGAATAATCACTCTAGTTTCTTTCGAAAACTAAAAATTATTCCTTCTCTTTTGTTATCTTTTTTTCATGTTTTAACGAATAAATATGTAATATTACTCGTTTTGAAATAGAAGCAAAAACACTTTATGCCAACATACATCATTTAAAGCAATACATCACTCTCAAAACCTTACTAAACCGAATAATTTTTAAATAAATTATTATTTTAAATACCTTTTAAAAAATAAAAAGCAACAAAAAAAAACTCATCTAAAGGAATTCATTGATGACATATTCATTGATAATTGTTTAAATGTAAATGAAAAATAAAAGTTGCTTTTAAAATAAACAAAATAGAAAATATTCTGGATATTTCTAAACAAAAAATGTAAACTATTAAATAATCATAGTATGTTACATATTATGACGTCATTATAAATTGACTTTTATTATGAAAATGAATTTTCATTTTTGTTTATTTTAAATAAATAAAGTTTCTCGTATAGTGATTGAGTGGCAATGGTAATTTAAACGTATTGGAAAGTGTCCCTCTTTTTTTTTGAATCAGTATTAAATTTTGCAGTTAGTTTTAATTATTGAAGTACTGATTATTTTTCTGATATTTTTAATGATTATAATTTGATTGCGTTGATTTTTTTCGACGTATCGCACTTAATCTTCTGTAGCTTTTGTAATTTAGACTATGAAAGTGGGTGACAGACGGACGCAAGGTAAAAACTAACAACGTAGTAAACGGATATTTTTTTAAATTAAAAGATTCTGCTTGCGTCATATCTAACAGTGCTAGTAAACTTAAGAACCTCTTAAAATATTTAAACTCAAGTTAGTCCTTTAAAAAACTGCTTAGCTCTCTCTTCAGAATCCATTGATTGAGTTACAATTACATGCATTCAAGGTTATGGAAGAATTTCTTTTTTGAAGCGGGAGTGTAAAATAGACATTTATTTTTTAAATTTGCTACACTGTTAAAAAATTTGTGCTTGGTTTCACCATAATATTGGTTCCTAGTAGCTGCAACGGCTGAATGGTGAAACGTTCCACCATATTTTTGGTATTCGGTTGAACCATTTCTCAGGTTTTTGTTTCCAAATCCAGAAAAATGGTTCAACCAAACACCGAAAAAATGGTGAAACATTTCACCATTCAGCCGTTGCAGCTACTAGGAACCAATATCATGGTGAAACCAACCAATATCATGGTGAAACCAACCAATATCATGGTGAAACCAACCAATATCATGGTGAAACCTAGCACCAAATTTTTAACAGTGTATTATTTGTGCAGCATAATTTGTATTTTAATAATAGCACACTTACTAAGACTTTTTTAAATGATATAATATTTTTACTTTATTAGTAAATATTTTTTAATGCCTTTGTTATTCTAAAAGGTGCTAAAAATTCCGTTTTTAATATTTTTTTCATTGATACATTAATATATATTGAAACTTTTGTTTTTGTTTGTGTAGTTTTATAAGCTGTTTTTTTAACTTTAGATTCTGATCAAGGGTATATAAATGAATGATTTTTGTTGTTGTTTCAAAAATAGCTTTTTAGTGATAAATTGGACTTACATCCAGAAATTTTATCAATGAAACAATGATACTTACCCATAAATTATATTTTGGGTATAATTTAAAATTTAATCGACTTTCATTTTTATTTTAAATTCTTAACGGTGCAAGTTTATTTATATTATAAAGAAAATGAGGTTGCTTACATAAGTAAGGAACGATCACATTGAATTGAAAAATAATGATTTCAATACATTGATTAAAAAAAATTGCAAAGTTTTTCCCCGACTGCATCTTACGTCACTTACTTTTTATCTTAAACAGAAAATGTAATAAAATATTAAAGCATATTATGTCTAAAAAATACAATATATTTAAATTTGGTGAAATCCGAAGTGGAAGTTTACTTCAAATGAGTTCAAATACGTTACCTGAGGCTGTTATTGATAATCTTTAATTGTTTAATTAAACACAACAATGTTAAACCACTTGACAAATAATTGGGAATGAATATTTCACTATTTACATAAACGATATATTTATTATAAGCCCTTTCCAACATAGATTTTCAATTGAAAAGCCTAGAGAAGCATCCTGAAAAAAATTTCAATGATAATTAATAATAAAGGAAATATTGGATAATTAGCTTTTTCTTTTTTTACAGTGCGTATGTTTTCTTTGTTATTTATTCCTTTGAGATTATAAAATCGAAAAAATATTTTTGCAGTTTGTAACCATTTTCCATTGAAATTTATTTTTAATTGGATTATAATTAATAGAGTGGGATAGGGTAATCTAGAGACGGCAGTTCTCGAGTACACCTTTAGAATTAATATGCAAATAACTGTTAATGAACGTTTACACGTTTGTAGTTCGACACTAAATGCATTTACTTGTTTAAATAGTTCCGCTGTTATTTTGCATAGTGTATTTTTGCATTTTAAAAGCAACCATGCGCTTAGGTATTTTTAATTAAAAAAATTGATAAAGTATATTTTCCTTCATGTAACATATTCTTAATTTCAACAATATTGTATGGGTTCATTTCAGTTCTTGAGGGGCAACATAAATGCTTGAATGAAATAAATTATTTCGCAAGGTTTGATTTTTGAATCAACGTCACGGGAAAACTGAGCTCCAATTTGAACACCGATCTAGAGAAGCGCGAAAAAGATAGCTCATTGGAAATACGTCACCTGAAGAAAGCTTATGTTTCAAAAACAATTTTAAAAAATCAAAGTAATAAAAATGAAAATATCGACAAGAAAATAAGAACAGAGTTAACCCACCTAACAAACTTATTTAACTGAATGTACTCATGCTTGAATACATAGCTACTACTTATTATTTTTATTTTCCGTATTTCATTTTAATATATTACTTAGATTATTAAATCGGATTATATTGAACATGTTGCTTTAATTTTAATTCATTTGAAATCATCAGCAACATTCCAAATTGTGCTGATTCCTTCTATGTCAGTATTAAAAATAATTCTGAACCATAAAACTGAATCATAATCATAAAACAATTGTTCAAAACTAAAATTTAGTATGATAGTCAGCAACATAAATGCATACATAGTTAATCAAATACATCGTCCCAATCTCTAAGCAAACCCGTATAAATTAGCACCACCTTTTAACATCTACGACAAAATCAAAAAATATATTATGACATATCCTATTTTTCCATTGCCCCGTCACTTCCTGAATAATTTCCTGTTGCGCTCCCTCCTCCCATATTAATATCCCAATGACATAAATGTAATCAACAAGTTCAAACATGGGAGGTTATGGGCCCAAATAAGATGCCACTGGTACAAATGACGTTGCCCATGATTAATTGCAAAGCGAGACATTTGTTGTAATTATCATCAGATGCTGTGGATCCTATATGGGGATTAATAACGGTGGTAATTGCTTGAAATAATTGTGTTGAGTGATGCCTCGTTTATTGGTATTGTTATTTTTGGGGTGTAGGGGGCTGAAATTTATTAGAAATTATAGCTTACGAAATGAATTGAAAAATTGGGTGAAGGTAAAATAAGTACATTATTTACGTCAACGTCATAATTGTTGAGTTTAAATGTGTCACCATGCTCATTTTAGTGCCTGCATAAAATTTGCTTTTAAGGTTTTTACTGCTAAAAATTTATGCACAAGTGTTCAACTGGAAAATGTTGAAAGACATTGAGCACATAAAATGTTATACTAATATTTCTTTATATATATACGAATTTGTTGAAATCTATAGAGTTTTTAAGTAAGAATCTCAAAACTTAATAAACTAAAGACACTGTAAACAAGGTCACCCATCTTTAAAAGATGGCCTTTCGGTTAGAGTTATATGCACCTTTTACTTGCCGATTTAGATTGACCGAAGTACCTATAGTGGCTTCTCTCTTGAGTGTTTTCGTTTTTCTTCCGCTACCCTTCTCCTATGAACCCTACAAGTACAGAACAACAAATTAAAGACATTTTCCTAGTTCGTTACTTCAGAGCTCCCAAACTGAATACTTGAACTAGTAAGCACATATGGACTTTCTGATCTCGATGAACGAAGTAGGCATAGTTGCTCCTCTCTTGAATGTATCCATTTCTCCTAATGTACCCTTCTCCTATAGAACCTACAAGAACAGAACAAAACAAAGACCTTATTTTAGTTCGTTTCTTCAAATCTCCATAACTGAATAACTGAACTAGTAAGTACAATTTGACTTTCAGATCTCGATTGACCAGAATGCGTATAGTTTCTCCTCTCTTGAATGTTTCAATTTCTCCTTCGTGAAAACTAAGCGCCAATTAGAGAACCGATCGAGAGAAATGCAGAAAAGAAAGCTTGTGGAATATGCGTAACCTTAAAAGAGCCCAATTGTGTTTAAAAACAAATAAAAAAAGTTAAAATTATAAAAAATGATAATATCAACAGGAAAATATGAACAGCGCTAACAGTTAACCCACCTAACAAGCTTATTTAACTGATACATGCTTCTCTTATAGACCCTACAAGAACAGAACAACAAAACTAAACATATATCCATAGTTCGTTTCTTTAGAACTTTCTATCTGAATACCTGAACTAGTAATTATAAATTGACTTGCTGATCTCGATTTACCGCAGTACGTATAGTGGCTCCTTACTTGAATATTTCTATTTCGCCTGTTTTCATTTTCTTAATAAAATTGTCGTTCCAAAGAACTGCGGTAATTCTTAACTATAGGCAAAACCTCTGCACTTAAGAGAGTCGCTGATTAATGATAATATTTTACTTCCAATAAATGTATTTTTCATATTTGCCATAATAATAAAAAACCGTCCTAAAACAAGCTAAAGTGCAATATGTAAGCAAAACCTCTGCACTTGAGATAATGTTCTTTTACACGCTGCATTGGGAGGACCTGAAAGGCTCATTACAGCAGTTGGAAGTCTGTGTATCAAGTCAGAGATAATAATTAAAATAAATATCAAAACGTGACTTCAATTTCCTTAACAACCATACCTCAGAAATATTCAAAAATAACAACTCTAAATTTAAACAAAAATATATTTAGCTCAATCCTAACTCCCCTCCCTTAAACCCTACCCGCATTCCTCTTCCTCTAAACCGATCCATCTCACGTGTTTTTTTACTCATGCATATAAAAACACGATCCGCTTTGTTATCTGCTCGTTGAGCGCAGGACGCGCCCCTGCAAGAAAGTCCCATTAGAAAACTACTTTTTCTGCGTCGCGGGCAGGGCGGGGGTGGCTTAAAAAGACGATTTTCATAATCCCACGGGCAATCATACATCATCCAATCGCTTCTCTTTCTAGCGCAAGAAAAAGAAAACAGATTCGCCAGACTTTGGGTCGTTTTGGTTTGGAAGAGTTGTGGACGATTTTTTTTTTGTCTGAAGCTTTTAAAAGTGTAGGGTAATAGTCTTTTTTCCTGATGCCTATTTCTAGAATATTCGTCTCATGATAGAGTTTTAATGCAGCTACGCATGGTTAGTAGTTTAAAGCAATGGTCAAATGAGAAAGTTTTTGTGTTCAGTTAGAGGTGGTGAGTTAGATTAAAAAAAATTACTAAGGAGGTATATCCTTTTTCAGGAAGAACCGTCATTAAAGTGATAAATCTAACTAATCATAAAAGCGACAATCATTTGATTTATCACTTATAAGTAATTGTTCAGAGTGAACTCTTCTCAAAAAGTCACACGTAAAATGGAAACTTCTTCAATGGAGTTATTGGTTTGTTTGACGTCTACTTACACACTGCTGGTAATGCAAGAGAATCCGAGTATTGATCACTGCAAGTCTGCAGTAATTGCAACAATGAATTGTACCATTGTTGCTCTAAAATACTTTTTTTCCGGTATGTTTTCTTATAGTTTAGAGCAATTGAGTGCTTGAAATAATGGTCCAAGTTATTATGTAAGTTACTGCAGTTTACCTGCCCACGGCAGTAAGCCGCACTGTGAACGGTTGAGTATATGTATTGAGTGTGTTAGATACATTTAACTAATAACTTCTTTAGAGAAGGAATCTGCATTTAAACACTGACTTGGTTGAAAATGTCCGATCTAACCAATCACAAAAGCGAAAAGTAATGACAATACATATTTTGCCAACCTTTTTAGGTAAGTGATTTATCAAAGTTTACTACTGCCAATATGTCCCAATTTAAATAGTAACCCGTGCCGAGGCCTTGTTTATAGGAGTTGTTTATTTAACTATGTGTGTGCGTTTTTATGGTCATTCAAGTCATTTAAAAATATTATTAACCAAATGTTCTTCTTCCTGTTGGCAATAAATTTACAGTGATGATCAAGGAGGTGGCGTTTCATCATTATGTATTGCAGTGAGGAAGGATAATCCAGTAATTTCTATTCTTGTCAAGCAGTTCGTGACAAGTTTTGACTATGGCTATTCAGCAAGCCGATGTTAAACCCTTTCGAGTACCGGTAACAAGAAATTTGTCTTCTTTTATTTTAAACACCAATGCCAATCATGAAAACAAAAATAAAGCAAAGTATATCATATAGGTATATTATATTTCTCTTGAGTCTGTATTTTTGGTAGTTTTATGTATGATAAAACGTAATCGACAAAACCAACAAAATCCCCTTTCACATTTTCTAAAGTTTACTGAAACTTAGTCATTTTTAGGTAGAAGTTACAGCGTTTTTAAACTGCTAAGAGGTCTTTGCAAAGCTTGTGTGCATCCGTTTACTGAAAAGAAGCTACGGATAAGGAAAAAAGTATGCGATAAAAAAGTATACCGATGGAAAGAATAGGGGCGCAAATCTGAGCTAGAAGAATGTGAGTCAAACAATGACAAATTTCTGTTTTAAATGTTGATTTTCTGTGGGCATGTAGCCATGAATTTGATTTATGTACGATTCTATGTAAAAGATAGGTCTTTACAAGTTTGTTCGAATGGTTGATTTATTAAATCGAACAAAGATTTCTTCAACTAAAGAAGGTTTTACCAAGTATATTCTAACAAAAAGTTCAATAGCTTGCAATTAGTTTATGTAATCAATTACGTATTTTTGGCATCTTATATGACTCTTATGGCAGCCCTTGATGAAGTGGAGGGCAGTTTAGAAATCTATTTTAATAATATAGTAGCCATAGGAGTAATATACACGACGTTTAGCTGCAATATCTGTAAGAAATAACAGAATATATCATCAGATAAATTTTTCTCTAAAGAAGCTCAGCCCCATCAAAACACAGAGAGAAAATTTAAATCTGTATATATAGGAATATTCTACTAATGTCTGTCAATGAAAATGTGTATGCCCTGTTACGGACAGTGAATTTTTTATTAACCTTATAAAAACTTCATTGAGGTCTACTTGAAGAACTGTAAGCAGTTCCAATATTTTGACAAAAACAGAAGTATAAATGAATCCATTGGGTGTTAACTTTCCCAACAACACAATAACTTCTAAAAATCCGTTTCGTTAATATATCGTTAAAACTTAACATTTTGAAGAGTTGCTTAACACGAAATTATGCTTAATTTTTTTTCAAACTGGTGTATGATGCTTTATATCTTATGAAGTCGTAAGGGGAGATCATAGTCCACGACAACAAAAATGAGCAATTCTTAGTATTGATTTCGAAAGGCTCTAAATAATTTAAAAATTATGTTACAAAAAAAAATTGTAACAAGTTATAAATTGTACTTTTATTATTATATTTACATATAAGAATCTTATGTTTAAAAATTATTTTTAAAAAAAGTTATTTTTTGAAACATACAATTACGAATTTTCAAAAATACAAGTATTTGTTTGGTACACTTTGCACAAAAAATATACCACGAATTTACATAAAACTTTTTCAAATGCAAGTCAACAGTTAGGTTTATATTTGTCACCTATATTTTGCCTAAAATAATTTTTAAATTGTATTTTAAAAATATTATATTCTACATTCATAAAAATTCAGATTTTCAACGCAGAAAAGTGTAAAATAATAAAAAAAAATTGTAATACTATATGAGGTGAATTAAATAGATCTAAAATGGTTTTATAACACACATAAATATTAAGAAATATTTAATAGATTTGGAGAAAAGTGTACCTATGTGTTGAAAATTATAATTTTGAGAAAAACGCAAAAAACAAATATTTACCTTTCTTTAATAATAGTTACCTTTAGTTTATTTCTCAATAAACATCAACAAATACAATTTTTAAGGAGTTAAAGTTTTAGTTAAAGATACTATAGAGTTGAGAAACACCTCTACTTAAAAAAATAATTATATTTATTAAATTAAACTGCATGTGTCAAAAGTTGTCCATTGAAAGGGGGCGCGGCACATTTGTTTATTTTTATAATTTTGATAAAAAATAGCTAAACAAACGATACAAAATCGGTCTCATTCGATAGATCGGGCTGCCATCTGTCAGAAAATACTTGTTTCAAAAATGCGATTTTTTTTTTGTCATTTTTAACTATGATCTCCCCTTAAAGCTGATGTCTATTTGGGGCTTTTTTGTTAATATAGTTCACGTAAATTACCTTGAAAATATAAACATTAATTTTAGAGCAATTTTCTTACTAGCGTTGTATCTTCAAACCCAGACCATTTCTAATTTTGTCAATTTCTTGCGTTACCAGACCACGACTTACTCTTGCTCTAACTCGTATAAACAAAAATAAAACTCTGAAACCCAACTCATTTTTCTTAGTTCTTTCTTCTGGTGTATTTCATCGGGTTCTTTTCTCGGGCACTTGTCCGTTGGCCCGGATGTTATCCTCTGTCAAGAAGGGCATTTTTTGTACCGGCGATCGATGAAATGTCGATCCAATATCGTGGTTTTTTATCTGCCCCTGCGGTGACGATACGCTATTCAAATGGGGAATCAATCGTAAAATGTGGTATTGGATAGGCTTTTTCTTCGTTTAATGACCTCCGCGTGGAGTTTTGTTGGTAGCTAGGGTAATTTGAAGATGATTAATGGGGTTTTATAAACAACATATTGTGAAGAGTCAATGGATTTTTTTGGCAATGAATAAAATGTAATGTTAAAAAAGGGTATTGGTATTGAGGTTGACAATAAAAGGAACGCAGTGACCTAATTTGGCTATTTGTCAGAATTAAAGATACTAGAATTATCAATTTGATGAATGTACACAATGAAACTTTTATCAAATTTATGTAAGTTTTATAGTAGATATAATTTAACGAAAAAGTTCTATATTTTAATGTAATTTTCACTTTTAAATGCAAGTGAAAATGTATTGTAACTTTTATCATTTTAATAAATGTACAAATAAATTTATTATCGAGTTACGGAGTTTTCTCGTAGATATAATTTAACGGGAAAAAATCTACTTTTAAAAAACTAATATTTTTTTCAATAATGCAATGTTAATGGAAGTGAACCATTTAGTTTACAGGAAAAGGACCCTTTTTTATTTTATTTTTTGATTACAAAAAAAAAAGTTTCCTATAAAGCGATCGATAATACATCAGTTTTCACACTTATTTAAACCTTTACTGAAATTAAATGAATAATAAATTCCTGTAGTAATACTAATTACGAACTTTTATTTTTAAACATAAATTTTATCTAATTTAAAGTTAATTAAAAGTTAGGACAAAAGAAAATTCAATTTCTTCATGAATATGTTCTTTCATTTTAATTAAATTGACCATATTTTAACTATAAAAAAGTTTTTTAATTTATTGAATTAAATCATGCTTATTACTCACAAAATAAATACACAATAAAATATTTTAATAACTATTTACAAATTTATTTATAACTGAAGAATTTTAATATGAGGTGAAAAGTAACACTTCCGTCATGGTTAACTGAATGACAAAAGCGACATTCTTCCTCGCACATGGCAATACTTAAAGCGTGCTTCAAATAACGAAAGGATACATACTTTCCTTACACTTAAAAATATTTATTGAAATTAAATGAAATCTAATTTCCTGTTTTTAAAGAACAAAGCAAAGTAAATTAAATTCCTGCTTTCTTTGATAAATTATTTCACCTAAGTTTTCAGGAAATTAAATTTCACTTCTTTCAGACTTCGCAATTTGTAGAATTCTTGTATTAGAGGAACGCTGAAAAGCAATTAAATATTTAATAATTATTTTTCGCAACTTCCGTAGCGTTTACTCGCGCAAGTTGCGTGCAATTCATTTTTAATGCTTCTATAGTTTATTCAGCACTTTAGAAGGTTTTAATATACACTAAAATATAAAATTGAGTAGATAGGTGAAAAGAAACTTGATATAGCTAAAGTGTTTCTTTTTGAGAGCTAAATTATCGTTGCTTTAAGAGTAGTATTATATGTATTGAAGTGTATTATATATTTTCGAAATATGTTAATACTATTTTTTTACGATCTAACTTTTTTAATTCAAAAATTAATTAAAATATAAGGGCTTCCTTATTTTTGTGAAATTAAATTAAAAAATTAATGTTTGTTAAGTTGATTTATTATAATAAATACGTTAGGTTTTTAAATATTTATAATTATAATGTACTTGTCGTGTATAGCATGTGAAAAAATTGTGTGAGTTTTACCAAAGTATATGATTAAAAATTAATGTGAATATAATGCCAATTAAAATTAAGAGAAGTAAATAGTTAGACATTTTGGAAAAAAATGCGGAAACATTTTACCTTTGGTTCTGTTTTTAACGTCACACTATCATTAGCGATGGGCCGCAAAATTTAATAAGTTAGGTGACGGGGCCAACACCTGATCTGCCACCCTAGGCAACCTCAAAACGACATCATATGCGACTTTAATGTTACACTTTCATACCTTCAGCTTTTTTTCTGATTGTTTGAGATGTAATACGAGTATTTTATTATTTCATTGGTATTTTGAATAAAGTTATTTATTAACTTCTATAAAATTATAAATAACATGAAAATTTCTCTTTTAATTTCTTTTCGAAGTTTAGTATTTGTTATATTACCGTACACATCACCCTTTACTGCCCGCATAAAAGTAACTAAACGCAACTACCTAATATTACTTCTTGAATTTAAAATTCAAAAATATTAATAGTTTTAAACAACACCGATTAGTGCAGTTGCTTTCAGCCATCGATATACAATAAAAGTGTAACAAAAACAATCTATCAAAATAAATCATATAAAATAAATATTATTTTATTTTAACTCAGAAAAAAAATGTGTATTTCAGAAAAATGATGTAAAAGTAAACTTAGTTGCATTGAAAAAATGCATATAGTAATAACAATTACAAGCTCTCGAATCGGTATTTGAATATCTGAGGTTACTTTATATCAATATGTAGTTTGAAATCAAAATACCATGTTCCCAATTGAATTAATATGGCAAAATCGTCATTTTTCCGTGTCCTATGCAATGTAGTTCCCAAGCGGATTTTTTCCGTAATTCAATGATGTAAAACAGACAACCGTGACTTCATTAAGGCCCAGTAAATTACCGCAACCGAGCTGCGGTGGGGTGAAGTTCGAGAATAAACTTGAAATTTATATCCTGCGAACTTCAGCAGAGCCGGAATGGGTGCCATAAAATTTAATATCCCAATAAAACGTTCAATAATGTCTTTACTTACCAATGATAAACGGAAAATCAATTTTTGGCCATTTCGCTTATGTCGTGTAATAATAGAAACTAGACTTAATTTTTTCGGTTCCCCATTTTCATGGTAGAGTAAACATATTTAAATGCATATTAAGAATACCTCAGGGAAATATAACTACGCGTTTAATTACTTAAAACACTCCAATTTAATAAAATCTTATGGTGGGGTTTTGTGTTAATTAGAGTTTAACTCGTTCGTTAATAGCAGAAACAAGCTTTGGGTTAATTATGAAATGTGACATTACAACTAAAATATTCATTTGAAGAGGTTGCTCTCCTAACAAAAATTAGTCGTATTGTGTTTATTATTTCCTTGCACAATATTAAAATGCTTTTTTTCTAGCTTTATGCTTGAACAATATACACTCGTTTATGAAGCTTATAATTATGTGTTTGCCATTTGTTTAAAGGGGAGTTTTTATGGTTTCATTTATAAAAATAATTTTAAAATTGCACTCACTAAATAAGTGAAGTCAACATAGGTGCTTTTTAAAAGATTTTTTAAATATTAAAAAAAACACGAAAAATACTGAAATAGCTTTGTTTTTAAACTCAGTGTTCAGTTTAATTATAAACTATAGATTACTATAATGTGGGTTAATTTAATAGTTTCATAAAATATAATTTTGTTCTAATAATACAATGAATTATTTAGATAACTCTAAATTTGACAATATATATTGAGTTATGGAGTTTAGAAATATGTTTTCGGTAATAGACGAAGAATTTTTTTGAAATTTGAAAATATTTTTGAAAGCTTTAGTCATTAAATAATTAAGCTTTCGAGTTAATATACCGCGCACATCCTATGTGTTCATCACATTTAGAAAAAATAACGGTTAAGGAGTATTACAGTTTAGAAAACACGAATCTAGTTTTCCAAAAAGGAAAAAAAAAACAATTTATGTGATAAGAAGGGAATGCATTTTTGTATTATATGCAATATTTCATTTTCATGACTGCAAAGTCGAGTAACTAACAAAATCTAGACAAAGGTGTGTTTATTTAATATTTAATTAAATATCACAGTAAAAGTACAGTGCATTATTATCGAACGTTAAGCTTGTATATCGTATAAAATCGTATCGTATATCGTAAGCTTGTATATCGTATATATGAAAATATAAAAATGCATAGATGAGGATAATATTAAATTTTTTTTTATTTAATCATATATTTACAATAAATGTTTATATCAACAAACATTTTTATCAGATTAAACAAATATGTATATGAAAAAAATTGCATTATTTGTTTTAACTAGGGGATTTTTAAGAAAATTTCAACTAAAGTATGTATAGTTTAATCAATATATTGGGGTTACATTACTTCCACGAATTATCTAGTTTTCAGTACTGGTAAAATGATCAATGTTTAGTGTTATAACATAATAAGCGTATCTACTTTTTTAACAATGGGCCAAAATATCTACTATATAATGGAATTCGGCATTTTAATGCAAAGTACTTGTAGTTATTTAAAGATATTCGATAAATTTTTATGAAAAGAATATTTGCATACTAAAATTATTTCTTTTTGTTCCGCACATTTCTATTTTTGAATTTATTTCTAGTGTCTAGTTTTGTCCATATATTATACAATTATAGAATGGTTGTGTATTTATTTTCTTAACCTAGTAGCAAATGAATATTAAATGTAGTATTTAACCCACGAATTAAATTAAGTAAAAGTAAAAAAAAATATGAAGTTAAGTAAAATATACTATCGTCAAAGTTTTAAAAAAATCTTAATAAAAATCTTATCTTACAACTATTATTTCGTGCTGTTCAAGACAATAGGATATTGAAAATCAAAAAATAACTAAACTTACAAACTTTAATTTACTAACTCGTAAGATAGTTCAATATCGTTTCTTAAAAATATATATTAGCTAAATATTTATTAGAAATACAATATTCAAATTAATAAATTGAAGATTTACCCGAATTTCATATTACTTTATTATCTGCTCTTAATATGTTTTTGACAACAATTACGTAAAAGTTTTTCCTATCAAACTAAAAAATCATGAATGAAAATTTAAATCACAAACAGTTCGGGTCATGCTAAGATTTTTTTAATATTTAACGTTTTCCTACATTTTTGAGAATGGGAAATTAGGAGTTAGCTGTTAGATAACCGTTGGTATACGTATTACTAAGACTTGTAACATTAGAAATGTACTCAAATGTTTCGTGTTTTACAGATTTCAACACAAACGTCTATTTCGTCATTTATGCTTTTTGCCTTGCCTACAATGCTTCTAAACAAACAAAACGAAACATCTTATTGAAACATGCAAAACACAGTATCCAAAATAAGGAAAAACGAAACTATCTACATTTGCATCGCAGTGTATTACTTGCAATATTTACAATTTCCATCTATATGCTCTTCGTCTTCTTTTCCTTTCTTCCAATAATGGGAGTGGAATAATGGATCTATGGGAGTTTTTCGCGGTCAGCTGGACAGACAATAGTACACAAGAGAGACCCGGAGAATCGTAACTCGCCAAATTGCGTCGGCTGTTCTGTTTTTTTATTATTTTTTTGCGCACTGTGGGGGGCAAAAATAGCAGAAAACCGATGGTGCTCCGATGGAAAACCGATGGAACTCTAGCTGTTTTGACAGGATGGGGGATAATTCATTTTTCGAATTTTTTTCGTCTGATTCAAAGCTCTCCTCTTTATGTGGGGTTCTGTATTAAGAAGTTTGTGTATTGTTTATGTAAATAGATAAGTTTTTTTGTTAGATTCATAGAGTTAACAGTATGTCTGAGAATAAATATATTAGATACCATTTCATACATATTCGTAAAATTTGAACTTTTCAAAGCTATTTTTTTAATCAGAAATTGCATGAAAATTAATTTCTTCAAATGTATTCACTTGAAAATGAATCGATCAACTATCAAGTAATGCTTCCTATATACCTATAAACCTACCTGCATGTAGTGATTGAAAACATTCCTAAAATATATAGTCAATTTTTCCTATTCATACAATGTATATTTTGTACGATTTGAAACGTGTACTTATATTTTTGTTTTTGTATGATACCAAAGCACATAAAATAGTAAAAATACTTAATAATTTAAATTTTACGCTTAATCATAAAAATAATACAGTAACTCATTGTCTACTCACATTTTTTTCTTAAAACAATACATTTTCTTGTAAATAAAAAAAATAGTTATCCCCAAGTAGCAGATATCATATATCCAGTACCTTTACCTTTATTTTTTCTGTTTCGGTTTTTAAGCCTACTGTAGAAACAGTCTATATATATTTATATAATACTTATCTTCAACCAATAACATCGCAAGTCTAGAGTGTTATTGGTGGATTTATACAAAATTCTTCATTGTCGAATTAAAAACCCTTATGTTTGCTATAAAATCCTATAGTGAATCCCTAAAATTTTACCAAGCAATGAGTTCTTTTAAACTCCTTATGCAACGACAACATTTCATTTCGCCCAGCAACCATTGCAAATAAAATAGCAAAGTGAATTCCTGAGTTTCTTTCCAATGCTCTCCAACATTTACCACTGTCCACTACGCATACAACACGCCCCATGCGGCCTAGTACACAAGTCCTGGTCAATTTATTCTCGAAGACAAATTGGGCACGATTCTTGGACCCACACGAGTCTTGGGGAAAAAAAAGTGGACGCTTTTATGTGCCAATTTCTTCTCCCTGAAGCAGGAGTTTAGCAGGGAAGAGATCACGGTAAACCCACATTGTCCCAGAGGGATCCATAACAAAGGACTGCAATGAGGTGGGGCCAGGTGTATAGAAGTTGTGATAACATGATTTTAAGGGTGTTTATTGTGTGCACTGATTTTGATGGGGCAGGTGCATAGAAGTTGTTATATCGGTACTGATTTTAAGGGTATTTAATGTCTTTACAGATTTAGATGGGTCAATGTGTTTAAGGGTGTGATATAGGAAGACGACGTTTAACAATTTTCCGAGTACCTGGTGATGACCAAAAGTGTATTTATTATGTGTACAGATTTAGATGAGGCATATATATCCAAGTCGTGATAACGGTGCTGATTTTGAGCGGTACTGATTTTAAGGGTGTTTATTGTGTTTACAGATTTAGATGGGTCAAGGTGTTTAGGGGTGTGATATTGGACGATGACGTTTAACAATTTGCGGAGTATATTGTGGTGATTATAAGGGTATTTATTGTGTGCACAGATTTAGATGTAGCAGGTGTATAGAAGTTGTGATATCGGTGCTGATTTTAAGGGGTGTTTATTGTGGGAACAGATTGAATTAGGCTCGGTAAATATGGGTGTGATATTGGTAGGGATTTTAAGTGAATTTAGTGTATGAACAGAGTTAAATGAGGCATGTGTATGGGGGCGTGATATTAAAACTGCTTTTAAGAGTATTCATTGCATGTACAGACTGTTAATAGTATTTCATTGCATATACAGTAGTTGGTGTAAACGGGTGGGATATTGTTGCTGATTTTAAGAGTATTAATAATGCGCACAGATTAAAATGTTGCACGTGTATATAGGGGTGTGATATCGATATTAATTTTTTAATGGTATTTCTTGTATGTATACAGATTTAGATGGTCCAGGTGTATATAAGTTGGGATATCGGAATTAATTAAAATAGTATTTATTATGTATAGCTTTGGATAGGGCATATGCATAGTAGGGTGGAGTGAAATTTTTTTTTGTTTTATTTAACATTTCTAATAGTGAAAAAAAGTTGTTTCACATCTTTCTAAAACATGATATATATATTTTTAAAGTTAAAGTTAAATTATCAGGGTCCACAATGAATTTATAAATACGAATGTGCTGGCTATACAGTAGGGTGGGACGAAAAAAAAAATTTTGAGTACAAACTTCTAATAGGACTCAAAAGTTGCGTTTTGTCATGCTGATTACTGGAAAAATAATAAAACAATTCCTAATTAATATTATGTGCTGCCTCAAAGCGGTTGAAGTTTGACAAAAATACCAAAAATCAACTCATTTTAATTTTACCGCTAGAATTTACTGATTACGTTTCATACTTTGAAAAAAAAATAATATCGTTCAGTTATATATCGTTATCATAAACAATATTTTACAAATGCTATTCAAAATTTTTAAATTCTCGAGAAAATTTTTTTTTAAAAATACGCGATTTTGATGAAAAATCACAAAAAAATTTATAGCTTTTTAAAGTGAACCTGTTTGGAATTTTAAATTATAGAAAAGTGCTCTTATACATAGGAATGGATGCTTTACATTATGTTTAACCTATATAAGCAGCAGCATAACAGTTATTATGAAAAGTCAGGGCCGTAGTTTGGGTAGTGGGTAAGTTTGCTCCATTATAGTTTAAATTGTAAAATGCATTCTTATTATTACTTTATTTGCCAACTGCATGGCAATGAATTGTTTTTAAGGCATTTGTTTGAACATTTAAATGGAGTAACAAATGGACCCAGGGCATATTCTGGTCCGATCGGAAAGTCTGGTTGGTTGTGAAGAGCTTCCAATGTGCAGTTTTTAAAAAATTGAAGTAGTTTTGCCAAGTCGCTTGTAAAACATTACTAAAAGCCCTTAGTACAGAGCAAAAGTATTTGATGGATATTTGCAAGGGAATTTCTGCAGGAAAGTGTTCCACTGACCTGTTGTAAAGGACGCCTGGGAACATTTGTCATTCTAGGTGGATTACAACTGCTAACAGAATATTAAGGTTGTATGTTGGAACACCTGCACCTTCAAAAAGCGTGCAGATATTGGCAACGTTGTTTGCAAAGTGTATGCTCCGAAGGGTTCCAAATCAGAACAAGCCATCTTAAAAATATGGATTTGTCATCTTTTTGACACCATAAATAAATGTCAATACTTGAATCGAGAACTCAAAAATATTATCCATCCGGTAATCCGACGTAATGGATACTTTGGTCATCCCAAAACATTATCTTCTGCATGATAACTGACGAAGGCCACATGCCCACATGTGATGGAATTGGCTTTAAGAAGGATAAAGCAAGCAATGAGGCTAACTAGGAAAATTGTAAGAAGAGTTGAGCTTCCCAAGTTTAACTTCAATGTCAAGGAATACATCGACATCATCGACTGGTCCAACACAACTGAAGAGCTTAGTGGAAGAACGTGCTAAGTGACTTTTTTGAAAAAATTGAGATTTTTGTGTAAATGAACATATTACTAACTTCTTTAACGATACCCCCCTTTCGTTCCCCCCCCCTTTTCATAAACTTTAAGTTTAGTATATTTTTTACGCTTTACAAGTAACGTTTTCAACAGATCTGAGTGAAAACGATAAACTTTAAAGCTCATTTTCTCGTTTTCACCTTTTTGTCACTTAGCATGTTCTTCCACTAAGCTCTTCAACTGTGACAGAACCTCCGATTACAGCATCTGTCATCAATTACAATATCATTCGTACTTTTCCCAGTCGGAGATGCATCCGCCCTTTTTCAAATTTTATGTAAAATACTATATTTTTTTTATAAAAAACACACAAAAACTATTTTATTCTCAAGGTTTATAAGTCCATTGCTTTTTGTTATTTGTAACCATATTTTTTTTCGTATAAATGAAGCCATATTAGGTTCCCAATATAAGTCTCACTTTTTCCTATGGGAGATTAACATGGGGATTTTTTTCGTGTGTTTCAAACATTAAACCCGATTGTGGACCCTCAAGACATTAAACTAGAGTTCTGAAGTTTTTACACTTTTTATTCAGTATATCATAATACAACTTTTTCATGCTATTAGATATGGAAAAAGAATATTTATTTTTCAGCATATGAAATCACTCCACCCTAATGCATAGGGGTGTGGAATTGGTGCTGATTTTTGAAGTATGGTGTATATTGGTATAAGAAATATTCATCTGAATATGAAACTCATAATGAAAGGATGTATATATGTATGCTGCGTGCATGCAGATATACGAAATATTGAGATGAAGGTGTAACTAATATAAAATGGGTGGGAATTATAAATGTTGTGTATGGACACAACAGATATTAAGGTTCTACTTGTGAAACTGAATTCTCCAAAGTATATCTAAGATGATAGTTTTGAGAATGTGAGTTTTGCAACTAGATAATTCACATTGATTGAACAAATATTGAAAATGAAGGTAATTAACATTGTAACTAATATCGATATTAGCTAAGTAGGATTTCCAAATCTCAATTAGCAGTGGGTGGTCGATACGAATTGTCAGTGGTAACTATTTTAACTTTGGGAAAAACTGTATAAAAGGATTTAGTATCTCCTTATTTGATTGAGTTCACGTGTTCCTAATCTTCATTTATCGGAAAAAAATCTTTTAATTTAGAACTAACTTACTTTTTATTCTTTTTAAATTGCATCATTTTAAGCAGTGGGGAGTACTTAAACATAATATAAGCAAAATATAATTTATGTTTTTATGTTTAGCAAAAAAAATAAGAGACATGAACTACTTACTCAAAACATCGCAAAGATGTCCGACACTACCAAAACGTGTATTCATGGATAGCAAAATAAATACAATTCAATAGTTGAAAATAATTTTTACCAATACTGTTAATAAGAAGTCACTAAATCAGTTTTGCGAGTTTCAAAAATTGTAGGTTCAACTTCAAGTTTAATATAGTTTTTACATAAGGATCAAGTATCCCACATTAGCAAAAAGACTCTAGTCTCTCTAACTTAGCACTTGTAATTAATCCCTTTAATATTGACTACGAGAAGAAATTTTTAAAACTCTTCAACGTGTATATTACACTGTAAAAATTTCGTTTTTTGTTTGGTTAAACCTAGTATCATTTTTTTAACAATGTAGAACCGAGTTTTTAATAGTAATTTAAGGACCGGTTTCACATAAAGTTATTTATATTTTATACAAAAAAAAATATTCATTTTTAAAGTAAATTTTTTCCCAAAAAATTCGAAAATTGTAACAATTTATTTTTTCCTTTCATCATCAAAATTCACAAAAGACTAAAACGATGTTCAAAAACTTCTTATATAAAAAGTTTTGTAGGCAGAAGCACATTGGAATTCGTTCACCACAACTAAAGTGGCACTCGCCAAACTGACAGCGCTTGCAAACTTCCTTTTTTCGGACTGACAGTATTCCCAATGAAAAGACTACTTTCCCATTTGAATGCAGGGAAAATAGTTTTCACGACTTATTTACTTCGACGTCGACAAAAGCCTTTAGGGAACATGTGTAATGAAAAGTAAAGAAACTCTTACAAGAGGTTACTATTTTGTCGCCAAACTCTAGGTAATTATTTAAAAAAAATTGAAATACCTCTTAAATATTAAATATATACAATAACATTCCTTATTTTTTAATTAGAAAATTTAAAATATGAAAATTAGACATTGACATGGTTTAGATGTTTGTTTGTCCCTACCCCATTTCCAAATTCGTTTTTTTCGTCGGATCTTATAAGTTATTTTTTGTTGCTTTGAAGCTTTGATATCAGAGACCTAGCTTTTACACTTTTTGTCCGTCTGTCTTTATGTCTAAACGGACATTTAGCCACAGGTATACGAAGGTCTTTTCGTTGAATAACATTGCAATTAAATTTTTATTCAATTTTTAGCTGTTACTACATCAGCAACAGTATGAGAAACTCTATATATTTAAAATGAATATTGAAGAAAACTTTTATTATTAACACATAAATTAGTTTGAAATAACGTCATAATATGTAAAACCATGTGATTGTTTGTCCATTATTTGTTTACTAAGAAAGCGGCTAACAGCGTTCCGTTTTTTTGCATAACTAATTGGTTATTTATAATTTACATTGTTTTGTTTATTAATATAATTTGGAGTTGTTTCGTTTTTGTTATTAAAATATATTTTAAAAATATTGGGGTTTTACAAATTTTTATTTTAATACTTATTTAAGAATACGAAGTTGGCTTTATTTAGGTGTTGACGACATTTTTCTAGCGTGCCAAATGCCTCTGGTTACTAGGTTTTGACCCTAGTAATTTTACATAATAATACTTGGATTTTTAAAAGAAAATGGCCAATTTGGGCTTTTACTATTTTAAATTACAATTAAATTATTGTGCATCATTGTAAATTGATATAAATTTGTAGTTCAGGTGAACAGAATATATGTATTTTACCTCTCGTGTTACTATTCAATTTGTAAATAAATTTTTCAAATATTACTTAATCCCAGCAAAAACCTATTGGTAAAAGAAGGTAAAGTTCAATAAAAAAATATGGCCTAGCCATAAAAAGAAGTGACATTCCAAAAAAGGTACCAAGTTCGATAAAAGTTAGTGATGGGTCAAAAAAGGGCAGATTTCACTGGTTATTATAATAATAATAATAAAAAATATAGATAAATATAACTATTTTCTAAAAATGGTTCCATGTTACAAATCTGGCCTTTTTTTAAGAGAATGACCTTGATCGTCTTTTATCATTCTCTTAGCCTTATTTAGTCTTTGATCATTCTCATGTTAACTGAACTAAACTCCTTGGCTTAACAGCCTTTTAGTGGGTCCATTTTAGCTCTGGGTAGCAAGGACTCTGGCGTGCTAAACATATATCCCGGTTAAGCGTTCAACCTCACACTCCCCAGGTAGCACAACAATGTTGGCCGACATTCTACCGACATCGGCCAACATTGCGAAAGTCGAGGAATGTTGAACGTTGTAATCGCGACATCTGTCGACATTCACAGGCATTGGGAATTTTTTAAAATTAGTATGACTTTAAATTCATATTATTTTGATGTTGGAAGAATGAAACAATAATGTTAATAATAATGCAGATAAGTTTTAGACATTATTTAAAAAAATAATAATTTTTGAAAATATTCGAATATTGTGGGGACATCTGGCGACATTGTGGATACAACGTCGATGAAACAACATTGGCCAACATTGATCGATGTTTACTAGGTACTCGATTCACGTGAGTGTTAAGCCTACTAAGTGACGCGCGGAAATAGGACTTCTTCGAGAGCTTTAGGGATGTGAGGTTTTTTAAAAACGGGTTTTAGGTTTATCGGTGGCGCTGAGATCAACATAAAAACGTTAGCTTTATGGTTTGTTTACATCAGGGAGGAGAGTATGATCAAGGCTGTATTCTTTTAAGTTTTCGATTATTTTAGTCGTTTAAATCTATAGTAATACGCCAGCTTTAATGAAAAAAAATCAAAATCTATTTGTATAATGAGTTGTAATAGAAAGTCGAGAAACAAACAGTATCATTGTTTTGTTCCTGGCTACAGATCGAACAGTAAGAAACTTTCGTTGTTTTCTGTGCCAAAAAATGCAGAAGTTCTTGAAACTTGGACGAAGGCAATCTTGTGAAGTGCACTTTGACGAGGATTTTATTGAGAGCCATTATAAATGCATAATTAACAATGAAGTTTTAATGCCTAGAGGTAAGACTGTTATAAACAGAGTCAATTCCAACCAAATTCCCTGACTTTCCCCATTATTTATCAAAGAAAGTTCTTGTAAAACGTAAAACAAAAAATTCGGTAGAAGGAGGAGAAAAATCTTGAAGATTAGTGAGCCAGAAATTGATTTTAACGCTTAGAACATCACAGAAGAAAATAATATCGAGGACATTTACAACATAGCTTTGCCTTCAAAATGTGGATCAAAGTTACGAGAAAAATCCAAATGTCATAAGTTTCTGTTCATGGAGAGAGGCAAATCTGTGTGCTTTGCCCTGCAAACAAATTGATGTTGAGAAGCTTCGGGATACATATACCTGCACGAATTAATAATTGTTTTTTTTAATATATTAAAGTAGAAAATACATAACTATCTAAAACATGAAATTTAATCAAATTACATGTAAAAAATAGTTTAATTGAAGTTTGTGCATAAGATTTACAGATTTTGTCAAGAATTTAAGTTTTTCTACACTTTAATTATATGAAATAAAACCTATACCCAATGGAGGTAGGTAAACATATTTTTATTCAATTCTACCTACAGTAATTTTTCGTCTTTTAATGGTATCGACCATCCCTATATAAATACATCCAGAGATGTTGTGTAGTTAACTTTAAACAATCTGGGAAAAATATGTGCTATGTATCAGATATTTAATATATGAATAATAATACGTAAAATTTGTTTTAATTTGACTCTGAAGCAGTACAGAAAAAAAGAGCTATGTCGTAATGTAGTGTTTTATATAGCTGTTTGAATTACTAGTTTTTAAAATTACAATAGTACTAATACAATATTTCTTGATTAATTTTGATTTATTTAACCTATTGTTAATTGTTTTACAACATCGCATATTGACATTGGCTGACATAAAAATGACACCCTTGCGAATATTGTACAACATCGGTTTACGACATTGATTAACATTAGTCGTACCACATTCATGGGCGTTCTTTTACAGTATGTACTTCTCAATTATACATTTGTACTTCGCATAACTTTTTAACTCATCTGTTTGTTGAGTAGAAAAAACTTATTTACAAAAGTAATTTTCTTTATATTTTTCTAATTAACAAAATTTTTGTTAATTAGAAATATATAAAGAAAATTACCTTTGTAAATATTTTTTTTTATATTTTTCTAATTAACAAAATTTTTGTTAATTAGAAAAATATAAAGAAAATTACCTTTGTAAATAATTTTTTTCTACTCCACAAACATATGAGTTAAAAAGTTATGCGAAGGAAATGGAAAAATGTATAATTGAGAAGTACTGTAAAAGAACGACCATGAATGTGGTACGACTAATGTTGATCAATGTCGTAAACCGATGTTGTGCAATATTCGCAAGGGTGTCATTTTTATGTCGGCCAAATGTCAATATGCGATATTGTACGGCGTTGATAAATGTTGGTCAATGTCGTAAAACGACGTCGTACAATATTTGCTAGGGGGGTCCATTTTTATGTCGGCCAATGTCAATATGCGATGTTGATCAATGTCGTGAACCGATGTAGTACAATATCGGCAAGGGTGTCATTTTTATGTCGGCCAATGTCGATATGCGACATTGTACGACGTTGATAAATGTTGGCCAATGTCGTAAAACGACGTCGTACAATATTTGCTAGGGGGGTCCATTTCGACGTCGGCCAATATTGACACCAATGTCGGCCAATATTTTTTTTTAATATTGGCCGACGTTGGTGTGCTACCTGGGTCAGCCCCCATTGTTCAGTTCCCAATCCTGTTTGTTCCTCATTTTATCGACTAACTTGTGTTGAATGTTAGGTAAACTTCGCCCAATCCGAGATTCGATCCCCGGACCTGCTGCGCCTAGACGAGAATAAAACTACCACTTGGTAGCCTTACCAGCAAAATCGTAAACAAAAAAACTATCATGAATCATATTTTTTTACGTTTTTGTTTAACTATGATGACTTTGTTAAACTATGACATAGGCTATTTTCAAAACCTTTATAGCTAGATAGTTGAATAACAAACTAAACTGTACTGCAAAGTGCAGTAGTTCTGGTCATCCTACCACTTGGCATTTTTTATAGCCTAACATAATTCCACAAACACATTTACAGGTTCAATATAACGTTCGCAAATTTATTTACATTTTACTACACAGCGAAAGATAAAAGTTAGATTATTCTATGCCTGTCAAACATTTCCTCCTACAATTCCGCAATCTATTCTATCCCTTCTCGGTTTATCCCATCAGACGCCCAAGAAACAAGCCTTATCACCCTCGCCCCACGTTCGTCAAATTTGCACAACCACTGACGACAAAGAATCACCAAGACGACGCTTTTCTTTATTCTTCTTCTTTGCCTCTTCTTTATTCTTCTTAGTCTTCTTTATAGTTTTCCGAAAGTCTTTTTTCCCCTCCCTAGAATAGGAGAGTCGCTCATTAGGGCCTCTAATTCCACAGTTTTTTTTCACCAATGCAAAAGCGAGAGGGGATGAAAAAAAATAATGTAGAGATTTTCAACTTGGAATGCGTAAGTTTTGATTTTTTGGTAGAAACTTTTCGATTGGAGCTTAAGTCAATAGACTATTTGGAAAAGTAATGTGGACTTTTAAATTAAATAAAAACGCTCCTCTCTCTCTTTCACCGTGGAATGTAAATTAATAGAATTTATGATTTTTTTAACAATCGAAGTTTTTTCTTCTAATTTGTTTGCTTAGCAGTTAAAAGTTTTTTTCTAATCAATCCTTAACTAATATAGTTAATTATTTGAATGTTGTATGTATGTTTGTTATTAAACGTGATCATGATATGAGATGTTTTAAATAAACGTTTAAATTTTTATATCAAACGGACCTTAAATTGCAATTAAAAGTTTAAAACGTTTTGAGGCTTGCACTTCTTTTTAATATTTAAATTTACTTTGCCACTATACACGTAAAACAGTTGTTGAAACGTTACTCCGTAAAACCTTTGACAGTTAATGCTGCCTCCATCTTTACGAAAGAATGTCCTACCACAATATAGAATAAATTTAACCCAAACATAAGTGTCTTTACACCACTAAATATGAGAAACGTTACATCCCGATATAGGACGTTTACGTTATAACGTTATAGGACTTACAACCCAAAACGGAGTTATTTTACACAACAAAGTAGGAGTAATTTTACACCTAAAAAGTTGTAAAAACATGAGTGGCAAGATAGTTGCCTCTGTGTGGTTTGCGTAATTTTTTGTCTTCGCCGTTAAGTTCCAGTCAATTGAATCCTAATATGTGGTTTTTATTTTAACAAATCTACAATATGATGCATTGTCTAGTACATTATTCAAGCTAATATAGCAGTATTATTTTAACCAATAGATTTTATGAAATATCTATATTTTGGATACGTCGAATTTTCAAAAGCTAAAGTTCTATGAAATCATGTTTTCACAAGAGAAAATGAAATGAAAGGATGCCATTTATGCAGCATGAACTATCTTTAAATATTTAATTGGAATGTTTTCGCATGAGTAATCCTATAAAGGTGGTTTAGCAATCCATTTTTAAATATATTTTACACACATTTAATTTTAAAATAATAATTCTTTTCCCACTTTTTTCCCTCTTAAAAGGGAATGATCCAGCTAGTATATATATATTAAATCAGATGGATAAGAATATAATTATTTAAAATTTCTTCCAATGAAAAAAATTCCTTAATTACAAAGTCAAAGTCATTATAAATAAATGAGCCTTTAATGTTTTAAGTCCAATTTAAAAAAAACTAAAAATCATAAATTTTAAGGTTTCTCATTCATTGAGTTTAATGTGTAGATAATATATGAACCATCATTACAATGTTTTGAAAGTTACTATAAGATAATTAAACAGCAATAATACTTTAAGAACTATTTTATTGCTAACATCTTGCAGTACCTATTAATTAAAATAGCACTACTAAGTTTCTTACTCGTCAGTTTACTTCACCGGATGACTATTGTGAACCTATAATTGCAGGATTTAAAGTTAAGGAGAAAATCTTTCTATTATTTCGATCTATTTATTCTAGTAGCGACATATTATTTTCTACAACAGGAAAGAATTTCAATTAATTTTGTGAAAATTTATATGATACCATAGTTCTTTGAATCTGTATGAATCTTTCTCGTCAATGACGTAATTTGATCTGGGTATTTTCACAATCGCTCATTTTGGTGGCATAAAGCGATTTAATTTAATCACTGCACCTAACGGCGTTACAGTATTTTTAATTGTTTATTTTTTTCATGCTGTATTGTATAACATATTAGAAACTATGTAAATGCAAGTGTGTGTTATCAGAATTAGTTGTTACAATAATGTTTCTTTTTCTGAGTAGGCTAAGATATCATCCACAATTTTATTCATTGCACTCTCTTTTCCCAACTGCATTCGAAACCAAATAGAACACTAAAACAATGTAACCAAACATGCATAATTCTTTATCAAGTATTTTATGGTGATATATTATTAGCGATCTATTATTTTCTAAAACAAGAAAGAGTTTCATTTATTTTGTGAACCGTTATGGAGAGGATTCTTTTCGAAGGTTCTTTTTATCTGTATAAATCTTTCTTGCATATGTTTGATTATGGTTTACTCACGATAGTTCATTTAGTGGGTATGAACTAAATCTAGTCAATCACTACGCTTAAAAAAACGGAAATTTTAATTTTCCAAAGTCAATATTTTTGATTGTTCAATTTTTCTTTACTATTTTGCATTTTATGTTTTAATATTAATTTAATGTTAATTAAAAAAAATTCTAACATACAAGTAGCATATACAAATACTAACATGCTAAAAACGACTGACATGCAAGGAACTAGAAAAGTGTATGTCATCCAACTATTTTTGTTTTAAGAATTATATGTTTTGTCTGCTTAGTAGGTTAAACAATCATCACCAATTTTATTCATGACATCCCCTCTTTCCAAATACATTCAGAACACAATAGAACACTAAAACAATGTACCCAAACAAGCTTTACAAAGTATTTTATTCTTTCCGACTATTTTCTCTTTATCTACTACAATGCAAAATAACAAGCAAAACTGAAATTGTAGGAAACCGTCTCGATTACACGGCCTCATTCCCGTCCAAACACAGTAGGCCATCCATCCACTCTTTTCCTGTCCAGTATTTTTCCTGAATGCGAACTTTATTTCGGGATCACGTCTCCTTTCATCTGTCCCGTTTTTTTGTCCTTTATTTCATCTCATCCTGGATATTTCCAGGATATCTTCCATTGTGCATTACGGAAATTCCGGTTTTCGAAATTGCATGGTAGGCTTCTTTTTCCCATTCATGTGGAAGAAATGCAAAGTTTTAAGATAAGGTTGACTCTTTTTTTTATTTTTCCCTCTTTCTTTTTCGCGAGATTTTGACTCATCTCTTCTTACTTTCCCTTTATCGCGATAAAGCCCTGTAAAAGTTTGAAAAAATTGTAATCAACACTGTTTCAGTAAACTAGTTACAAAAATAGTTTACTGTATAATAAGAGACTATATAAAATTGGAATTTTGTTTTTGAATGTGAAATATAATAAGATTCTACGATGTTTTAGCAAAATAAGGCATAGAGTTTGACGCTTTGCGTGCCAATTGCATCGTAGTAATTAACTCTAGAAGATACTCAGCAGACAGTAAGTTCTATAAAATTATCGTAAATAATTGATTTAAAGTTAGAAATATCAGCTGAAAACGTCAGCTAGTCTTTCTTCTAATTAAAATGTGGAAATATTAATCTAAAATTTGGAAATGTGAAGCTTATCTGCTCAAGTTACTTTTTTTTTAAACTCTAGCCCTCTCTAGTATGTCTTTTTAATTTCAAACAATGAACCCTAATGTTATCTACTATTACTCGAGAATGAGAAAAGTTGCAAATACCGTTTATTTCTAGACATTAGTAAATATTCAAAGATTAGTGCTTCTTGCACCAATTAACTTCGCTAGGTATGAAAGCAAAAATGGTCCAAGTCAAATGCAGACTTCTATTCTATCTTTAAAACTAAATGACTCAATAAGGGATAGGAACAAATCTGAGCCCCTTAGGTTGATACCAGAACTATTAACATGGTCTTATTAAACGAATGTACTTAAGTGTTGACATTAAAGAAGAACATGAGTCCCAAATAATGGTATTTTAATATGTTAATTTTACTCCATTGTAATTCTCCACCTAACCATTTTGTTTAAATTCCGTTTAATTTAAATTTGGTTTAGTTTGAAATAGTCCAGCTGCTTACTTATAGCCTCCGCGAGAAGCGTTTAGTATAGATACTTTTAAGCCTCGTTATATTGAACCATCGTTAAGTGACGAAAAAGTCCTAGGTAGGTATGTAGGTTGATACATGTATTTTCCGGTTTGTGTGCTTGATCAGAGACACGTTTATAAACCTCCGTCAAGGAAGACAGACACACGCAGAATTTTTACTGACGCAGAGAGAAGAGCACCCAGGGTGAAGCGGGAATCTAACCAGCACCCGGTACAGTGCGCAGACTGTTAGCGTAATGGGCTGCGATCAAACCTACTAGGCCACCCGGGCCCTAGTGGGTGTTGTGTTACGGTGTTTTCAAACCAACTATGCAGTAGTCGATGTGGACTCCATTTTTCTTTATTCCCATGACATAGATTCGTAGTACCATTCCATTTGTCTTGGAACCAACACTGAAAGTCCATTTTGTTTAAAATTTGCTGGGTGCTCTTAGAAATTCTGAAAATTTCCGTTTCTGAATATTTTACATTTGAACAATAACTTGCTTGGTAGACTTTACTACCCGCATGTTGCTTTTATAGGTATTATAACCAGACAACGCGAACATAACTTTAAAAATTTAGCTTTTCTATCTCCATTTATTTAGCTCATTTTAAACCAATAATCTAAGTATATAGATTAGTAGAATTGCATTAAAAACGTGCTTATATATGAAAATTTGTGAAATAAGTTGATAGTTAACAACTAATGATAGTTATTAGTTTTGATAACTAATGACAGTTATAACAAATGCAAATTCAAGCTGCATTAAAAAGGCGCTTATGGATGAAAAATTGTGAAATAAGTTGATAGTTATAACTAATGATAGTAGTAAAATATTATTGTTATAAAATTTTTTCTTCTTTTACTGTATGCTATTTTTTTGTGTAAAGGCAAAAAAGTTTTACATAACGAATGCTTTTGAAAACCTCTAAAGTTACGTAGTTGTCGTTATTTAAAAGTAAAAATGTTGCGTTAAAGACGGGATTTTCAATGTATAATACTTCTCAAGTGCAATTATACGTTTTCTAACATAAAGTATCTACATATGAAGAGTAAATAAAAAAAATCAAACATATTATACAAACTTATGAATAAGTGAACAAATGTAAACTCCAAACCTTCTGTGATTTTCACCAAAAATAGGGAATTACAGCCAATTTTTAATTTTGATTTAGTAATATCTTATGGAAAAATCTATTGGGGAATTAAAATATTATTCTAGAAATTGTGTTAAATATTATTTAATTAGTTTATACTAGATTTAAATAATGAAAATATTTGGAATCGTGACGTGCTTCTATATGATTGTGACACTTTTTAAGAAACAGCCGCAAATTTGTTTATAAATAAAAAAAATTAATGCGTCACTCTGAGAATATCACGTGACTTCCTTTGTGAGATTGATATCGAGAGTACGCATATTATAAAAAGTAAACTAACAATCAATGGGATCTGAGAAAATTTAAAACTAAGGTGGGTTTTTTGTTTTGAAATTTTTCGACCATATTCAATCGATGAAAACCAAGGAACCCTAGGGATGTGTAACGCTACACGACTTTCCATTACCACTCAAAATATCAATGAATTTACAGCCGTGTCTCGCTCCAATGGTAAGGGATCTAATAAAACGCGGCCAAATTTTTGGTTTCAGCACTTGCGCAGTAAAGAAAAATGACGTCATTTGGCAGTTTTTATAAACTTGACCGCCAAAGTCAATTTTTTTTTAATTTAAATTTATTTTTCGAACTAAATATAACTGGAAGTAGCGATCTAGTGTCAACATACATCTACTTCTGCAATCAAGACTGATGATGAGGGTTAGTGAGAATACGCAGAAATCAATCATCGAATATATTAATTTTCGTTTCGACATTTATTTCGTTTGCTAATAAAAATGAAATCGGGAATTTTAATTTTACACTTCCACTAAACGAAAGATTGGGAATAGCATTCATCATGTACGGGAAGGGAAGTTAAACATGTTTTATTGCTATATCATTTACGATTAAATAATTAATTATGAACTTTTCGAATAATTTTGTTCTTTTTTAAAAGTTTCATTCAATCAGAAAAAATTCTTTGAAATGATCAAATTTCAAAAGTTTTTTATTCGGAAAATCTTTTATTTCTCTTCATAGAACAAATGATGATACACAATGTTCAAATTTTCTTATGTTTAAATCTCTTATAGACAACTGGAATGTTATTATTTTAATTAATTGGATTATTTTTTAAGTTCTTATAGTAATTCTAATTTGTGTTTTATCATAGTAACAGAAGAGAACATAGTACATATCATAGTAACAATTTGAAAATGGTAAATTCTTGTGTTCTGTGTCGACGGACTTCACGGACAAATGAAACGTTAACCAAGAAATTATCGTTATTATTTATGAAGAATGATTTTCTTTTTTACATTATTGTAAATAAAATTTTATTTAAAAGGATTCACTTCATTTTTCCTTTAAAATCAAATGTTTCCCCTTCTCCGCACACCGTCAATAATAACATGAATAAATACTAATAATATAAGTGCATTTTCGAAGAATACAAAATTGTATATATCAAATAAAATACCTTTTTACTCCTAAAAATAGTACTTAAATTTCATATTGTTTACATTCGTTCTTCCAAATAAAAGAAAGAATAGAAACCAAATCAATCGTTAACAAATATCTGACAGTAGCCCCATTTTCTTAAGTTTTTTGGTCTATCCAGTAAAATTTATATGTCGATGAAATCGGTGGAAGAATTGGAGCCAAGTAGAAGCGCCAATATAGAAAAGAAGCCAAATAGTTTTGGCTCCAGGTATTGGCAACGGCCGCGTTTTCTTAACATTGAGCGAGACACGGCTGTGAATTTAACTCTTTCAGTCCCAGTGATGCCATTTGGCATCAACATGTTTCTAATCATAATAAAAAAAAATAATAGGGCGGGCTGACATCCTATTGGGATTAATAAAAATATTTTCTAATAGAAAAAAGTTTGAAGAATCGAATGATGTGCTTTTTGATATAATAAATGGCTATAGACGATCAGAAAAAAAATTCTAAAATGATGATGCCAAATTGTCATTGGGACTGAAAGGGTTAATTGTAATTGTATTAACTACTAGCAAATGAATACCCGTTCTTCGCACGAATTAAAAAATATCAAATCGATCCAAGTATGTGTACCATATAACCTGTTACAGGATCATAATCTAATGTTATTGTTACCGCTCGTTATAAAGTATAAAATCCCGTTTCATTGCCTTAAAATTCCAAAATGAAATATACGCTATAAAATGCACTCATAAATGTCATCACCAATTCCCTCATAAATGCATAAAACCTTTTAGGTCATTTGGAGCGTTTTGGGAAATAATACGGCCGAGAAAATAAATACAGGGTGGCCCATAAGTAGGCTTACAGTTAGTTATACAGTTATTTATACAGCAACAGTTATTTTTTGAAAGCATGCTTGGTTGGTCAGTCAGTTGATTGCGCATTATCTCACAGAACTGAAATTAGGATCGTCCTCAAGAAGGCCTTGTAACTGGGCGGTACGGTTTAAGGTTCAGCTGATCCATCAGGCGTTGTAACGTTGATCTAGAGATATCATCACAATCAGCTCCCGAAACGCTAGTCGAGTGGACTGCTTTTTATGTTTATGAATGTTATGCTACGCTCTGTTTCCGAATTTTTCATACTTTCAGTTGTCTTAAGGATCCACCGTCGGTGCTCCTCACTCAGATTCCCAGCAGTGGTTTGTACTTACAAACAAAAACACAAATTTTCAACCAGCACAAATCCTTTTATAGGATAGCTGGCAGATGGCCAGATTAATACTCTGGAAACATTATTTGCTTATTCCTCAAGTATCAAATAAATATTCCAAAGCTATCTCGAAACTAAACCAAACGAAGTACACGAATCCCTACTCTTTGGATAAGAAACGATGTATACCGCCTTTTTTTTTTTGCCAACCAACAAAACTAAGCACGACTATGTCAAATACCTGTTCTAAATAACCCAAAGTTCTTACCAATTGAACAGCTTTAACTGTTAGCCTAATTTTAATCCACACTGTATAGCTACAAACACTTCCATTTTACAGTTCTAGCACAATGACCTTCGAACAACCAACAGCATATAAATTATTTTTAAAATAAAACATTTTGCCCATATGGCGCGTATTAGTAAGTAATTTAGCGAGTTTGGCAACGTACTTGGCGAAGACATAAAACCCTAATATGCAGCTCTAGTGCGATGGCATTTATCAACCAACGTAGTTCAGTAATAGCTTAACTACACATTTATTTCTTAAATATGCATACATGCAGTCAACAGAAAAATCCATGAAAAAATCATCAAATAAACCCACAATAAAATCCGGGAATGTATAGTTAAACTCATAGTTTCCTTGCACAGAAGCCACGACCACGGGCGGAGCTATAAAACGCGCGGAGCAATCAGATGAAGACAAAATAAAAGGGCTGAAATTTCATCTTCATCTGATTGCTCCGTGTGTTTTATAGCTCCGCCCATAGCCGTGGCTTCTGTGCAAGGAAACTATGAGTTTAACTATAGACTGGCGGAATTACGTCAATTAAAACATGTCGATTATTTTTCAAATAATGAATTTATTTAGTTACTGAAGGTAATGGCAACAGAATAAATTAAACATTTTCAATTTTAATTATTTACGTAAAAGTTTAATTTAATGTTTTCAGCCGATGGCAACAGGAAAGGAAAAAATGATCGGATTTGGGCGAAAAGGGTGTAGTTTTTTCAAAAAATTCAAATTTTCTCCAAAAATAGAACATTTTAAAACCTGAAAGTTCAAAAATCATAATCTAAGTATGAACTACGCATTTGTGCCAAGTTACGAGTCAAACAGATGTCTAGTTTAAGAGTCTATAAGTAATATACATGCAAACCTACACAATTTCATTTTTATTATTATAGATAAGGTCATTTGCATGAATTAAAACCTAAAAATTTCTATGACATCTATCATTTGCGCATGCGTTATTTTATTAAAAAAAAACCTAGTATAATGCCCGACAGGGAATGCGAACTCGTGTACTGAATTTGAAGTTCATATATGTAACATTCGAGCTGTAAAGGAGTGGTTTCTGACAGACTTAATGACTGGTAGACCTTAGACACAAAATCTAAATTTTAGATTTTCGACCAGATCGTAATACTCTCATATTTTTAAGTTTCAAGTTAGTTAATTGAAAGTAAAAATGCTACAATTCTCTATTCTCAACTTTCTAACCATATTCTTTTTAGATTCTGACAAAACCGTTGGCTTATCCAAAAACATGCTATAAAAATACCGCTTACAAAGCAATACATTACATGCAAAAATGACTCCAATATTTACCAACGCAACATATTCAAATAATATTATGCATTCAAGTAAATGTGTTTCAACGAAATCGAAATATGTGTTTGAAATCTGATGTAAATTTCGATAGCTTTTCGTTGTAGCGAAGTGCGCTAATATTCGATTCAGTGTTACACGAAGTGCTGACAGGAAGTTATTTCTGACGGAAACGTTCTAGAACGTTCCGGATGTTTACACATTCGGCACTTCAAAGAGATGTTCAAACTCTGATTGTGATTTCGTTCTACTTGTTTGAATTATGGATGTATTTTCTATGTGGAGAAAAATCGGTTGTTGCAATGTTAGTTGGGCATGGGTGATGTTATTGGATGTATACCGATTTTTAAGAAAAAAATAAATGTTTTATGTAGGGTATTATTTTGGATGATAATTTTGGCTAATGATTTGTAAAATTACCCAATCTGTAGTTCAAGTCCCGTGAGTAAAAAGTGATTATCACTACAAAAATTAAAATTAAGGGGACGCGGTACCCAAAATTTAAGGATGTCCAGAAAAAAAAACATTCTCGAATGCTGTGAGATAATGATATTGCATAAAAAGAAGGAATCCTTTATAATGGTAAAGGTTTATTGAAAATGATATAGTGGTTTAGAGAAATGGCTTTTGAAATTTCATGTTGATTTTTTAAATTTTTTAATTTTTCCAGCTTGTGAATGGTTAAAACCCTAAAGCTTTTAGGTGAATTAATGTAGAGCTCCAATTTTTTTTTTCCTGTATTAAGGCATATACCATGAGCAGAAGTTGGTATGGGATTAGGTCTAGAATGAATAGGTTTTTTTAAATGATGAAGTTGAAAATTTACAAAAAATCTTATTTTTTGGCCATTTTTATACATAAAGCTACGTAACTGTTCTTGTTTAACTGTTAGCTCAATATCCATACCAACTGTTATTAATAGATGTTGTGGGAACATTTTGCAAAAAAATCCATTAAAAAAATTTTTAATTGTAGGAGGCATTTTAAACAAACGTTAAAATTTTTAATTTATTATTTTCCGTATATGTTCATTGAATGTTGGTTCTTTCTAAAAATAGTTTAATTTGAATGCTAGCATTAAAAATACTAATTTTAAATTTTTGGGTACCGCGTCCCCTTAAATTTAAAAAAAAATAGCAGAATAGCTGATACACACTTATTCTAAATGAATAATATAACGTTCGTTATTTAATTTGTTTTTCTTCAAATTGTGACTTACACTACAGTTGCATAGAATTAGCCTTTTTGAAACTGTATTTAACAAATTTTTCCTTTTATTTAATTGTATGAATATTTTTTGACATAAATAGATATCAAACAGATTTATTAATGCTTTTCCTAACAAATGAAATAAGAACACAAGACATATTTTTATTATTTTTTTACAATTATATATGAAGGGTTGCAAATAGGGTATTGTTGTATTGTAATCAATCATAAGTTATTTTTTCCAAACTAATTCGTTTGAAACATGCAGATGCAGGGCAATGTGGAATTATCTACATTCACCTCACCCATACATCGACGATGCATATAAAAGTTATTGGAAGAACGTACTAAGTAACAAAAAGGTGAAAGCGAGAAAATGAGCTTTAAATTTTTTAGTTTGCACTAAGATCCGTTAAAAAGATACATGTTATTGGCAAAAAATCTTAACTTAGTTTATGAAAAATTGGAAACTTGCTATCCCTAAAAGAGGGAATAACATTTTCAAATTTTTTTTTTCTCAAAAATGTCTCTTAGTATGTTCCTCCACTAAGCTCTTCATATGTGTCATGCTATACGAACTGTCCGTGTTTCTGTTTGAGATGCCGCGGAAACACAGCTGAATCCATAGGGTATTTTGAAATAGTGGGTCGCCGTAAATGGTTGTTATAAACAGCAACAAATAGAATAAGATAAATAAACGGTAGATAATACAGAGGACAACACACAGTGCTTACAGTTCGATATTCCAACAGCGGACCAGTCCAACAACATACAGTCCCTGGACAAATTATTAGACGCACTGCAAGATTTCATGTATCAATCAATGATGAACAAAATACCTTTAGAAGGACATTTGTGTTCCTAAACGTAAGCTATTGAATAGAAAATACTATCTGCGTTACTTAATACATATATCAACATCTTTTTTAATGATATGGCATTCTTTGGTATGTTTACATCATTACTAAAAAAATACAGTGCGTCTAATAATTTGTCCAGGGACTGTAATGCATGCGTTTACACATTGATCCATTGTCATATTAAGGTATTTCCAATTCACACTTACATTCTTAAAAATTGAGAGAGAAAAAAATAGCAAACTAACCATTTTTTATTTTTATTTTTTACTTACCTTGTTTTTAGACTTTTGACTTTCATTCTACTATTCCTAGCATTATAAGCACTGAAAATCCAGGTTAAAATAGCTAGAAAATGTGTATAAATGGGATTGCTTTTTTAGCACATCAACATTAGCTGGTGATATCTAAAACGAATTGCGTTATTGATTGTCATATTGTAATCTTATACCAAGTACTTATACATAAAGGTTCCTAAATTATCTAATTAATATCATAATAACTAACAAAAATTAGCTTGCTCTTTCTTCTAGTTTATAAAAATATCCACAGCATGTTTACTTTTCGGTTATTAAATTTAAAATTTATTGCCAGTATACTAAATTGTCCAGTAAGCTAAATTACTTTTGACCTAACTTCGCAGGTGTAATAAAAACCTAATATTAGAAGTTTTACTCCCTTTTAATTGATGTAACTTCATTTAATAATGACTTCATAAATCTCAAATTCCTTCAAAGGAAAGCTTCCAAAGTCGAACTAAGTGGTCCCACGGAGGAACTCCTAGTTATCGGGTGTTTTAAATGTCAAGCTTTAAATTTGTAGCCAAAAGTCATATAACTTTAGCAATGGTGACACAACAATTCTAAAATGCAGACGTATTGCAAACAATATCAACTTATAATAAATCCAATAAGAAATAAACAAACACTTGGTCAAATTCAAAGTACTAAAGTTTTGTAATTTTGACGAAATTGACTATGCATTGGCGATGATTCGGAAATTTAGCGAAAATAACCCCGATAACTACAGGATTTCCGTAGTGAGCGCCACCCAGGAAGGTCGTGATTTTAATTCAAGTAAGAACAATTTATCTTTCTCCGGGGCGAGCGTCTTACAATTTGACTTTTAGAAGATTAACTCTCCAGAGAGCATTCTAGAATGAGCCTTAATGGGTCTGAGGGAATGTCACTTGGGGGTAATTTTTAACTGTAAAGTGCGAGCTGTAAATGTTGCAGTATTTCATACATTTCGGATGATGTGTCATTTAGAGGATGTTAATGATGATGTTTAGAAAGAAGTTAAACCGCAATTGTTGCAGGTAAATTAATGAAGTGGGAGGTGGAAGCTGTTTATTTAATAGGAAAGTGTCGGTGTTCCTTGATTTAATTTTAAGGCAACGCAGAGAGTGTTACGTTTTAATCAATTAACGATGGTTGGCAACAAACTTTTCCACACAAAAATGAGCTTTAGGTTTTTAAGTTTATTTAAATGAGCAAAATATGAGACAAACGAAGACCCTAGCATCAAAAAATTTATGTGCTATAAATTACACGAATAAAGAATTTTTAAAATCTTGAAGTTTAAATTTTATTCGGAAACGAAGGAATCGTTTATGGTTAAATTTAGTACAGTTTTTATAAGATGGTTGAATTTATTATAATTTTTATAAAATCGGAAAACTTTTGTAAATTTTTATAACAATAATATATTAATTGATATAATCGGCATTTAGAAAATCTTCTAAAACCCTTACTTTTATTGTAAGGTTTCATATTTCTGTCGTTTTTATTGTTAGTTAACTGAAAGTTAAAATGTTTTGCTTGGGAAAATAATTTAAATAGTACTTAATCCCGCAAAATTATAATCTATACTGAA
This sequence comes from Oedothorax gibbosus, assembly GCA_019343175.1. Taxonomy (NCBI): domain Eukaryota; kingdom Metazoa; phylum Arthropoda; class Arachnida; order Araneae; family Linyphiidae; genus Oedothorax; species Oedothorax gibbosus. The sequence goes on from JAFNEN010000466.1 coordinate 598,242, forward strand.
AGCAAAAACAAAGATACCCCGTTATAGTTTAAAATATTACAGAAGTTTATGCAGCTACTTGATTTTAATTATAATCAATTCAGACCAAACCTAAGACACCAGAATTCATCTCAAGCTAATTTCAGATACAAACCTTAGTCAAATACACATCCACGCATGCATACGAAGCGATATCCAATCTGTGATTACAACAGAGACTCATGTCTTCAGACCTATTCGTGTTGCCAGATTGCATATCTACTAAACTTCCGTGAGGGTTTTCTCTTGGGAATACAAGAGCCAGTTGGTCCTTTATAATAGAATAGGTCAAAGTTCTGGATTGAGAGATATGACTGATTATTATGTTTTAATATTATATTCTTTTTTTTTATTTTGTTAGAAATTGTTTGATTTTGAGATGAGTGTGTAGGTGGAATGTACTAGTGGTTGGAATGATTTTTTATTGCTTTAGTTTTGAGTGGATATTTTGCATTAGTTTTAAAAAGATGTAACTGCCTTATAAATATATATTGATTAATTTCTATTCTTAAAGCAGTTCGTTTACAAAATTCAAATTTGACAGTCATAAGTTAGAACTAAACAAAGTTGATAAGGATTTGTGAAAAGACTTTCCATTAGTACCCCTTATATTTCTGAAGATCAAACCCATTTTCGTCAAAATCATTGTTGATCAAAATGGTGGTTACAATTTTGGCATACTATTTGAAACGACATAGTTGATCAAAATGGACTGTCATGATTTTTGCAGTTTTGAGAACTTTTTTTTTGTAACTGATAGAAAGATTCTATCTCCAAATGAGTGTGTCGTGATCGATGGAGGTATATAAAAGTGGGTATTTAAAAAGCCATTTCTGTAAAATGCTCACGTATTTTTCTGTTAATGGGTCTGCATTTGGAACTCATCAGTATGGTTGAAGTCAGATATAATTATACCCAGTTTTTACGATTTATGCGGTGATAAATTATTTATATTTCCATAAAATCAGAAATTTGTTACATAGTATACAGTTTGAAAAGAAAATATGATCAGCTAAGTATAGATAAATAACTAGCCATTTTATATTTGAAAAATAATTTTATTTATAGAAGACTAACAGTTTTTCTTAGTCATTAAAACACAATGTTTTCAAACGCAAAACAATTCCGAATACAGAGTATAAAATTCTTTGAATATAGGGATCATAATTAAAATTTTAAACATATAACTCAGTTTTAAGATCAAGACCTACTTCTTGAAATCAAAGTTTCATGATTCCTTGATTGAACAAATATTACCTGTGCGAGTGTTTACTTTTATATATTCTTAACTAAAACAACCAATTTAGGATGAATATTTCTATGTAAATTGAACATTGATCTATATTGCTATTGGTTGTATGTGTTTATTAGTCCAAAAGCAAATATGAATATGCATACAATTATTTAAAGTAGTAGACGACATAGGGTAATTTTTAACACCTACAGTAACGTTATCCAAATGTTTACACTAAATTAATTTAAATTCTGAAAATTTATTTTCTTTAAATTGTTTTATATTTAACTGCCTAGCAAATGTTTATAAATGACTTTCCCATACTTAAAATTTTAAAATTTAGCGAAATCTATTGTCCTCAGAGTATTTATAAAAAAAAGTTTTATTACAAGTTTTTGTGAAAGATATTCTAATAAAATAACTTACTTTTCATTCAAAACAATCAAAGTTGAATATATTGAATTTTATAGAGTGTTGAAAAGTGTCATAAAATGTAATTAGAAATGC